>JAHRHZ010000094.1:477469-510269 GCA_024137785.1 Ginglymostoma cirratum | reverse complement strand
ATCAGCATTAGACCCTCAGGCCATAAATACAATGATCAGCATTAGACACTTGCGCAGTGTACCATGATTAGCATTAGACATTCTGGCTAATGTTTTACTCCCTCTTTATCCTGTGGCATTAAGACCAATTATAACATGGGAGCAAATTACTGTAGATGCTGGAATCTACCGAAAACGACAAATGCTGGAGATGGGAGGACCGCCCGCTGTAAGTTCCCCTCCAAGCTACTCACCATCCTGTCTTGGAAACATGTTGCCATTCGTTCAGTGTCGCTGGGTCAAAATCCTGGAATTCCTTGTCTTAACAGTTTTCTGGGTCAACCCACAGCACATGGACTGCAGCGGTTCAAGAAGGCTGCTCACCGCCACCTTCTTAAGGGGCATCTAGATAACCACGTCCTATGAGCTGCTGGTAGAAAAATTGTCACTCACTTTCAGGTGAGGGAAGGCAATTCAATGGAAGAAAAACTATGGACTGAAATGGGAATATCTGGCAAAACGTTGGATGCTTCATTTACCCTGTAACTGTGTAATGGGTCAACAAAACCCAAATTGCTACGCTGGGATCTTAGAAATACATATTTTAAGGTATTTAGAATTGATAATATCAACAGAACAGTGTAAAGAAAATACATCTATCTTTAGGAGTTACTAACTATTTGATCCATGTACATCAGAAACAATGTAATATTACTTAGTGGGTTGCCATTGAGTGAGAGCTGATACTCCATGCCCTCTCTTCACACAGTCTCAAGCTGCTCCTAAATGATAAAACCCCACTGTGGGAAAACCACATCACTGTGGTGAAATTATAACTGTTTCTCCTCAAGTACCTTGACCTTTTTAACGAACACATTCACTTTGTGAAGTGGGACTACTAATTTTTTGTTAGGCCTTTCATGTGTAACAAAAATTCTTGAGTTGGAACAAAGTGACTCATTTCTCTCTCTCTCTCTCAGCCTCCAAAAAAATTCATGAAGTCTGGTTATGCTCAACCTTGCTCTCCATCCCTTTCCATCTGCCTCATACAAACCAAAGGTAACTACCGCGCTGTGGAATGCTCTGGGTTCTATGGTATTCTTGTTCTCATCGTACTGCTGAGAAATATTTACAGAGTCTGCTGAGGGAAGGAAACCTTTTCAGAAAACCATCTTACTGTGCTTCATCTTGCTACCAGCTGCAAGAAAAAGATGATGTGACATTGCATCACTCCTTGTGATGAGGTGTACATTTTCCTGAGCATAGAATGGTCTGATTTAACCCCTTCAATGACAGAAGTTTTTTTCTTATTCCAAAGGCATTTTTTGAAGTGCTCTGTTCACTCATTTTGAAGTGAAAGATCCCTTAAACATTATTATAAATCTTTGAGGAGGTAGCGAGCAGGATGGATCAAGAGGAAGCAGTGGATGTAACAGGCAAAGGAAAGGTAAAGTTATGGTACTCCCAGGTTGAAGGGCTCCTCATTCATTAGAAGGGGGAGGACCTGGTGGTGGTTTAACCTGAGGGAGAGGTTGAGAAGGAGGCTCCTTTATGGTAACCTCAGCTGGGGCAGGAATTGAACCCACACTGTTGGCTTCACTCTGCAACACAAAGTAGTCATTCAGCAATAAATTTGGATCTTTCAGAAGACATTTGTGAAGGTTATTTAATAAGATAAGGTCCATTATATTATATTTGGATAGGGGATATTGGGATAGTGTATTAGAATGGATAGGGGACTGACTCAGTAATAGAAGACTTTCTAGTTAAATAGTATTCAACTCCTCTATTCTTCCTGACAAAGTGCATAACCTCACATTTTCCCACATTATATTCCAACCGATAGGTTCTTGTCCACTCCCTTAACCTGTTCATATATCACTGCAGATTGTGTCACCTTCAATACTTACCTTCCCACCTATTTTTGTTTCATCTGCAAACTTGGCAACAGTACAGTCATTTTCCTCATCCAAGTCATTAATGTATATTGTCAGTATTTGTGTCCCCAACACTGATCCCTGTGGTACTCCACTAGTTACAGGTTACTGTCCTGAATATGTCCCAACCACCTAGACGAAGGACGAATAGAGAAGCTGAATATTATTTAAATAGAAAAAGCTACAGCACGGAGGGGTCTGGGAGTCCTTGTGCATGAATCCCAAAAAGCTAGCAAGCAGGTTCCACAGATAAAGGGAATGGAGTGTAAAAACAGGGAATAGAAACCAAAAGAACTGCAGACGCTGTATAAATCAGAAACAAAGACAGAAATTGCTGGAAGATCTCAGCAGGTCTGGCAGCATGTGTGGAGAGAAATCAGAGTTAAAATTTCAGGTCAGTGACCCTTCCTCAGAACAGTTCTGTTTCTTTCTATGATGCTGTCAGACCTGCTGAGCTTTTCTAGCAATTTCTGTTTTCATTTGTGATAAAAATAGGGAGGTCTTGCTGAAGCTATACACAACCCTAGTGAGACCACAGATGGAATGTTGTGAACAGTTTTGGGCCCTGTATCTAAAGAAACATAAATTGTCATCAGAGGCAGTTCAAAGAAGGTGCACTAACTGATCTCAGGTACGGAGGGACTGTACTGATCGCAGTTTCAAAGAATGAGAGATGACATTATTGAAACAGACAAGATTCTTTGGGAGTTTGAATGGGTAAACAAGGAAAAGTTGGTGCCCTTTGTAGGAAGGGTCACCAGACCCAAAATGTTCACTCTGATTTCTCTTCACAGATCCTGCCAGATCTCCTGAGCTTTTCCAGCAATTTCTGTTTTCGTTTCACAACAATGGAATAACGATTTAAGAAACAGATGAGGAGGAATTTCTTCTGTCTGTGAATCCGTGGAATTCCTTACTGCGAAGGACAGTAGAGGTTGGGTCATTTATCTCAGCCTATATTCAAGGCTGAGATAAACAGATTTTTAATCACTAAGGGGATCAAAGGTAGGAGGGAAAAGACAGGAAAGTTGAGTTGAGAATTGTCAGATCAGCCATGATTGCATTGAATGGTGGCGCAGACTCGATGGGCTGAATATCCTACTCTGCTGTCTGGTTTTATGGTCTCATGTCAATTATTTTGATACTCTGAGTGTTTGAGATATACTCAAATGTTTCAGATGCTTGAAAAATAAAATTTTAGCCAGTTATCCTTTTACCTGAACGATGACGATGCAATGCAAAAATATTTATCCGCATTCTTTTCTCAGACACATTTTTTCCACTTGTGTATTTCCATCATTTTGTGCTTCATATTTTCTTAAATTTACATTCATAATTTTCTCATATAACTCATTAGTGTTAGTTGTAAAAAATGGCACTGAATAAATTAAGTCTGTCACTGTGTTTGTTAAAATTGGCCCCAAACTGTTTTCACTGCGAAGGCTAGAAGTGCACCTGAACATACAGGGTGACTGTGATCAGCCTCATCACCTCTGGGCTAAGCGGGACTCACTCAAAACTGTTGAATGCTCCCTCTATCAGAGATTGTGTATTTGTGCTCAGGACAATGTCACCCAGCCATCAACCTCATCCTGAAGTTGTCTTTTAAATAAGAAATCAGCTACCAGTTCTTTGCTTTGTTCAAATTAGCCAACGTGCTTATTACTTTTCAACAGTGACTTTGCTTAAAAAAGAAAGTAATCTATCACGAAACACAGGGCATATATTAAGGTTGTGAAAGGTGCTACATCAATGCAATATATGCCCTTGCTTTCCGCAGGACACTACATGCAGTATAAATGCAAATTCTTTGTCTTTTCTTTTGGGTGATGTGAAGTAGTGCCCAGCTGAGATTTTTGGTTACTGCACCCGAAGCGTTAACTCTGTTTTCCTTGTGAAAGGTTTTGTCTTGTGTGTAGTCCAGGCAGATCGTACCATACAAAGGTCGCAAGCTGAGTACAAAATTACAACTGCAAAGAAAGTGCCCAAAAAGCAAGACCAACATTAGATTTTAAATTTGAGATCATGCTTTATGTGCACCATCTTTGCAGCCCTAACTTTGTATTCCTCTCTCCAGATGCTGCCAGACCCATTAAATTTCTCCAGCACAGAGTCATGGGCACAGCACGGAAACAGAC
The DNA here is from genome assembly GCA_024137785.1 of Ginglymostoma cirratum. Taxonomy (NCBI): domain Eukaryota; kingdom Metazoa; phylum Chordata; class Chondrichthyes; order Orectolobiformes; family Ginglymostomatidae; genus Ginglymostoma; species Ginglymostoma cirratum. The sequence goes on along the minus strand of JAHRHZ010000094.1, from coordinate 506,215 downwards.
CCTTCAGTCCAACTCGTCCATGCCAAACAGATACCCTAAATTAATCTAGTCCCATTTACCAGCATTTGGCCCATATCCCTCTAAATTCTTCCTATTCCTGTGCCATCCAGCTGCCTTTTAAATGTTGTAATTGTACCAGCCTCCACCACTTCGTCCAGCAGCTCGTTCCATACATGCACCACCCTCTGTGTGAAAAAAAATTGCCCCTTAGGTCCTTTTTAAATCTTTCCCCTCTCACCTTAAATCTGCTGTATGGTTTTTGACCTCCCTCCAACTGCAGGGAAAAGACCTTGTCTATTTACCTGCTCCATGCTCCTCCATGATTTTGTAAACCTCTATAAGGTCACCCCTCAGCATCTGATGCTCTAGGGAAAATAGCCCCAGTCTACTCAGCCTCTCCCTGTGGCTCAAACCCTCCAACCCCGGCAACATCCTTGTAAATCTTTTCAGAACCCTTTCAAGTTCCTCAGTGTCCTTCCTATAGCAGGGAGACCGGAATTGCACGCGGTATTCCAAAAGTGACCTAATCAATGTCCTGTACTGCTGTAACATGACCTCCCAACCCCTATTCTCAATGCACTGACCAATAAAGGCAAGCATACCAAACGTTTTCTTCACCATCATATCTACCTGTGACACCACTTTCAAGGAGCTATGAACCTGCACCCAAAGGTCTCTTCGTTCAGCGACACTCCCCTTATACACGATTAAGTGTATAGGTCCTGCTCTGATTTTTCTTTCTGAAATGCAGCACCCCACATTTATTTAAAATAAACTCCCTCTGCCTCTAAGATAAAAGGTCTGATGAAGGGTCTAGGCCAGAAACGTCAAGCTTTCCTGCTCCTATGATGCTGCTTGGCCTGCTGTGTTCATCCAGCCCCACAGTTTGTTATCTCCCTCTGCCTCTGCTTGGCCTATTGGCCCATCTGATCAAGGTCCTGTTGTACTCTGAGGTAACCTTCTTCACTGTCCACTACACCTCCAATTTTGGTGTCATCTGCAAACTTACTGACCGTACCTCTCATGATCACATCCAAAACATTTATATAAATGACAAAAAGCAATGGACCCAGCACCGATCCTTGTGGCATACCGCTAGACACAAGCCTCCAAACTGAAAAGCAACCCTGCACCACCACTCTTTGTCTTCTACCTTCGAGCCAGTTCTGTATTCAGTTGGCTAGTTCTCCCTGTATTCCATGTGATCTGTTTCTAAATCTGTTCAATTTCTGTTTTTGTTCCTGATTTGCAGCATCCGTTTGTCACACGTTGGTAACATGTTTAAACACATTGATTTAAAACTATCCAAAATTCAGTGCCCAAGAAATTCAGTCTCCTGCACCTTTCACATCCAACAAATGACAACATTGAAGTCAATTTGTTAGTTTTGCTAAACCCAGCAGTCTCTGTATCCCTTGCCTGCCACTGGAGTACAATAGATTTGAAAAAGCTTTGATTGTAACTTGTTCATTATCCTGTTTCCTACAAGCACTTCTGTTGAGCAAAAATTGGAACCTAATCTCACTCCATCGACGTTAAAGAAGAAGTGCTAATGACCCTTGAGGTCTCTTGTCTAAATCTCTGGTTTTATTTGTATTTTTCACCTCAATGTGCTCCATATCTTGTTACAATCTGAATGTTTGTTATTCCGGCAGGGGACTGGGCTATTATCAGAACTGGCAGTAAATACCCACTCCTTTTACCAGCTTCTTTAATTATAGAACATTAATACCTGATAACACTCCTGGAAGCTCCTAATGTGTTTATGTTCATGGATCCAATTGTTTGTTGTAAGACAATGTAAAGACGTCACCTTCACAAGACAGAAAAGCTTTTGAAAGGGGCATTGCTGATAGCTGGAGGTGCTACGTGATCATTGGTGAAAAGCCCTTTGATCTTCTTGTTGTACCTTTTTTCCGGATAACATTGTTTATTTGATGCTTAATGTGGTGACAGCTGCTATTTGCTGAGCTTTAATTCTTTACGCAAGGACAGACACAGACCCTGAAGGTTTTCCTGTTACAGCCTCAAGCACAAGTCAATCAGAGATGTGTGTGTGTGTGTGTATGACATTACCCTCTGAGTAAGGAACAATGTACCAGGTAGTCACGCCTCAGTAGGTAAGGGATGCTAAAACAATTAGGGACAGCACTTCATCTGACGAAGGAGCAGCGCTGGGAAAGCTTGTGATTTCAAATAAAACTGTTGGTCTATAGCCTGGTGTTGTGTGACTTCTCACTTCGTCTACCCCAGTCCAACACCAGCATTTAAGCTTTAAGCAGCGATGTGGGTAGTACAGTAGTTAGCACTTCTGCCTCATAGCACCAGGGACCTGGGTTTGATCCCAGTCTTGGGTGGAGTTTGCACGTTGTCCCTCTGTCTGTGTGTGTTTCCACTGAGTACATCCACACAGCAACATGGCTATAATCATGAACTTAGCAGGAGTATAATTGTTGACCAAATAGTCAGCACTTTAGTGCTGTTCTGAGGAATGGGTCACCGGACCCAAAACGTTAACTCTGTTTTCTCCTTCACAGATGCTGCCAGACCTGCTGAGCTTTTCCAGCAACTTCTGTTTTTGTTCCTGATTTACAGCATCCGCAGTTCTTTCAGTTTTTACTTTAGTGCTGTTTCCTGATCTTTCCGGCAAGTGAGGGGGAACAGGAAGGGGGAAAATTACAAAAAGGAATCGTTATGTACCAACAGAACAAAGAAGATCTCCCATCCAGAAAAAAAAAAACTGAAGGAGAAAACACTAGTGAGAGCTTTGCATTCTCTCTTAGGCAGCAAGGTCATGAAATGATCAAACAAATCAGTTTCTTTTAAAGAAAAATTGGATATCTTTTTCAAATTTAGTGGATTAGATTCATCACATTTCTCCAGCTCTTCAGGTTGTTTTGTATTTGGTGTATTATTCCAAATACACCAAAGTTAGGAAACACGAGATATCTTAATTATTCAGGTTACTATGTGGTTAGAAGTGTGTAATCTTTGAAAAGGTAACAGATTCTCTTTAAACAGGGTGGAGTTCCCTGTTATCCAGCCCTTTGTGCCAGCTGGGATTATGTGGGATCTATAGGATCCTTTGGACTTTCTCTAGTAAGGCAGCTGTGCCTATGATTAGTGCTGGAAACGACAGTATAATGGTAAGATCAAAGTGTTGAGATCTTGGAAATCAGGATGTTTCAGTCTAAGGATACCAGCTGGAATTATTCCTAGAATGTTGCCCATTAAGAGATTTTAACCGGTTTTGCATCTTGTGGATCCCTTAGAAGCCAGTAAAACTGCAGCATATTTTGAGATCTAGCATCACAACATCCTGGTGCAAGTGTTAATTTAAACAATTCACATTTTCTATCTCATTGAACAGAAACATGAGAAAAGACTTAGACTAATGGATTGTACACAGGGGATGTGGCCCAGACACAGTAACCTCCGCAGATCAGATATATCATAGGAATATAATACACCAGATTACAGCTGTCACTACAAACACAATCACCTCTAGTTTTCATTGACACCTCAATTAGTAACTTAAACAACTGATGGGTGTCTCCTTAATCCTACTTGCCAAGGATATTTCATGGCCTTTTTTAGTCTTAGTTGAATTCCTTGTTTAAGCTCTTTCCTGCTGTCTTTATATTTCTCAAGGGCCTTGTCTGATTTCAGTTCCCTAAACTTAATAGATGCTTCTTTCCCTTTTTTGACTAATCTTTCAATATCTCTTGTCTTCCAGGGTTCCCATATCTTGCCAAGCTAATCTTCCAACCTCACAGGAACATTCTGGTCCTGAATTCTGATCAACTTGCCCTTAAAAGATATAAATCACACCCCTCCCCCACCCCAAATTAGCACTTTCATCCAAGGACCAGTTTTACCCTGATCCAAAACGATCGTAAATCGTACAGAATTATGATCACTGTTCCCAAAATGATCCCCCATTGAAATCCTCAATCACCTGGCCAGGATCATTACCCAACACAAGGTCTAGTCATTCCCCTTCCCTCATTCAGCTATCTACATATTGTTTCAAGAAACCCTCCTAGATGCACCTAACAAATTCTGTCCCATATAAGTCCCTGGCACTGAGTGTGTTCCAGTCAATATTGGGAAAGTTAAAATCACCCACTACAAGAATCCTGTTGTTTTTACATATCTGTTCCTCTATCTTCTGCTGGCTGCTGGGAGGTTTATAATATAACCCCATCATTGCAATTGAAGGTTCCTTATTCCTGAGTTATACCCATAATGCCTCACTGGATGAACCTTCAAAGATGTCCTCTCTTAGTGCAGCTGTGACATTCCCCTTAATCAGTAATGCCCCCTCTTCCCCCCACACACTCTCTCACGCACACACATGCACACACACACACACACATACACACGCGCGCGCACACACACACTCTCCCGCATACACACACACTCTCCCGCATACACACACAAACACTCTCTCTCACACATACATACTCTCACACGTATACACACACATTCACACTCACACATACACACATACTCCCATGTACTCACACACTCACACGTACTCACACACTCACACGTACTCACACACTCACACCATCACACTCACACACACACAGACACACACACACAGACACACACACATATACACACTCACACTGACACAAACACACACACTCACACAGACACATACACACTCACACAGACACATAGACACACACTCACACATACACACTCACACACACATACACAATCTCACACACATACACAATCTCACATTGTCACACACACACACACACTCACACATACACACACCTTTCGCCTGAACCATCTAAACCCTGGAATATTGAGCTGCCAGTCTGGCCTTCGCTCACCCAGGTTTCTGTAATGACTACAACATGGTAGTCCCATGTACTAATCCAGGCTGTAAGCTCAACTGCTTTACCTGTTATACTCCAGGCATTAAAATAAATATGCTTCAGACTGCCAGTCCCGCAGTGCTTATTAACCTGGCCCTTCCTATTAGACTTAATTGGCTTAATCTCTACCTTCTCCTCAATCACTTCACATGCTGACCTGCTACTCTGGTTCCCACCCACCTGCCACTCTAGTTTAAACCTTCCTGACTGGTATGAGCAAACCTTCCTGCCAGGATATTGGTGCCCGCTTTGGGGCTTGGGGACCGCTTTGCGGAACACCTATGCTCGGTTCGCACTAAACAACTGCACCTCCCAGTCGTGAACCATTCCAACACCCCCTCCCACACCTCAGACAACATGTCCATCCTGGGCCTCCTGCAGTGCCACAACGGTATTACCCGAAGGCTGCAGGAACAGCAACTCATATTCTGCTTGGGAACCCTGCAGTCCAATGGTATCAATGTGGACTTCACAAACTTCAAAATCTCCCCTTCCCCTACCACATCCCAAAACCAGCCCAGCTCGTCCCCGCCTCCCTAAACTGTCCTTCTTCCCACCTATCCCCTCCTCCCTCCTCAAGCCCCACCCACATCTCCTACCTATTAACCTCATCCCACCCCCTTGACCTGTCCGTCCTCCCTGGACTGACCTATCTACTCCCTTACTCCTCACCTACACTGACCTTTACTGGCTCCATCCCCACCTGTTTGACCTGTCTGTCTCCTCTCCACCTATCTTCTCCTCTATCCATCTTCTATCTGCCTCTCCCTCTCTCCCTACTTATTTCAGAATCCCCTTCCCCTCCCTCATTTCTGAAGAAGGGTCTAGGCCCGAAACGTCAGCCTTCCTGCTCCTCTGATGCTGCTTGGCCTGCTGTGTTCATCAAGCTCTACACCTTGTTATCTCACATTGGTGCCCCTCCAGTTTAGGTACAACCCACCCTTCTTATACAGGTCCCACCTGCCCTGGAAGCGATCCCAATGATGCAGATAGCTGAAGCCCTCCCTCCTACACCAGCTCTTTAGTCACGCATTCAACTGTAATATCTTCCTATTTCTAGCCTGTGGCGCAGGAAATAATCCCGAGATTAAAACCCCAGAGGTCCTGCTTTTCAATTTGCAGCCTAACTCTCTAAATTCCCTTTGCAAGATCTCATCTCCCTTCCTGCCCATGCCATTAGTACCAATATGGGACACGGCATCTGGTTGCTCACCCTCCCTTTTCAGCATGTCCTGTGCCTGCTCAGAGACCCCTATTGTAAAATGTGCCTGCGTCATTAACATGGCAGAGATATCGAGGAAATCTGGGACCTGTATAACTGCAGCCTGTGATAGTGCAGAAAGTAGGTTTGTTTTACTCTATGAGAAGTGGAAGGATAGTCACTAGTTTACACTTTGCTGCACTCTTGCAGATTAATAACAGCGAAGATAGACTAAATGTGGTGTAATTTCAGTGCAAAGCAGACCAACGTTAGTGATACCTTCGATCTGAGAATTGAGACTCCTGTATTCGAGTCCTGTCTCATGCTACTGGGGCTGTGTAACAGCAATGGAGACTCACAATCTGTAGGGGCCTTCCCAAATTCACTCATTTCTACAACTAGCAAAAAGGTGATGGCACATTAAATCCAAAAGCTTTTAGGAAATTCTCTCCAGGAAACAGTAGAGTGTCCAAGTTAAAAGAAAAACTCTTACTATGACCCTGAACATTTTTGATGACCGAGTTCCGTTTGCAACAAACAGAAACCAGCTGTTGATTCCATTAACCCTGAACTGCTCCACAATAGGACTACACTGAGCTGCAAAGTCTGAGCATGCCCTTACCTGCTGAGAAACTATTTAAACTATGCCAGGACTCTACACAGCCTGTGGCCAAAATTTTTTCACATCTCACTCAGTGTTAAAGTGCATGATAAACGCACCACAATATGGTGCCATTAGAGGACATGTTCCATTCAATAAAAGTACATCTGCAATCAATGCATCCACATAGCAGTTCGAAAACATCCAGCTCCTGTTTGTGTTTCCTTGTTTAATTTACAAAATGGACATTGGATTGATGACAAATAAGTAGCTCCAGGGTCTATTTTGTCAGAATTCACATGACGCCAGGTTATAGTCCAACAGGTTTTTTTAAATTACGAGCTTTTGGAGTGTAGCCCCTTTGTCAGGTGAAGTGAGAGAGTAGCACACAGACACAGAATTTATAGGCAGAGAGAGATCAATGAGCAGAGGGATCAAAAGATCAAATAGTGTGAGTGGAGTGCCAAGTAATAAGACCCTGCAGGTGATTCCGAAGTGTCAGATGGTGTGAATAAAGTGTCATCAGCTGAATAACAAGTGAATATAATTCGAATAAATGAGGCAGAGGGATAACGACAAAATATTAAAAATGAGGTGATGCTGGAGATAAACCAAATGGCTGGAATAACATGATAGGTGTAAGAGTCACATGCCAAGTGTCTAATCCAAAACTGTACAAACTAATTAAAGTAGAGGGATCATAACAATTTACCCAGGGGATGGCGACAAAACAGGACAGCGAGGAAGATTTTACAGATACAGAAGTGTGGGTAGGCAACCTGTAACATGACATGAACCCAAGATCCCGGTTGAGGCCGACCTCATGGATATGGAACTTGGCTATCAGTTTCTGCTCGGTGACTCTGCGTTGTTGTGTATCCCAAAGTCTGCCCTGGAGGACATTTACCCGATGATTGGAGACTGAATGCCCTTAGCCGTTGAAGTGTTCCCTGACTGGGAGGGAACAGTCCTGCTTGGTGATTGTTGCACAGTGTCCATTCATCCGTTGTCGTAGTGTCTGCATGGTCTCGTCAATATACCACACCTCAGGGCATCCTTGCCTGAAGTGTTTGAGATACACAACATTGGCCGAGTCACATGAGTATCTGCCGTGTATGTGGTGGGTGGTGTTCCCACGTGCGACGGTAGGATCCATGTCGATGATCCGAGATAAAAGGTACTGCAGATGCTAGAGAATCTAAGATAACAAGCATGGGGCTGGATGAACACAGCAGGTCAAGCAGCATCATAGGAGCAGGAAAACTTGACGTTTCGGGCCTAAACCCTTCCATGTCTTGTGGAGGTTGCCATGACTGGGTTGTGTGGTGTTGTGGTCGATGTTGTCCTGAAGTCTGGGTAGTTTGCTGTGAACAATGGTCTGTTTAAGGTTGGCGGTTGTTTGGAGGTGAGAAGTGGAGGCGTGGTGAGGATCTTGGTGAGATTTATGACATGTTGAAGGCTGCAAAGAGCATGGCATAGTCTCTCCGCTCCAGGAAAGTACTGGATGACAAAAGGTATCCTATTGGTCGTGTTCTGCGTCTGTCTTCTGAGGAGGTCATTACGGTTTTTCGCTGTGTCACGTCAGAACTGGCGATCAATGAGTTGAGCACTGTATCCCATTCTTATGGCAGCATCCTTCAAAATGTTTAGGTGTCTGTCACATTCCTTGCCCTCTGACTGGAGCTATTTTGTACGGTGAATATCTGGCATGTTTTTTTACTGCGCTGTTGTTTATTTGGTTATCAGAAAATTTGTGTATATTTTAAGACACTATTTCTGCCTTTTCAGATTCTGGAGCAGGCCCCTGCTGAGTCACTTGAGAATGAGCCCACTTGGTGGCCACTGCTAATAGGGGAACAAGGAAAGAAACCACTCTATAGCAGTGACATCATGAGTATGCAACACATGAGGTAAGACTGAGCAATATCCATCACAGAGGGTTATCTTTTAGCCAGAATTAATTAGCACACATTCCAGAATATTTGGCAATAAAAAGTAATGCAGACCACCTGAGTAAACTCCCAATGTGACTAGTGGATATCTAACTCAAATTTAGCCTGAACTCTAGATATAAAGCTGAACAGGTGTCTAGATAGTTTGGCTGGAGGGAGACAGTTGCCAGTGATTTGTAGTCTCCACATTTATGCTGCTATGCTATAGCTCCTATTCCTATAGTTAGAATTGCAGAACCAATTTTTCGTTGCTGTTTGAGAAGCCATTCTTACGTGACATCTGATGCAGGAGACCAGCTCTGCAAATGGATTGAGAGTTATAGAAACCCAATCCCGTGTGCAAATGCTTCAGAGTGCTGCTTTGTGAGCTGCCATTGGATATTTGCTGGGTGCACTGATCCTTGATTGTATGATCTGGATTAATTAATAATCATTAGATAAGAAGTTCTCTAAATTGAAGGAACGTGCATCTACTGTGAGTCATTCTGGAAATCTCAAAACAGTTCACTGTCCATTCAGTACTTTTTAAACTGCACTCACTGACGTGCAATATAGGAATTACCGCAGCCAATAAATACTTACAAAAAGCATGACAATGACCGCTCCCCCAGCCCAACAAGTTCATTTTCTTGATGTTGGCCAAGATATATTTCCCATGCCTGAGGGATCTGGCCTGCTTTGCTTGCCATGCTACAGCATTGTTATTATTTGGATGAGAGGGCAGACAGAGTTAGTGTGTCATCTGAAAGACAGCATCTCCAACAGTGCAGTATTCGTTCACTTACTTATTCATTCATTTATAGGATAAGGACATTGCTGGCTAGACCAGCATTTATTGCCCATCCCTAATTAAAAGTCAACGCCAGTGCCGTGGGTATGGAGTCACATGTAGGCCAGACCAGGTAAGGATGGCTGTTTCCTTCCCTAAAGGGCATCAGTGAACCAGATGGGTTTTCCCAACAATCGGCAATGGACTCACAGTCATCACTAGACTCTTAATTCTAGATTTTTATTGAATTCCACCATCTACCATCAACATGGGTCACCAGAACGTTATCTGGGTCTCTGGATTAACAGCTCAGCGATAATGCCACCAGGCCATCGCCTCCCCTGGTTGTACTAAAGCATCATCATTAATCTTTATGCTCAAGGTTGGGAAGATGAGACTCAAATTCCCAACATTCCAAAGTGAGGAAGCTACAATTGAAGCACAGGTGACAAAGAAAGTAATTCCTAATATTGGGTGATTGATAAAAAAAAGTAGTAGGGTCATAGAGATGTATAGCACGGAAATAGACCCTTTCGTTCAACTTGTCCATGCCCACCAGATATCCTAAATAAATCTAGCCCCATTTGCCAATATTTGGCCCATATCCCTCTAAACCCTTCCTCTACATATACCAATTTGGATGCTTTTTAAATGTTGTAATTATACCAGCCTCCACCACTTCGTCTGGCAACTCATTCCATACACGCACCACCCTCAGTGTGAACAAGTTACACCTTAGATCCCTTTTAAATCTTTCCCCTCTCACCTCAAACCTATGCCCCTCTACTTTTGGACTCCTCTACCCTGGGGAAAAGCTATGCACCCTATCCATGCCCCTCATGATTTTATAAACCTCTACAAGGTCACCCCTTAGTCTCTGACGCTTCAGGGAAAATAGCCCAGCCTGTTCAGCCTCTCCCTATAGCTCAAACCCTCCAACCCTGGCAACATCCTCGTAAATCTTTTCTGCGCCATTTCAAGTTTCACAACATCTTTTCTACAGCAGGGAAACCAGAACTGAACACAGTATTCCAAAAGTGGCCTAAGTTAGGGTTATGTTTTGGAGACTGGAGAGGGGTAAATTATTCCTTCACACACTCCCTCCTCACCCTTCCCTGGTATTGGCATGGACTGCATTGACAATGCTCCCATCACCAAGAATTCCACTAACCTCTCCTGTGTCTGTGATGGACATAATGCCTACTGGATTCTACAAATGCAGAGAACCCAGTGCTATTGTTTTCGAGCTATGCATTCTGATCACAGATGAGCCAGCATAAATGCATCCACAACTGACTTTTCTGTGCCAACAGCAGTGCCACCAATGTGTGAAGGGGTGTGATTCTGCAGGATATGAGAGCTGGTGTTTATGAGTACGAACAGCAGGAACTGATGGCCACACGTCAACATCCCAGTAAATCTGGTTGTATTATGGATCTACTTAACAGAAATTACACTAGATCTCAATTAGCTCTGCTAATTCACTTTGAAGTTGCAATGCTGCCTCAGGTTGAGATGTTCAGCGAAAACACCACTTTGTACAAGGTCACCAAATTTCTGTGGCTGTAAATAGAGAGCCTTCAGAAAGGAAAAGAAATATTGTGTGAAGAACTAGACGAACTGAAATGTTTAACGCTTACACTCCATGAAACTGTAATGCTGTCTACTATATATAGAATAACAGAAAATCTGCCGTATCAGTTAAATTAGCAACACATCTGGGAATTGAGATTGTTTCTTAGCTGGGACAGTATAAGTCACAAGTGATATCTGGATCTTAAGATCTATTTGTTAACCTTTACTCAGTGAACATTTAAATCTGTTCACTGTTATATTCAGTTTTTCACATTGGTCACAGGATGCTGGAGCATCTTGTCACCAGTTTGAAACATCTTCCAGAGATGCATCTAAAAATTTGGCTGATTCGATATTGTCAGTGCCCTTTAGACAGTCCCCTTGCAGTCAATCCTATGACAAACAACTGTCCTTGTTCTACTGGTTACAATCTGTAATTTTTTATTCAGGCTCTGCTCTGCCTGCTATAATCGCTAATGTGCTGTGGCTGCAGGTCAAGGTGTTTCAGACACCCGGCCCACCTGCCCCATTCGCAATCTCCAATATTAATTGAAAGGCACTGCTGTCATTGACATTGGAAATCCATTTGTCAGATGCCGCACACACAGGTCAAAAGCCAAAGGTCGGAAGTGACTTTAATAGTTGTGCCTTTTGACTATCACAAGATCAGAAGTTTACTGATTATACTGTGATTACATTTGAGACAAATCATAATGTAAAACTGATCAGTAAGAAACCTTTGTTCTTGACTTCCAGGTTTCTGTTAATATATGCTCATAAATAAATTTTTTTTTACAATAACAGCACTGCGAGCCTCGACATAACAAAGAATGTGCCAATACCTGAAGGGGGTCCCCAGAAAATATTTAAAATTGATAATGTGGATGATGATGGGATAGTGTAGGGGGATGGGCTTAGATTAGTTCACAGGTTGGTGCAACATCGAGGGCCAAAGGGCCTGTTCTGCGCTGTATTGTTCTATGTTCTATGTTCTATGTTGGGATATTATTTTTGCACCAATGTCTATCTCCCTTCCAGTTTTAAAGCTAAGCAGCTCACTCTATAATGTTTTGCTTCTGAAGGACTAATGCACAGACAGAACATCATTGCTATTAGGAGACAGTAAGGACTACAGATGCTGGAAGCTAGAGTCAATAATGTGGGGCTGGAAAAACACAGCAAGTCAGACAGTATCCAATGAGCAGGAAAGTCAACATTTTGGGCTGAAACTCTTATCAGGTCTGGGGAGGGGGAGGGGAATGCAGAAATAAATAGAGGAAGGGGCTTGGGGCTAGAGGGAGGGTAGGTGAGATAGAGATAGGTGGATGCAGGTAGGGAGTTATTGTTGTTGGTCAGTTGGAAGGGCAGAGCGGATAGGTGTGTAGGAAGATGGACAGGTTGGGGGTGGAGAAATTTTGAAGTTGGTGAAGTCAATATTCAGGCCATTGGACTGTAAGCTCCCAAGGTGAAGTATCAGGTGTTGTTCCTCCAGTTTATGTTTGGCCTCACTCTGACAATGGAGGAGGACAAGGATGGACATGTCACCAGGGGAGTGGGAGGGGGGAGTTAAAGTGGATGGCAATTGGAAGTTCAGGTTGATTGGTGCGTGCAGAAAGGAGATGCTCTGCAGACCGATTCCCGAGTCTGCGTTTGGTCTCAGCAATATAGAAGAGACCACATCAGGAACAACAGATAGAGTAGATGAGGTTGGATGAAGTGCAGGTGAATCTCTGCTGGATTTGGAAGGATTATTTGGGGCCTTGGACGGAAGTGAGAGGGGAGGTGTAGGGGCAGGTGTAGCTCCTCCTGTAGTTGTAGGGAAAGGTGCCGAGTGTGATGGAGGGGTTGGTGGGGAGTGTGGAGCTGACAAGGAAGTTGTAGAGTGAACGGTCCCTGCAGAAAGTAGACAGGGGTGGGGAGGGAAATATCTTCTTGGTGGTTGGGTCTGATGGTGGGTGGTGGAAATGTTGGAGGATGATGCTTTGTATTCAGAGGTTGGTGGGGTGGTAAATGAGGACTAGGGGTACTCTATCCTTATTGTTGTTGGGGGAAGAGACATTGAGGGCAGACGGGCAGGAAATGGGGGAGATGCAGTTGAGACCTTCCTTAATAACAGAGGAGGGAAAACTACAGTCTCCAAAGTAGGAAGATATCTGGGAAGTCCTAGAGTAGAATGCTTCATTCTGGGAGCAGAAGCAGCAGAGGCAGAGGAATTGTGAGTATGGGATCACATTGTTACAGAAGGGTGGGTGAGAGGAGGTGTAGTTGAGGTAATTGTGGGAGTCAGTGGGTTTGAAATGGATATCAGTGGTGAGTCATTTTATTTTTAAAGTAACTAACTTTAAATACATTCTGAAGAAATGAGATTCCATACAATCTTGTGTTGAATTAGTAAAACCTCTGCGGAAATCTCAACAGAATACAATTGATGTAAAAGCTCTAGAACCAGGAAGGTCAGAAACCAGTCACTATTCCCTGGTAGTAGAGCTGTGATGTAAGAGAGAGGATAGGAATGACTTGGGAATCCAAAATTCCAATATGTCTTTTGGAAAGGTTGGTTACTCCTGGCACAGTGGACTTGAGCGTGGAGTACCGATCAGATGTACCTTCTCCATCTGTTCGAGAACTGTCTGCTGGAAGGACATATAGTCAAAGTGGCCCTCATGTGGCATATTTATCAAAGACAGCAAAAGTTTCTGTCCCTTTCATACCTAAAGCTGCACTTGATTCAAATGAAGCCTGTAGAAAATAGTGAGACACTATCTGCACAAATTTCTTTGAATGTTCACAAACAAGCTGTGGGCTCTTCTGGGCCCCAAGGATAAAGTTACAACTTTCTCCATCCCCCAGCCATCGCTTTCCTTGCTGGGGTTCAGGGCTAGCACTGTCAGACCTGGACTGAAAAGGTTGTGGGTTCACCTTTCACTCCAGACCCTCGAGTGAGCCACCCAGGCTGACCCTCCAGCACAGTAGTGAGGGTGTGCTGCATTATTCAAGACGTCGCTGTCAGAAGAACTGAGATTCCAATTGGTCTCTCAGGTGGACAGAAAAGATCCCATGGCACTCTGTGAAGAACAGCAGTGGTGTTCTCCAGCGTCTTAGCCAATGCTTATCCATAATAACATCAGTAAAACAGATCATTGCGGAAATTCAAACCACTGTTTTTGTCGCCACCTTTTTGCAACAATCCACTGCTGAAACCTACTGTTCAAAACAACTGCATTAGAAGGATATAATTGGCAAACTTTGGAGGCCCTTGTGATGCAGTGGTAGTGTCCCTACCTCTGAGCCAGGAGGCATGGGTTCAAGTCCCACCTCCTCCTGAGGATGTGGCATAACATCTGTGAACAGGTTGTTAAGAAACAATCTATCATTGAATGTCTTGAAGTCAAACAGCTCACTACACAAGTGCTACTTCTGCCTTTGCTCATAAAAATAAGCTACAATATTTGTTCCATTTGTCTTCAACGTGGAATAACTGGATTTCTATCCATATGGAGGGATCATTGTGGATAGGTGCAATGTGAATAACATCAGCAAAGTATCTGGAAGGAAACTTAAAAATTGGTTCATGACTCACTGACCAATTGCAAGGCTGAAATGAGAGATGTTTTCTTTGTTAACCTGCTTTTATTAACCTTGAAAGGTATACTGCAATATGAAAATGCCTTGTTCAGCATTTTGAAACATCTTGTCATGGATAATGCTTTACAAAGATCTGAGAGGCTCAGTGTATGTAGTTGGAGGAGATGACCGAAGAATTAGCATTTATTTTATACACTGGCTCAATGTGACTGAGAGTAGATCGTCCCCATTGTACACAGCACCTGCTGTTTAGTTCTATTGAATGCAATGTAACTAAATGCCTCGCAACCTGCATAATCCAATTTTGTATTACCACTCAAGACAAATTTCTGCTCAATAGTATTTAGTTGAAATTTCCACACTGGAGAACCATTATCCTATATTTTTTGATTTTCACAAAAACATTAACCCAAATTAATTGTAGCTCATTCAGCAGAGTAGATCAGCAAATTCAGGATTTTACATTTTAGAATTGGTTTCTTTATAAGATTTTAATTACATTTTGAAGAAAGCATGCTGGAAAAATGTCTCAAAAGCAGAGAAAAGAGAGACAGAAGTGATCAGAGCTACTGCCTTGTCTCTCACCTATTTACATTGTATTGCTAAGCTGTGTTTTATCGGTGTGTTTTAGCAATCACAGACAGGATTATAGTTGGCTATCACATCGTCAGTGAATACCAGTCATTACCAAGTCTGGGATGTGCATGACCTAGAGATCATTCTCATTGGTGTGACTTTGGCAGAGGTCTGCATAGCAGAGGCACCCTTTCGAGAATAACAGCAGGACATTAACCTCAGTAATCTGCTGGTTACATTTCTAGTCACCATCAGGGTTAAAGGCCATGACAAAGCTATGCAAGTTACATAGATATAATGTTCATAAAAGGCCAAGCAGCAGATTCTGTTCAAAGGTCAATCACATTGTGTAAGAGGAAAGCAAGATTCTTGCTGTTGTTTCAACCATTTTATCATTATTTATTCTCTTTTGGCCTTCTTTCTCTCAGATAGTGACAAGATTAAAGTTTTGATCCTTTTTCAGTGGAATTGCTAATCACCTTTTTTTAAAATTCAGAGCAGGATTTGCAGACATCTTTGTACAGAGTTGTACCACAGGCTGTGGGTATTAATTTGGCTTTGAATGTTGTTGCTATAGGTGGGAGCCATTCATCCACAAGGATTAAGGTAGTTTAATGTGGCGTTCCTCTGTCTGATCCAATCATGGAGCTATTGACTGTCTTGCCCCTATAAAGAGGCCTCTGCTAAATTTGGGGTAACTTTTTTCATCAGTTTGAGGGTCACAGCCCATAAGATGATCTTCACATTAATGTGGGATACTCACCCTTCACTATTTCAGGGATACCACACCACATTCTCATTACCACAGAGGACAGGAGCTCACAACCTGTGGGTGACTGCTCCAATGTAACTTGCCAGTCTACATAGACACATAGAAAATAGCCGCAGGAGTAGGCTATTCGGCCCTATGAGCTTGCACCACCATTCAATGCAATCATGGCTGATCATGCAATCTCAGTATCCCATTCCCATCCTCTCTCCATACTCCCTTTAGCCAGAAGGGCCACGCCCAGCTCCCTCTTGAATATTTAATGAACTGGCCCCAACAGCTTCCTGTGGGAGAGAATTCCACAGGTTCACAACTCTCTGAGTGAAGATATTCTTCCTCATCTCAGTCATGAATGGCTTACCCCTTATTCTTAGACTGTGATCCCTAGTTCTGGACTTCCCCAATATTCGGAACATTCTTCAGTCCCATCAGGATTTAATAAATTCCAGTGAATACAAGTCCAATGAATCCAATCTTTCCTTATACGTAATGTCCTGCCATCCTGAGAATCAGTCTGGTGAACATTTGCTGGACTCCCTCAATAGCAAGAAGGTCCTTCCTCAGATGCACACAATACTCAAGCTGTGGCCTCACCAAGACCCTGTATAACTGCAGCAAAACACTTTACTCCGAAAATGAAACCCTCTCACTATGAAGGAGAGTATGCCATTAGTTTTCCTCACTGCCTGCTGCACCTGCATGCCAACCTTCAGCAACTGTTCCGCCATGACACCCAGGTCTTGTTGCACCTCACCTCTTCCTAAACAGTCACCATTCATATAATAACCTGCCTTCCTATTTTTGTGACCAAAGTCGATAACCTCACATTTATCCACACTATATTGCTTTTGCCAAGAATTTGCCCATACAGCCAGTCTGTCCAAGTCACCCTGCAGCCTCTTAGCATCCTCCTCACAGCATACACTGCCACCCAGCTTAGTGTCATCTGCAAATTTGGAGATATTGCATTCAGTTCCTTTATCCACATCATTAATGCATCATCATAGAATCCCTACAGTGTGGAAACAGGCCCTTCAGCCCCACAAGTCCACACTGAACCTCAGAGCATCCCACCCAGACCCATCTCCCTATAACCCAGCTAATCTACACATCCCTGAACACTACGGGCAATTTAGCCATAGCCAATCCATCTAACCTGCACATCTTTGGACTGTGGGAGGAAACCGGAGCACCCGGAGGAAACCCACACAGACACGGGGAGAACGCGCAAACTCCACACAGACAGTCGCCCGAGGGTGGAATTGAACCAGGACCCTGCTAACCACTGAGCCACCTTGCTAACCCAAGAACAGCAGACTGCCACGTGCAGTGCCTGACTTGGATGTGTCTGAAGTCTTGGAGCTTGACTTCCCTACGTCATCCTACAAATGGTCTTGGCCTAGCAGGGGAGTGTAGCTACTTCATATACTCTAGACCGGCAGAGCGGTCTTCTTCTAGGGAGTCATCCTCTGCGACTGAGCACTGAGCTTCGGGAGGGACACAGATGGAGCTGTGAGGGAAGGGAGAACACCCTCTTAGCCAGCCAGATCAGCCGAATCAACCCAAGTGATCAATGGGGTGACAGATCTCGCAGCCAGATCGCATGTGATCAGACCAAATGAATCAACAGGGCAAGAAGTGATGGGATCTAGAGCCAACCTCATGAGCACACAGATCCGTGCACAGGTAGTGAATCAGTGGAAAGATCTCAAAATCATTGCAATGTAGATAATTCACCACAGGCACATCCTTAAAGAGAAGCATCATGCTACACCACTTTGAGGGAAGCAATAGGTAAAAGGTATTGTCACTAGATATGTAATCCAGAAACCCATGTTAATGTTCTGAGGATAAGGGTCAAAGGCTACCGTGGCAGATGGTAAAATGTGAAACCAATTTTTAAAAAGACCTGGAATTAAAAACGAGCCCAATGTTGATTGCCATAAAGACCCATCTGGTTCACTAATGTCCTTTAGGGAGAGAAATCTGCCTGATCTTTACCCGTTCTGGCCTACTTGTGACTCCATGTCGCTGACTCTCCAATGCCCTCTGAAATGGCTTAACAAGATGTTCAGTTGTAACAAATATTAAAAGCAGCCTCATTGACCCTGCAAATCCTCCTTCACCAACATCTGGAACATTTAACATAACTGGCAGATACGTTCTCACAGCAGGGACATCAGTGTGGAGTCTTTTAACATATTGTGCAGCAGCTACGGGATCAGCAGGAGATTTTTACACACGCTGATGCTCTGCTGATATTCCAAGCCTTTGCTTCCAAAACCAATAACAAAGCTCTTACTTGGTCTCAGGCTTCAGAGTCAGGATAGTAAACATGATGAGTTCAGGGACATAGAAATTCACCATTCAGCCTCCCAAGCCTACTGTACTATTTAATTAGATCATGCCAGGTCTGTACCAAAACACTATTTTCTTCCAGAGAGATAGTAAGAACTGCAGATGCTGGAGTCAGAGGTAACACAGTGTGGAGCTGGAGGTACACAGCAGGCCAGGCAGCATCAGAGGAGCAGGAAAGTTGACGTTTCGGGTTGGGACCCTTCTTCAGAAAGACCCAATAATTTCAATTGCATTCTTCAGCAGAATTGGACATTTCTATTTCTGTGTAAAGTGCTTCCAGATTTGCCTTCTAAATGCTCTGGCTTCTCTATCAATCACAAGTTGGAATCTTTGAATATTTGAACACCTCGGAGGTGAAATTTATTTGCGTGGCCTGACTTGTAGCACCTTACAGACTGAAGCAATTTCTCCAGGAATGGACAGTACCTTGGGTCTGTATGTGGACAGCCTTGTGTGGCGCTTAATTATAATATTAATGAAAAAACTTGCATGGTCTGCTTTGAAACAAACAAGTTTGACTTGAACCCATCCGATCACTCTGTTCCTTTATACTCAAGGACACTTAAATCGAGTTTAAGTAACCTCACAATCGAAATCCCAGTACTACTCTGGTGAATTTGTGTGGTACCCCCATCAAGGCCAACACACCTTGCTGCCTGAATGCTGAATGTCGGTGGTGCCTGACCATTCCAATGAAGCTTGGTTTCTTGACCTTTGTATTCCAGCCTCCTTGAGATAAAGGCCAATATTCCATCAGCCTTTTTTTTGTACTTGTCTACGACTTTTGGGCATTGTGTTTGCACCTTGGGACATTCAATTGCAATAAGAGGTCTATAAAATAACAACTTATATTTGCATAGCATCCTTAGTGTACTGAAAAGGGAGGAGATGGTTTAGTGGTGTTATCAGTGGACTGTTAATTCAGAGACTTAGCTAATGTTCCGGGGATCCGGGTTTGAATCCTGCCTAGGCTGATAGTGGAATTTAAATTCAATAAAAATCTGAAATTAAGAGTCTAATGATGACTGTGAAATCTTTGTCAATTGTTGGGGAAAACCCATCTTGTTCACTGATGTCCTTTAGGAGAGGAAACTGCCATCCTTACCTGGTCTGGCCTACATGTGGCTCCAGATCCACAGCAATGTGGTTGAGTCTTAACTGCTCTCTGGGGTAATTAGGGATGGGCAATAAATGCTGGTTTAGCCATTGACACCTTCATCCTGTCAATGAATGAATTAAGAAGAGTGTCCCCAGTTGCTTCACAAAAACATTATCTGATAAAGTGCGAAAAAGAGCCTCACAAGGAAATGTTAGGATCAAAGCAGCAGTTTGATTAAACTAGATTCTTGCTGTAAATTCACTCAAACTGGACAGAATTAATTGGGTAAGGGAATGAGTGCAAAGTCATCCAGTCACATTGTGATGCAGCCCAATCTGATCTGTGCATGATGCCAATTTTCTATTGCCTTTTAAGATAAGACTGGTTACCAGACTGTGGGTGGAATGTTTCAAGTGGAGGAGGGTGGAGATGATACAATTTCCATCCTATGCAAAATCCGACGTTGGTTTCACACTGACGGTTCAGGGCCTGAGAGGCTTTGGATTTACAAGAGGAACTGCAATGAAAGCAGTTACATTTTCAAAAAGAGTGTTAAACGAATCCTCGAGCAGTAAATGTGAATTCAGTTGTACTGAAAATAGCAATAACTCACAACTGATTACCATGTATCAGTGCAGTCGCTGGTCATTGTGTCATCAGGAAGCCCATTGTTTGCCAGTGACAGTGTAGCAGATTCCTGCAATTGATTTGCACATCTAACATAATCTGTCCATTTGTCTCCAGGTCACTGCTGGGGTCAAAGGCCGAAATGAAGTATTAACTGTTGTAGGCAGCAGTACTCTGGAAGAATTCCAATATTTACTCACGCAGCATGTTTATGTTGAAATAGATAGTTTCCGAAACGAACAGGAACAGTCACCATAAATTTAACTAGGGGATTAGGGAAAACATATTATTTTCACTGGGGCTGTATTTTACATGCACAAGGGCCCAGCTGGAGATTTTTAGATTTTATGATGATACTGTTAATTGGAAAATTGGCACTGTTAGAGGTGCTGTCAGTAACCAGTCATACACAGAGGCAGAAAACTGGTTTAGGTGTTGCGGTCACACTGCGAGTTATCCAACAGACCAGGAATGAAGATGCTAACCTGCTCTGCATTGGCTCTGCCAATCTAGAGGATGAAACTGGCAGTTTCAGATGTGCTCATCCACCTGTACATCCCAGGTCAGTGAGGGAAGCATAACATCCATCAGGTAGCCCATCATTGGTAATATTCCAATGGTAGGTGAAGGGGCCCGTTGGTAAAAAACAAGTTGCCATCCAATAAATTCAAGCAGTCAGGGTGGACAAATCAAAGTGACTTCTGATTAATAATTTCACACTGTCAACTTTCACCTTATCACCTCCCTTGGAAGACAATACTTCAATTGAGAATGTTCCAAGTGAAGCTATGCATCATGTAGGGATTGGAGCTTGACAGGTGTGCTACTTCCAGCACTTCACTCAATCTAGTCTGCTGTATTCACTGCTCACAATGTGGTCTCCTCTACATCGGGGTAATGAAGCATAGACTGGGTGACCTGTCTTGCAGATCACCTATGTTCTGTCTGCAAAAAATGATCCTGAGCGTCCAGTTGCCTGTCACTCCAACACACACCCCGCTCCCTGTTCAACATCTCTGTCTCCGGTTTACCAACAACACCTCATTTTCTGATTGGGGATTCTGTAATCTTCAGGACTCAATAATGAGTTCAATAATTTTAGGGCTTGTGCGCCTTTTCCCAGGTCCTTACCCCAATCCCCACACTCCGATCTTTGTCATCACCATGGCCCGCTACCACATCCAACACATTGTCAGTTACTAATAGTCCCCAGTACCAGCTATTCATTCCCCTAGACTGACCTTTATCCATTTCCTTTATCTGCCCAACTGTTGTTCTCTCTCTCTGGGCTTCATCTCCACCTATTGTTCCCTCCCTCCCCCTCACCCCTTCTCTAGCATATACACCAACATTTTCCTGGCTACAATCAGTTCTGAAGATGGGTCCCGGGACCTGAAATATTAACTCTGCATTGTCTCCACAAATGCTGCCAGACCTGCTGAGTTTTTCCAACAATTTCTATTTCTGTTTTTGTACTCGTTAAGACAACCTGCTTTACCTTCATTTAGACCCTCAGTGCAGTGCAGTCAGTGTAGTGTATTCATGTGTGTGTCATGTACAGTAACATAAGTACTTCCATAGCCCAAACTAATTGTACGTTTAGTTATTATAGTAATGTAAATAGTTGTTGCTGGTAATAAACCTCAATGTGGAGGTGTCAGTGTTGGACTGCGATGGACAAAGTCAAAAATCACACAACACCAGGTTATAGTCCCACAGGTTTATTTGAAATCACAAGCTTTCGAAGCCTCGCTCCTTTGTCAGATGAACCCGAAAGCTCCAAAAGCTTGTGATTTCAAATAAACCTGTTGGACTAAAACCTGCCGTTGTGTGACTTCTGACTTAATTAACACCAATACATCTATTGCAACAAAAACTCAGCCTTGGTGATATATATTACAGGAGCTAACATTTAGGGCAACGCTCAGACCATATCTGGCTGTGGTGTTTGACCCAAGAAGCCACATTAATTTCCGTCAAAATCTTAATCTGGTTGAAAATCATAAAACCGCTGAAAATGATAAAAATATTTGGAATAAGTGCAGAATGATTTACTCACTAAAAAAGTGAGACTGTTTGAAATCATATACTGATCCTGCACCATAAACTACGATGGTATCCTATAAGTAATGATGGATTACTTGGAGCTCACACTCTGACAGCTTGTTTTATGGTTTGACAGTGTCTCTCTTTGGAGAGCTCTGCTTTAACGGGTGGGGGGTGGTGGGGGTGGTGGTCCATCTCTGTGTGTCGAACCAATGGAGTTTGGTCAAACTGTAGTCCAGGTGCATTCTCACAATTCTATCCGCGGGAGTCAGCAATGGTTTAAATAACCTGAGCCATTGCCTACGGTCCAGAGTCTTCTACTGTGTCATTTTCCTGTTGTATTCTGAAGTCTTTGAGAACTCACTAACGTCCCAGCGGGAGAGGTGCCCTTAAAAGCCCATTGGGTCAAGAGGGTGTTGCATTCAAATGTCAGATGATGGCTGGTAATGAGTTGGTGAGAATGGTTGCTTGATCCTCTACTTTCACCTCAGATCAGCAGATGACGGGTTCTTAAAGCACAAATTAAGTCAAGGGTCAAAGTACATTCTGATTTGGTTGATTGGCCAGAGAATCAAAATGGTTGCAGCGGATGTATGGCAGATTCAGCACAATTGGACTCCTGCATGTGCCCACCTATTTACCTATATTTCCTATTGCAGTTTACGAAGCTATTGAAATTCATGCAAGATACCAGGGAGCGGATACATCCAAAGTCTTTTTTGTGGTGGATGGTACATTTTAAGTATGTCTATAGGTTTTCTCCTTGTCTTAAGTTTCTGATTCCCTTGCTAGACCTCAGCACCACCACAAGAGACATCAATAGTATTTCATTCACACGCCTCAGAATTAGTAATGGATCACAGGATTTTTGGCAATGTTGTCAAACTAACAAAGCCTGACCCAGGGACAGGACAGTGACTGGGGAGACAGCAGGGCTAGATTCCAAATTGTTGGGACTCTGGGAGCAAGAAATACTGGTGACGCCTAACGCCTTACCCTACCTTCCCACACAATACCCACTGCCAGTTCATCAAAGCACAAAGTTGTTGTGAAATGAAACTTTAATCTTATGGAAGGCAGCAAAGAGCTTGAGGATGGGTGCTTCACATTTGGCAGATGTCTAGTCATGTAGGCTTGAAACGTTATCTTGCTCTCTCTCCATGGATGCTGCCTGGCCTGCTGTGATCTCTAGCATTTGTTGTTTTCAGTTAGTTTAGGATTATCAGTTAGGTTTGCAGAGTGGCCCTATTGAGAATGCTGGAAGCTCCATGTATTAATAGGCAAGGCTCTGTTCTATGGAGAAGGAGCATGCGCATACAGTGTCATTGTTTTAATGCAGCAAAATAGGTGTCAGCCCTTCATTGGTTCATTTCTCGTGGCAATGCTTGAACAATCAGAGTCAGTTTTCCTAGTTTTAAATTCAAGCAACGCTTGACAGTTAACTATCAGTCATCATCTAACATGTGCATTGTCCATGACTCAGAGTTCACTTGCCAACCAATCTCCTCTCAAATGCTACAAAGGTTGTTTTCACTTTACATTGCCGTTTCTTGAGAATGCGGGATGAAAAGCTCAAACAAACTGTTTATCAATAATCAAGCTGCACCCAACTATCTCCATCTGGCACTGTCCTCTCAAGATCCATCCTTTAGTACGGTCTCTTGGTCTAAAAACAGCTGACAATACCCAAATACAATTAATTTTCAAACAAAAGTTGTGATCAGGGAAGAGAAATGAAAAAGAGAAAGAGAATGAGAAATGAGTTTCTTGTACACATGAATACTGGAAGAAGTTTGGCCGGGCACAGTGCAGAAAGCCTGGCTTGCTTTCCATTGACCTGCATAAAAGATCTCAAGTGAAAGGCCATGAGGCAGCTGTAATTCCTGAATCGAACATCAAAGCAACCGTCCTCAGATGGTTCAGCGGACAATTGACTGTGTTTTTTTTGATGGTGAGAGTGAAGGGAGGGGTGAGAGTTAATGGAACATTAAGATGTTAAGATTAAAGGAGGGAAGAGGAGGCCTTTTGGTGTTGGTCACACTGTGAGTTAAATTGCCTTGTTTAATGGCATTAGATAACTATTACCTTAATTAAATCCCTACAAGTCTCCACCACAGCAAAATTACACCTTCAGAACAATCAGCAGAGATTACGGGAACACAAAGAGGGTCCTTGGGTCCTCTTGTGTCAGAGCACCATGGTACAAATTACTTGTCTATCACAGGGTTGTTAATTCTCTTGGTGTGCCTTCCTCTAGGGGAACATGTTTGATGCTGAGCCTACCTTTTTCTTGTCTCTAACAAAGCCAAGCTGCAGTTAATGGGTACTGGGTGGCTGGCTCTGTATAAACAGCCGGACCGCATCTGGGCAGCTCCTCTTTGCAGAGAAGCTGCTGTTGTTTGCTAATTATTGTGTCAGTGTCACCTCAGTGCTCACATTTACAACTAGAACAATGAGACGCACAAACAGCAAGCTGTCAGCAGATAATCTGCCCCCTCCGAAGCTTTCACAGGCTTCTTAGATGGAATCCGGGAGCTCGCGAGTGAAATAAGACCAGGACGGGATTCACAACTGATAAGCCAAATAGAATGCAAAACGCCAACTTTTGTTTTACTTTGCGTCAGATTGTCTTTCCTCTGTATTCTGGATGCTAGCAGGAAGCTTTACAATGCATTTGTGGTTCACAGAATTAACTAATTGGGCCACTTCACATGCAAATAACACAATTTTGCAATTTCATATGGGTTTAGGCTTCACATAGGCTCTATGCTTAAACACACCTTCAGCATAGCTTTGGATGGAGCATGTTATTCCCTTGACACAAGCACAGTGTTGCTTTTCCACCTCCTTTACTCTAATGCCTCCCGATAGGCCACACTCTTGATGGGATGTCACCTTTTCACGTTTCCCAGGGCTGTCATTTATTGAATTAGCGTTAGAATTAGCTTTATTCTCACACCTCCTCAAATGAGTACAGTGAAATGTGTGTAAGTCACTGCTTATGTTACCATCTTAGGTACAAAACTCCTTAGTTACAAAGCTTCTTCAGTTACAGATCTTGGAAAACTGGAGAAGTAAAAAAGCAGATTTTAGGAATAAACTATAGAATGGAGAAAAGAATATCAACAGCAACACCCTACACATATATCATGCCCTTCCCAGTAAAACATCCCAAAGATCTCAATGATAAGAGATAAAAGGTACTGCAGATGCTGGAGTCTGCCTCCTCTCCACCTATCCTCTCCTTTATCCATCTTCTATCTGCCTCCCCCTCTCTCCCTATTTATTTCAGAACCCTCTTCCCCTCCCCCATTTCTGATGAAGGGTCTAGGCCCGAAACGTCAAGTTTTCCTGCTCCTATGATGCTGCTCGTCCTGCTGTGTTCATCCAGCCCCATGCTTGTTACCAAAGATCTCAATGGCGGGTGGTGGTTACAGATCCTGCAGTGTGCTGGGAGGCTGGTGATAATGGTGGGGCATGAAACAAAAGTTATAGAGGGACATTAGCACAAACAATGAGAGTTTTAAAATTGAGCCAAGGATTTATTCTGACTTGAGGACACCTGACAGCCAGTGATAATATTGAAGAGTTATGGGTCACTCTCCATTTCTTACTTGTTCACAGGATTCTACCAGCAGAAAGTTCTCACACATTGCTGCCAGTCTGTCAATGAGCATATTCCGTTGATACCCTGTCACATCACTGAGCAGTCTGTGAGAGAAGTCTGACTGCCCACAGCTGAGTTTTTACTTTAATAATGGTTATCCAGTAACGTATCGCTCTCCCACACACACAGTCAAGTTTTTATTGTTTGATTTGATTTGATCTACTGGTATTACATGTCCCCGGCACAGTGAAAAGTTTTGTTTTCAGTGCAGTAACATACAAAGATCATAGGGTGATTGAACAGAGCAAAGAATACAAAGTTACGACTGCAGAGAAGGTGCAGAAAAAGCGAGATCAGCATTAGTTTTGAAATTTGAGAGGTCCGTTCAGATTTCAAACGTAATGTAATAATAGTTATCCAATAAAGTATTGCTCTCCAAAACCGTTTGACAGGGCCTAGTTTGTAGGTGAGTCCTCTGCTTCCGAATGTGACTCAGGTGCGAAATGCACCACTCAAAGTAGATGATAGCAAGCTCTATGCAAATGCAACATTAGGTTCATCCATTTTGTGTTGTTGTTTCCTTGAGAAAAGGCTAACATTCCATGAGACTTATCCATTACTTTTTTCACCTGCGCATGAGCTATTCATAAACCTACACTTCAACACATAAATCTCTTCTCAACACAACGCTTACTGCCCTGTTCATAGTCATAGAGTCCTATGGCACAGAAACAGACCTTTCAGTCCAACCAGTCCATGCTGACCATAATCCCAAACTAAACCAGTCCCACCTGCCTGCTCCTGGCCCATATCCCTCCAAACCTTTCCTATTCATGTACTTATCCAAATGTCTTTTAAACATTGTAACCGTACCTGCATCCACCACTTCCTTGGGAAGTTCATTCCACAAGTGAACCACCCTCGGTGTAAAATATTTGCCCCTCGTGTCTTTTTTAAATCTCTCTCCTCTCACCTTAAAAATCTCATTTGGAAAATATTCTGATTTTCCTACAACAGATGCACAGTGAATCTAACTGCACACTTTTCTCGGTCAGCTACACGTTTGCCCGCTCATTTAAACTGTCTATAATCCTTCAAGGCCTGAACAATATCCATGTGTCCACTCCAGGCCATCTCCAGAGGGTTCAATCCTGAGCTGATACCCTTCTCCAACCTGCTCAAGGCCCTGATGTTCTCACCTGAGGCTGATGACTTGGGTGAGGGCTTTACTTTATGAAGGATTTGTATCCATAGGCATTTAGAAGAATGAGAGGAGATTGCATTGGAACATAGAAGAGCCTGAGGAGACTTGAGAGGATGAATTTGGAGTGGATCCTTCCCCTTGTTGGACGATCGAGAACAAGGGGGTGCCATTTAACAGTAATGGGTCTCTAATTTAAGACAGAGATGAATAGACTTTCTTTTCTGTCTCTGAGGGCCTGTGAAAATCTCTCCCGTAGAGGCAGACTTAGATAGATTCTTGACAAAATGGGAAGTGAAGGGTCTCTGGGCCATTTAAGAATGTGGCATTGACGCTTCATCAGATCAGTCATGATTTTATTGAATTGCGAAGCAGGCTTAAGGGCCGAATGGCCTACAGCTGCTCCTAATTTGTATGTTTGTATCTATGTCTCAGTGTTGCGACCTTTCTTTCCTGTAGGGACCACATAGACCTCTAGTGCCATCTAGAGGCGCCTGCGTATAGAACCCAACATCTGAGAAATAAAAGCGAAACACGGCAGATGCTTGAAATTCAAAATATGAACAGAAAAAGCTGGAGAAACTCAGCAGGTCTGGCAGCATTCACGGAGAGAGAAAGTGTTAACATTTCAAGCCCAGAATGACGTTTCCTTGGAACAAGTAGAGAAACGAAGTTTCTTCAGACATTGTACACATCAGTCAGCACCTGCAAGAGAGGGAGGGAGAAGGTTTCCAAAAAAAAACCATTTGTTCCTTATCTTGATCCAGATCCGCATTAAATCCTGAACAGAAGAAGGGAAGTACTTGCTATATGGAACTTTTCTTTCCATCCTGTTGCTGACGAATGTATCAAAAGGGATTGCGCCATCTGGGACTGACTTAAGACTATAAAATACGAGAGCAAAAGTATGCCATTCACCTTGTTGGATCATGACCGATCTATAAATCCTCAACTCCATTTTCCTGCATTTTCCCCATAATCCTTAATGTCCTTCCTGATTAAAAATCTGTCTACTCCAGATTTGAGTATACTGAATGTCCCAGCCTCGACAGCTCCTTGTGGTAAAGAATTCCACAGATTCACATCCTTGAAGGGAAGAAATTCCTCCCAATCTTTGTCTTAAATGTACAATCCCTAAATTTGACAAGCAGACATTGTTTATCATTGGAGGTGCATTTGAGAAGGTTTTTGACAAATGATAATTGCAGTTGTACCAGAGCCAATCATGGCATGTAGGTGCATTTGTGCATTCTTATCGGGATATATCACTTGGATCGAGCTAAAGACCTTCTGATGGCATCCATTTGGTGTTTCTGTTGACCACGTTATTGTTTGACTCGGGCCTGAACACTGTGTTGTTGCAGTTACCTCTTGGATTTTGGTGACACCTTCGTGTGTGATGGATGGGAGTTTAGAAATGGGCTCGATATTGTTCCATGGTTGGCTGTTCTTTACGTGCTGTTGGAAAGAATTGTTGTAATTTGGATTTTTCCGAGTACTTGGACTTCTCGCATGTTTTGGCTTGATGTTTCTTTAGCAGAACCTAACTTGCAGAAGGCTGAGGAAATCCATGCTTTGTACAAGATGTTGGATGTGTTCCTGACCTTGTTGACACCTGCTATCATTGTTACACAGTGTGGCTCCTGCAGATGCTACTCTTCCGCTTCAATTACTTTGAACCTGTGTGTCCTCTGCCTAACAGTTTCCCAACAGTATAACCTTCAGGTTTGTCTAGACTTGCCTTTCAGGAAGACTGATGGATTTGGTCAGTTCCAACACCCTTTCAGCTATGGTAGCTTTTATGAAATCACATTCTGTATCTTTGCAGCTGCAGTGCAGTGTAAACTCATCACTGTAATTCCTTAAGATAGTCTTCTAAAAACTG
>JAHRHZ010000094.1:454842-477069 GCA_024137785.1 Ginglymostoma cirratum | reverse complement strand
ACCCTTCATCAGAAATCTGGTTTCTGATGAAGGGTCTAGGCCCGAAACGTCAAGTTTTCCTGCTCCTATGATGCTGCTTGACCTGCTGTGTTCATCCAGCCCCACGCCTTGTTATCTAGGATTATAATGTTCTTGTTTTTCTTGAGTTTGTCTGGTGCTTTTCTCTGTCTATTCAGGTTGTCCCCTTTATTCCTTCGGTGTAGTGTGGGGATTACAGTTTGTCAGATGGCTTGTTGCGTTTTGTCTGTGAATCTGTTGTCTTTTAATGTATTCTCCAGGGCGGCCATGAAGTCTGTTCTGTTCGCATCTTTGTGGTTATAGCTCAGTCTGTGTAATAGGACAGCTTTCTCAGTTTGTGTGAGTTGTCTGCTGGAAAAGTTTTCTTATCGATGTGTCCCGTCTGTTGTTGTCCGTGGCTTTGTGATGGATCAGTTTGGTGCATTTCTCCTGTAGTTTGTGTCTCCTCTTGGTTTTGGTCTTGTGTTGATTGACGCTGATGGTCTGTTCTGGGTTGTAGTCCACTGCTGGTCTGTAGCGTTTAGGTAACGTGATTTTTGGAGCCAAATTTCCCATTCGTACCTGTGGAGTCGGTAATGGGTATCATTAATCATTGCTTGTAGCACTCTGCGTCCGATCTGTTCAGCTATTTTATAGCCTGTGGGTTGTTGAGTGGGGGTTTGTATTTCACACTGTGGGGCAGTACCTGGTTCCTGAGGCTTTGCAGAGAAAGTGAAGTTGTTTGTGGGTTGAGCTCAGTCGGTTGGCAAATGTTTCCCATTGTCAGCCAATTTTTAGCGTGTTACGCCCGTAGGTGTTTAAAGTTTTAGCAAAGATCTGTAGCTCGGGTTGTGGGTGAGGTTGTTGACTTGCTCACCGAGCTGGTTTGTTCTCATTCAGACATTCTGTCACCATGCTAGGTGACATCATCAGTGGAGCCTCGAATGCAGCAATG
This sequence comes from Ginglymostoma cirratum, assembly GCA_024137785.1. NCBI lineage: Eukaryota > Metazoa > Chordata > Chondrichthyes > Orectolobiformes > Ginglymostomatidae > Ginglymostoma > Ginglymostoma cirratum. The sequence continues at coordinate 476,117 of JAHRHZ010000094.1, read as the reverse complement.
TTATTCTACTCCACTCGGAACTTATACAGTTTGGTCTGCTATGGTGAGTACTGTCATTTCTGGTTTTGGTCTGTATGGGGTTATATATGGGGTCCAATTCTTTATGTTTGTTGATTGAAGTATGGTTGGAGAATTCTGATGCGTGTCTATGTTTGGTTTGGGCTACTATGGTTACTTGGTCCTAGTTAAACTGCTGGCCTTCATTGTCTGAGTGTACCATTATTAACACTTCAATCAACAAACATATAGAATTGGACCCTGTATACAAACCCATACAGATCACAACTGGAAATGACACAATCACCATAGCAGACCGGACAGTGTAAATTCCAAGCAAAGTAGAATAACATCGCTTCATCAGAAGCCTCACTGATGATGTTACCTAGCATGGTGACGAAAAGTCTGAATGAAAACAAGCCAGCTCGGCGAGCAAGTCACCAACCTCAGGGGGATTTTACTCTTTACAATCCTTTGTTTCCCAACTTGATACAAAGTTCAGCTGCCTGTCTTTTTTTTTCTCAGTTATCCATTGATCAAGAAAGTGAAGTTTTTTTCTTCTTTTCTTAAATAACAAATTCTATCCAAATGTTCCTGGAGTGCCAGTCCATGTTGAGATGCTTGCTTTTCATTCTTACTATACAGCCTTGTGCACTTTAAACGTGTCAAAGTAAAAATATACCTGATAGTGTAGTGGTTTTTCTTATTTATTTGTCATTAGTTTCTCTTCTCTTATCTTTTGGTGGTAGTTTTAAACGTTACTTCCAAATTCACTGGCTTGTGTTTGTAAGTGAGAGAGGGAGAGACACAGTGAATATGGTGTTGTAATGTAGGGCTTTTTTAAATTGTTTTTGAACTTTTCCAAGAGGCATAGTGGCAGAATTGAACAAGTTCTGATCTAGAACATCTTTTCTCAGTGTTATAATTTTTATTGCGCTCCTGGATACACTTCCTTAGATTGAAGCTGTAATTCAGCTCCTTTTAGAAACTGCTTCTTAGATCAGATTTACTGTGGCCTCCTTTTTACTAAAAGACCCTATTTCCCAATGTCTCCAGTTTCAGTCCAATTGTAGCCTTTCATCTTCCTTGTTAAATGTTTTTGTCAGCACAAACTCAATGGGCTGAAGGGTCTGTTGTGTGCTGTATGATCCTGTGATAAGCCAGGATCTAGGGCTGTTAGGGGCAGGCAATGAATATGGAGAAAGATGTTCACATTCTGAAATTGTTAAACTCAATATTGGGTCCAGAAGGCTGTAGGGTCCCCAAGAGGAAAATAAGGTGTAGTTCTTCCAGCTTGTGCTGAGATTCCCTGGAACACTGCAGCAAGCCTGAGACAGAGATGTTGGCCAGGGAACAGGGTGATGTGTTAAAGTGACATGCAACTGGAAGCTCAGGGTTTTTTTGACAGACAGAGTGAGGTGATTGCCCAGTCTGCATTTTATTTCCCCAATGTGGAGGAGACCACATTGTGAGCAGCGAATACAGTCGACTAGATTGTGGGAAGTGCAGGTAAAGTGCTGCTTCACCTGAAAGGTATGTTTGGGCCTTGGATAGCAGGGAGGGGAAGATGCCATGGGGCTGTGAGGGGTAGGTGTTGTTGGGAGTGATGGAGGAGTGGACCAGGGTGTCCCAAGGGAATGGTCTCTGCGGAAGGCTAGCAGGGGAAGAGAGGGGAATACGTGTCTGATGGTGACATCTCACTGGAGGTGGCGGAAATGGTGTCTGATGATCTTCTGGATGCGTAAGCTGGAGGATGGTAAGTGAGAACTTACAGAATTGCAGAATGTGATATTATCAGGAGCAGATGGAATGGAGATGGAGAAACTGGGAGAATGGTGTCCTACATGTACCTGTGCCAAGCCATTTGCATCTGTTTAGTGATAACAAGGTGTAGAGCTGGATGAACACAGCAGGCCAAGCAGCATCAGAGGAGCAGGAAGGCTGCGTTTCGGGCCTAGACCCTTCTGTTAAATATGTTTTTACTGTTGTGTTTTGGTTTACAGTATGTTAGCAAACCTTTAGAATACACGTTAACGATATCATCACAGCATCCCAGCATGTGAGCTGAGAGTATGAAGGTCTCACATTCCAACTTACCTCAGACCATTTGAAGCATGACACTCTAGAGGAAACCTACTGCTCTGTTGTAAGCTGATGGCTCACTGTTCGCTCAGGCCTGTAGATGCTGAGAAATACTTGTTCACAATGGTTGGATGTAATAATTGTTAGACAATATCATCATATCCATATCCAGTTTCTTATATTGTGGGAGATAATATAAGCATTGCCACTTTTGCTAAAACACCCTTTTGGAGGCAAATGCACACTAAAGCCAAGAAAAACCATAAAAGCTGTTTGTTGCAATTACAACTTCTGATGCAATACCCCTCCTTATTTGACTTATTCTCTCCACAGTATTGGGCCATTGTAGCTCCGATCCATTTTATATTTCGGTGCATTTCCATTCTGTGGCAAAGGCGAAGTACACACAAAAGTTTTAAAAAGTCACTGAGACAATAGATTGTTGCAATGTTAATGCATTACACTTCGACCTTGTGTCCCAGTATAATGCTGCATCAGTCTGTCTTGACAATTGGTAACTCCTCACAACCATTTTTTTGGAAAGTATCTGCTCTGTTCTGACTGTAAACAAAAACAGAGAGACAAGCATAATCAGAGCAAACAAATCCAGCACATTCTGTCCTGTTTTTCAAAAGGAAAGCAGTGGAGGAAAGGTGAACAGAGTAGTAACTATGAAGGTGGCTGAGAGTGACAGACAAAATCGGATGATGCAGTAATGCTAGTTAGTTATTTGCATTACCGTGTAAAGATGTTTTGTACTGACCAGACACTGTGAATCTGATCATTATTGTTTGTTCTTTCTGCGGGTCACTGTGAAATAGAGCAGCTTCAACAGTCGGAAACAAACTTTCACCTTCAGAGAGATTGAGAGGAAAGATCATAGAGTCCCTACAGTATGGGAGCAGGCCATTTGGCCCATCAAGTCCACAACACCCCTCCGAAGAATCCACCCAGACCCATTCCCCTATCCCTGCATTACCCATGGCTAACCCACCCAGCCTGCACATCCCTGGTCACAATGGGATGATTTAGCATGGCCAATCCACCCTAACCTGCACATCTTTGGACTGTGGGGGGAACCTGGAGCACCCGGAGGAAACCCACACAGACACAGGGAGAATGTGCAAACTCCACGCAGACAGGGTGGGATCGAACCTGGGTCCCTGGCGCTGTGAGGCAGCAGTGCTAACCACTGAGTCACAAATGCTCTGCTCATGTCACAAGGGGATATTATTGATGGTGTATAGTTGTCGATCTAAGCACTCCAACCACTGACATGAGTCATTCTCATTTGAATATTTAACTGCAGATTCTAAGCTTGCAGTAACCAGTTCATCCTCCCTCAGTGTTTCGCCGATGTTGCTCTGGCCAATGGCAGGGTTATTTGGATGGGAAGTAGGGGAACTGTGCAGAAGTCTCAGGGGTGTGCCAAAAGTAAGGAGAGAATACTGTCTGCTTACTATTCAATAGAAATACCTTTACTGCTTTGGCTGAGTTCCCAGCATCAGTAGGTTCTAATTGTGACTCACTCTGTGAGAATGTGTAGGAGCATTCTGACCGTATCAATAGGAGTTTAGCCAACTTCAACCCATTTACATCTCGATGTATGTTCAACTTGTCAAAGCGTATCACACAGTAATTGGCCACGTTGGAGGGAGGTGAAGACAGCAGTTATCAATGTGTGGATCATCTGATGTAGACTCCTAAAAGCCACCGTTTCAGGGTGACAATCTGATGTGGTCTCAGTCAGAGAGAGTGAACAAAGAGTTTAACATGGCTTATATAAAAGCATAACGTGCTGGAGAGATTCAGGAGGTCTGGCAGCATCTGTGAAGAGCGAGAAACAGAATTAACATTTCAAGTCCAGTATGACTCTTCTTTCAGCACATCTGTTTTTATTTCTGATCTCTGGTATTCACAGTGCTGAGCTTTCACCAATTAGGCCTATTAATTAAAAACAATGTTAATGTTACACAATGATACTGTACAGTGTTAGTCTTTATGTTTTTTTAAAATGTGCTTTAACTGGAAATGGACATTAGATTTGAATGTTGTCAGGAGAATTGAAAGTTGTGTTTGTTACAAATATTAAAAAGATACATTTTCTGTAATGATACATTCTTGTATCATATATTGGCAGATGCATGTAATTTTTCTCACACTACAGGAGGGAGGATGAGAACTCTGATATTCCTATTGATCCTTTTTCCTTTCCTATCTTGCTGAACACGATACATCCTTCTCCTAGATCCTGAATCCATTTGTCATCGAAAATTTTGTCTTGAGACTCCTTCTTCTCCTCATCAGTCTTCACAAGTCAGATCATTACCGTCAGTGATACCTGTCCATCGTTTCTCTTCATTCCTCAGTTGTCCCAGCTCAGTCAAGAGCACGTCTGTCAAAAAGAGCCCAGAAGTGACCACCAGCGAACTTCGGGAAGGCCAAAGACATTGGATTCACCCCCAATACAAACCAAGCACCTTGCTTTGTGCTGAGCTGAACTCTTCCTACATATCACTTTAGACCTTTAGTTCTATCTCCATCACTACATTATTTCTCTCTCTATTCCTATCTTCATGTTTGGGACATCATCACAGATAAAGCTCCTTTTGTTACCCTCAGACTCCTAATCTTCTGCACCCACCACAAAAAGCAATTTCTGCTGTACACATCCTACACACATCCTCTCCTGCTCACACATGCATATTGTCTCCTCAATTCACCTCCACTGGCGAGTCCCACTATCTTTACAATCTCAGAAAGCTCCATTATCCTTCCTAAATCCTCTGCATCCATCCTTCTTGAAATAACCTGAAGGATGTAGGTATCCCGTTACCATGTGACCAACTGGCTCAGAGCCAGTCCCGACAGTGAGCAGACCCTCTGACCCTCCTGTTTGTATCTGTCAGCCAGGGCTCCCTGATCAGGGCCAGGTTAACAGCCCCAATCAGGGAACTGAACGTGCGGGTTGTGTCGTGCAGTGATGGTGGATTGAGCTTCAGCTGGAACGACAACAGTGGATTGGGATTGGGCTGTGAGAGCGGGGCCGGTCAGACAGCGATGGTGTGAGTGGGGCTGGTCAGACACGATGGTGAGGCAGTGATGGTGAGAGCGGGCCGGTGAGACAGTGATGGTGAGAGTGGGGCCGGTGACGCAGTGACAGTGAGAGCGGGGCTGGTGAGGCTGTGACAGTGAGAGTGGAGTCAATGAGACAGCAGCAGTGAGAGTGTGACTGGGGCAGTGGAAAAGGAAAGTTGGACTCTCTTAAGTTATCTTTTTCCAATCTTGTTCTAAGTTGATGTGAATGGTGCTGTGTATATATGGTGAAGGTACACACTTTTCACTGTATTTTTACCTTGAATACACATCACAGTAAATTATTCAGTGATTCAGTTCCATATTCTATGAGACCAGCCTGGTCCTCATTCAATCATTGTACTTCTCTGTATTGTTCCACCTTTTTTTGTGGTAGAGCTGTGTTAGAGCTCCTGAATTTCTGTCTCCATCTTTACAAACCTTGCCCAGATCCAGCAACCTATCCACGTTTCTGATTGATCAGTCTGGTCAAACATCTGCTTTCAATATGACCATCTCTGAAGTTTCCTTTCAACATTAAAGATGTTACAAAAATGTAATTTGCTGTGGGGACAATGATCAAGCTGATGCATTTGTTTTAATTGAAGTTCCTATTTTCACTGCAAAAGTCAAATACATTTTTTATAGAAAGACTTCCACACGCTACAAATCCTCAGTATGGACTGACCTCTCCATGGATTCTGCCTGATCTAACTATTGAATCCCAAGTATTTTCTGTTTGGGTACAAAAATAATTAATAAATAATAAAATTTATAAATAAATAAAAATTAATGAAAATAATGCAGTAGTTCCAGCAACATTCACAAAGCGAAGGGATCAAGAGTTAATATTTCCAGTATAACCTAATTCTGATGAGAGGTTATACCTCAACCTTTTTTTAGTTCTATGACCAGAGTGATCTGCTGAGGATTTCCCGCGTTTGATTCCCTCTTTGTAGAATTTCAGCCACTGCAGTTTTTGTAACTGTATCTGGACTGCAGCTCCTTGTACCTCCTGGTGGTAGTGCTACAGCGTGCTTTGAGCACAGGAGGGTCTGTAATTATTTTGGAAACTGTCGGGAAGCTGGGATCTCTCAGCTGCATTATCTCTGAGTGTCTCCTGGTGGCGCTGCTGCATACTAAATCTCCAGCTCCAGTCAGATTTGCCCATGATACTGCCATCCCCCATCCCAACTTCTAAAGGTGAGAGCTACTAATTGTTCGGAATGTTTAGTTTCCCTTCCTTTCTAGAAGAAATGATTTACACGAGGTGGGGACAGACCCATGGCCTCGGATGCCTCACTCCTGTGGCCGACAGTTGGTGAAAGTCAATGAAATGTTGCATATTTTATGAGGGAGTTTTGGTCTGACTGCAAATATTTGTCTCCCCCAGTGCTATAGTGAGGGAGTGCTGAGCTGTCAGAAGTGCCTCTAAACTGAGGCCACATCTGTTATTTAAAGTGGGTATAGATTATCGCACGGCCTTATTCTGCAATTGTTAAGTGGTCAACTTCTCTCTGATGTCCCTCGAATCTGTGTCCAACAGCCCCTATCACTGAAACAGGCCATTCATTCCCCTAGCCAGATCATTATCCACTCCTTTGTCTATCCAACTGTCCTTCTCTCTCTTTGGGATCAATCCCCACCTTTTGTTTACCCCTTACCCCTATCCGTCTACCCTGTCTTCTGCACATAAACCAACATTTTCCTAGCTACCATCCGTTCTGCAAAAGGATCACTAGACCTGAAATATTAACTCTGATTTCTCTCCACAGATGCTGTCAGACCTGCTGAGCTTTTCCAGTAATTTCTGTTTTTGTCACTGAAACATGATCTGGTCATGAACTCATCACTGTTGGAGGGACCTGACTGAGCGCAAACAGTCCCTGCAAGTTTGAAATTGGAAAATAAATATGACGGCATTTGTAAGACAAAATATTTATTACACTGTGAATGTTGAGCATGTGAGCTAGGGACAGCATCAGATTTGCACTTTACTGTTCGCAGCCAGGCTAGCTGGAGTTTTCCTAAAAGTATTCTTGGCACGGATTCCCATTCCAGGTTCTTATTCCAGAAATCCTGGCTGGAAGTGGATATCCAGTGAGGACAGAATCATAATAAAAACTGAAAGAACTATGAATGCTGTAAATCGGGAACAAAAACAGAAGTTGCTGGAAAAACTCAGCAGGTTCCGAGGAAGGGTCACCGGACCTGAAATGTTAACTCTGATTTTTTTCGTCACAGGTGCTGCCAGACCTGCTGAACTTTTCCAGTGAGGGCAGAATCATGTTTGATGAAGTCACCCATGGTTGAACACATGCTGGCATCCAATGTTGAGACCCACATGCTTGGTGAATGGTCTCCTGTGCTTCATGGTATGGAGATAACTGGGGTGTGCTGAACTAAAACATCTCAAGCTCTAGCTGTGGCAGGTCAATTATTCGAAAGCTTTAGTCAAGGCAATAAAACACTGACTTGAGTTGCTAACAGATTAGAATAAGCCACATTCAGCCAGCTTTTGACTGCTATTTAGTGACTCCAGATGGTAGATATGGAGGTCTCGGTGATCCAGTTCTGGCTGCCCAGTTATAGGAAAGATATTATTAATCTGGTGAGAATTCAGAAGAGATTTACCAGAACGTTGCTGAGTATGGACAGTTTGAGTTATAAAGAGAAGCTGGATAGACTGGGACTTTTTTCACCGGAGTGTAGGAGGCTGAGAGGACACCTTTTAGAGGTTTTAAAAATCGTGAGGGGTATAGACAGGGTTAATGGTAGTTACCTTTTCCCTAGGATGGGGGATTTCAGGACTAGGGGATACATTTTTAAGGTGAGAGGAGAGATTTAAAAAAGACTTGAGGGGCAAACATTTTACACGGACGGTGGTTTGCGTGTGGCATGTAGTTCCTGAGGAAGTGGTGGATGTGGGCACAGTTACAATGTTTAAATGACATTTGGATAAATTCATGAATAGGAAAGGTTTGGGGGGATATGGGCCAGAAGCAGGCAGGTGGGACTGGTTTAGAATAAAAACCGAAAGAACTGCGGAAGCTGTAAATCAGGAACAGAAACAGAAGTTGCCAGAAAAGCTCAGCAGGTCTGGCAGCATCTGTGAAGGAGAAAACAAAGTTAACGTTTCAGGTCCGGTGACCCTTCCTCAGGGACTAGTTTAGTTTGGGATTATATTTGGCATGGACTGGTTGGACCAAAGGGTCTGTTTCCGTGCCGTATGACTGTTTGATTCTGTAACTGAGGACAGGAGGGAGTTTGGCAATATTGCTCCTCCAGGGAATAGACTGTGTCACAGTTTCACAGCGCAATTTGAACAGGGGGAGCTGAGCTCTGTGTGGATGGCGAACGTGGTTCACACTGAGGTTCCACCAGCAGCCGTTCCATCCCTTATCCATTTGTGGGGTCTCCCTCTGTGAGCTCGGGTAGTGAGTGTGATGAGACAATCCTCCTATACTGGGTGAGAAGCCGTAACAGCCTAAACTCAATCCCAGCCTCTCCTGTCCCTACAGAATGCATTTTCCAGCAGGCCTCAGTTTGTATGAATGAGGAACTGGAGCCGTGACTGATTCGCCTCCGCAGCCCAGCGATGGTGAAGCCTGCACGACTTGGATCAAATAACCCAACATTGACCAGGAATTGAAACTGGGATCTTCCACCCTGAGTGGCCGAACTGTACCCTGTACCTCTGGTTACTGAGCGAACCCTTAGGAAGGTCTTCACAGTTGACCACTGGGAGCAGAAAATGATCAATGAAATATTTGCATTCCTGAACCTAAAAACTAGGTGTCCAAATTAACAGCTACATGTTGGAATTATGTAACTAAAAGTTGTGGTTACTGCCTATATTCTCTGATTGGCCACTGAGTGTGGGAGCCTGGTCTCTTACTGTCTCATACTAGATTCAAGATTGTGTTCCTACTGATTCAAACATCATATCCTTAATCCAGCCACGTTTAATTCTTTCTTTGCCTGAGGTACTGCAAATCCATCATCTGTCTCCATGTTAAGCATCACCCGACTTCAGAGGTCAAATAAAACACATATCAAGTGCCAAGATGCTTCAATTTGGTAAAGTGCAATTTATTTTGAAAATTATTCATGATGATTTAACATAGCAGGTCTTTCTTGTGAAGGCACTGGCAAATGAGAGCTTATAAATGGGCACGGGTGTGCTGGTGAAACTGGGCAATTGATCAACAATTTAAGAAATGTTCAGAATGTGAATAATTGGAGAAAACCAGAGAGCACGGTGACCTGGTGAACCCTCAATCATCTGCCAGAGGCTCCTTTGTACAGTGGCTTTTAAAGATGGTTTAAATACTCAGACAGGCCAGTGAAATGTGCAGGTCACCATGAAGTGTAGGATTTCAATGCAGTCAGGCCGATAAAGCAAACACCTTGTGGTGCAAAATCCATGCTCATAAGCTCTTTGAGCACCCACTGTTTCAAAATTTTCCATGCATAATTTCATTGCCCAGATCATTGACCTCTGCTCTTTGACCTCTGGCTCTTACAAAGCTCAAACCCACTTGGCTGGATATTTAGGCCCAGTGAGGGTTGGGATCAGAGGTGCGATGGCCCAGAATCTAGCCTCACCAGCCTGTGTGCTGGGTTCCTGTCTGCATCCCAATCCTGGGAGATTTTACCGGAGGTGGGAATGGGGGACACAACAGAACTACCCACCTGCCTGCGGCAGATAGCTAGCTTGGCTTGTTAAGGGATGGCTGACAGAGAGTTACAAGGTTTTTGCAGGCCACAGGGGCCAGATGAACTGCAGGGAGATGGTGTCCCGGTAGCACAGTGGGGACCCAATAGTCCAACCATTTAGAAGTTGGCTTCCTGAGCAATGCAGCTGTTGTTGTGGGTAAGTTACCACAAGCTCCTTTTTATTTAGCTACTTATTCAGAAATCTCACAGACACTCAAATACTGAAACACTGATGTAAACTTTATTGCTTGCAGCAACCAAACTAAGAGCCCTGACATTACCATCAGATGCAGGGTCTAGGCCAGAAACGTCAAGCTTTCCTGCTCCTATGATGCTGCTTGGCCTGCTGTGTTCATCCAGCTCCACACCTTATTATCTCATTCCACATATGAACCACTCTTTGTGTTGAAAAAGTTGCCCCTCAGGTCCCTTTCAAATATTTCCACTCTCATCTTAAAATTATGCCCTCTGTTTTTGAACTTCCCAACCATATGTAAAAGACCTTGGCTATTCACCTTATCCATGTCCCTCATGATCTTATAAGGTCACCCCTCAACCTCCTATGCTCCAGCGAAAGAAGTCCCAGCCTATCCTTATAACTCAACCCTGCGGTCCTGATAACATACTGAAAAATCACTTCTGAACCCTCTCCAGTTTATGAATGTCCTTCCTCTAACCAAATGCAGCACCTTATATTTATCCAAATTAAACTCCATCTGTCACTCCTCAGCTGCTGGCTCAGTTCATCAAAATCCCCTTGTACTCTGAGATAACCTTCTCCACAGGGCACTATGCCACCAATTTCATTTCATCCACAAACTTACGAACCATGTTTCCTATATTCTCATCCAAATCGTTTACATAAAAAACAAACTACAATAGACCCAAAACCAATCCTTGCAGCACACCGCTGGGTCACAGGCCTCTGGTCTGAAAAACAGTCCTCCACTCTGTCTCCTACCATCAAGCCAGTTTTGTAATCAATTTTGTAACTTAACTGGATCCCATGTGATCTAACTTGACTAACCAGTCTGCCGTGTGGAACCTTGTCAAAGGCCTTGCTAAACTTCTTATGGATAACATCCACTGCTCTGCCCTCATCTACCTTCTTGTTCACATCCTCAAAACAAAAATACTTTGAGAGGACACAATAGTGATGAATTCTGAGTGGAAACACCCCACCCGGCAGAATATCAAGGTATCCATATACTGTTCCAAAGCAACTACTTCTCTGCTTTCTTTCTTCGATGAAGGATACATCTGTTCCCTTGAATGTTGTCATATGGTCCATATTTCACTTCTGAAATGACTGGTTGGGGGCAACTGGAAATAGTGGCATGGGACTTTTATAGTCAACTGGAATGGCAAATGGGCAAACACCTCATTGAGAAGTGGCACCTCTGTCAGTGCAGGAGTCCCTCAGTGCCACAGTGGACTGCCAACTCCCACTTTGCGATGAAGACCCTGCTGTAGGGACCCACAGCCTTTATGGCTTGAGGATGAGGAGTTGCTGCTGAGACATGACTAACATTGCAATGCTGCCTTGGAGGAGATGTACAGAAGTTAATCAGTTGGACAGCATTAGGCTGTGAAATCAAACTGTCACCATTAACATCCTTTAATCCATCCGCCTTTATGTCTTTATACAGAACTTTGTCAATCGATGCTGTGCATGTAAGACATATCCCTACAACTCAATCATTGCGATTGTGTGGCACATTGTGTCATCACAACCTGTCATGGGACCACGTATCAGAGACCAAGCACATTATCAACCTGTGCAAACGCTATCTACATAAACGTGTGAGTTTGAGCCAAAGACATGTGTAGGTTTGCGTGAATTTGAAAATTCCTGCAAAATCACAGTTCGCGGTTCCAGCAACGGAACCACCTGAGAAAGAATCCCCCTGCATTGCCAGCCCTATCAGCCAATGGCCCACAACATCAGGAACAATAGGACAGCAACTCCAAACTTCTAACCCATTTTCGTCACCTGTCTCGGCAATTTTTAAAATATGTTTCAGGCATCACATACAGCCGAATCTCGAAGTACACCTTGCATGTCGCGCTGTGTTGAAGTTACACTTTTTAGATATTTGACCAACACAGTCACAATTCTACTTAATGCATTCAAAACAAATGGAGCTGACCACATTCCTTTGAACTAGTCAGCTCATCGGCGATGTTGGATATACCTCTGATCATGTGCATCTCTTCTGGGATTAACTGAATGCAGAGTCAGAAGGAATTTTAATAATTTGGTTCCTGCTGTTGTCATTTATAGAATCATACAATACGGAAACAGACCCTTCGGTCCAAGCGGTCCATGCTGACCATAATCCCAAACTAAATTGTCCCACCTGCCTGCTCCTGACCCATATCCCTCCAAACATTTCTTTTTCGTGTACTCAACCAAATGTGTTTTAAACTTTGTAACCATACCCGCATCCACCTCTTCCTCAGGAAATTCAATCTACATATGAACAACTGTTTACATTTTTAAAAATTATCTCTCGTGTCTTTTTTAAATCTTTCTTCTCTCACCTTAAATGTATGCCCCCTAATCTTGAACTCCACCACCCTAGGGAAAAGACACCTGCCATTTGCCCTATCTATGCCCCTCATGATTTTATAAACCTCTGTAAGATCACCTCTCAGCCTCCTACGCTACAGGGGGAAAAAAATCCTCACCATTACTTTGATTTGATGGCCACAGGATAAATAAATGGACAACACAACTGTTTAAAGAGCCTCAGATATTATGTTGAATTGAATATCGCTGTGAACTTTGATAAACTGAAACCGTGTCATTGAAATATCAGCCTTGCTGCGTATTTCCCAAAAATCAATGTGTTGATTGATTTCTTGTCATTTCCTAGGGAATGAAGGAGATGAAGTAACAGAGAGTGGAACACGATCCAACAAAAGGGAGAGAGAGACTGCAGCACTTAGGGACAATAACAAATTACAGAGTGACAGAGAGAGAATCAGCAGGCACCTTTCCCAGATAAGAACAAATTACAGAGAGCGGGAGAGGCTGATTTGAGACAAATCAGAGAATATTGGAACAGAAGTTAACCATTTCACCCTTTGAGACTGTTTTTTTTCACCGTTCAGGAAGATTGTGACTGATCTGTGACCTCTCTCTGCATCTAACTGCCCATAATCCCCTAATAAGAGACAGCAAGGGGCAACAGTTCCTGGATTGTGTACAGGACAGTTTCCTTCAGCAGTGTGTGATCAATACAAGAAAGGAGGCACTGATGGATGTGATTCTTCGAAGTAAGTTTGGATAAGTATCAATTGTTATGAAGCAGAGGTCAGCTCCAAACACCTCCACACGCCCCAGCAACGGCCACCCCCACCCACCACCTCCCCCACCTCCAGCCACCGTCGCCCATAACCCACCCACCACCTCCGCCACCTCCACCCACCGCTACCCCCACCCCCATCTCCACCCCCCACCCACTGCCGCCCCCACCAGCACCGACCACCTCCCACCCCCACCCACCACCTCCCCCACCTCCACCCACCATCTCCACCCCCCCGCCCACCGCCGCCCACCACCCCCACCCAAATGCCAGGCTATGACCATCACCAATAAGATATGATCTAACCACTGCCCCTTGGCATTCAACAGTGTTACCATCAGTGAATCCCCCACTATCAACATCCTGGGGGTTACCATTGACCAGAAACTCAACTAGACTCAGAACATTAACACAGTGGCTACAAAACCAGGCCAGGAGCTGGGAATTCTGCGGCAAGTGACACACCTTGTGACTCCCCAAAGCCTGTCCACCATCTAAAAGGCACAAGTCAGGAGTGTGATGGAATACTCCCCACTTGCCTGGATGGGGGCAGCTCCAACAACACTCAAGAAGCTTGACACCATCCAGGACAAAGCAGCTCGCTTGATTGGGACCACATCCACAAACATCCACTCCTTCCACCATCAACAGTCAGCAGCGGCATGTATACCATCTACAAGATGCACTGTAGAAATTCAGCAAGGATCCTCAGACAGCACCTTCCAAACCCACAACCACTTACATCTAGAAGGACAAGGGCAGCAGATACATGGGGAAACCACCACCTTCAAGTTCCCGTCCAATGCACTTATCATCCTGACTTGGAAACATATCTCCTTTCCTTCACTGTCGCTGGATCAAAATCCTCTAACTCCACCTCCCCCCCCCCACACGACCCCCCCTCCCCGCCAATTACATTGTGAGTCAGACCACAGCAGGTGGACTGCAGCGGTTCAAGAAGGCAGCTCATTCCCACCTTCTCAAAGGCAACTAGGGATGGGCAGTAAATGCTGGCCAGCCAATGACACCCAAGTTCCGCAAATGAATATAAAATAAAAGGATTGGTCCTAGGTTGTCAAAACCATCAGATTTAATTGGTTTTTAGTTTCTAAATGTCTGGATTAAATTAATTGGCTGATTCTCAAACTGGTTGCCTTAACAACAAAACAAACCACTGTCTGGGTTGCTAACAGCCCTGCCTTTTGGTGCAATGTTTCAATTTCAGGAGCTCTCTGTCTACCTGCACATTGTTATTAATTTTCAAGCCTAGACAAAACATATCATCTTTTAAAGGGACCATGTACTCTTCCCCACCTCCCCCACCATCATTTTATCGACATCAAATTCTAACATCCTGCTTTCCAATCCACAAATACTTGACACAACTTTGCAACACAATGTGGGAAGAGTTGTATTATACAATTCAGGATGATGACGGAGGGGACAAGTGCACACTGGGGACAGGGACCGGTGTGGACTGGGGACAGGGGCCCCACGCAGATTGGGGACAGAAGCGTGGTGCATATTGGGGACAGGGGCCCAGTGCAGATTGGGAACAGGGGCCTGGTGCAGACTGGGGACAGGGGCCCCATGCAGATTGGGGACAGAAGCACGGTTTGTGTTGGGGACAGGGGCCCAGTGCAGATTGGGAACAGGGGCCCCATGTGGAGCAGGGACAGCAGACAGTGATCAGGCCACTTGGAGACCCCCTGCAGTGGTCTGCTATGGAGAGCCTTTGGAGATGATGATGTGGAGGTGCTGGTGTTGGTCTGGTGGGGAACAAGGTCAGAAATCAGCTGACACCAGGTTATAGTCCAACAGGTTTAATTGGAATCATAAGCTTTTTGAGTGCAGCCCCTTTGTCAGGCTGCACTCTGAAAACTTGTAATTTCAAATAAACCTGTTGGACTATAACGTGGCATCATGTAACTTCTGCCTTTGGAGAGACACTGTGATGTTTGTCTTTCTAACTTCTTGTGTTTTCTGACATATGGTTACACTGTGTGTAGCTGTAATGTAACTTTTCTTCCTCATTTCTCTCCTCTGCACCTAAGGATTGTACCTGGGTACTCTGCATCTAAGGTGGCATCATGTGTTGGTAACATTGTGACACTGTAACCAATCTGTAAGTGCAGAAGCTGTACCTTTGTACCTACAATGGCACTGTACGTGGCAACTTATCAACTTTTCACTGTATTCATTTGAGTATGTGACAATAAAGCTAATGCAAATATGTGCAGTGACAACAGATGACAGTAATTGATTACGTGGTAATACAACTTCAGGTCACAAGATATGAAGAGGCACAAATGCAAGATACCACGCCATGTGCCAACGAGATAGTGCAGATATTACACAATGATCATAACATGCACTCGCAAGATATAGAATTTTCCAAAGTAATGCAGTTTGCTGCCTGGTCTGAGAGAATGACGCGACAGTTTCCACATTTTTGTGCAGTCTCCAATTGCTGTCGTCTGTGTGTGTGAGATATTAAAAGATGTGGTCTGGGAATGCTGCACAGATCATTGCTGTGGAATTCTCTATTGTTAGCAATGGGAGTGCTCAGGATGTGTTTCTGATGGTGAATGGGAAGGTGTTGGCATGTGTTATTATTAGGATATTGGAAAGTGTAGGATGTATGTTTGCTATTGTCAGTCAGGGCAATAGATTTAAGGAGGGGTTGGGGGAGAGATGTTTGGAGAGGGGAGAGATGTAGGGAGGTGGGATAGATGTAAGGAGGCTGTGCAAAGTTCTGTACGAAGCAAAAGAAATCTACTTGGATTTGATATCGAAGCTTTTTACAGCTGAGCAGTTTAAACAAGCAAATTATCAGTTGCTGAACCACAATTGTTGTCTTTCAGACACCAAATTGTGGGAAAATCTCACACTGCTGAAGCCATCTGGCTACCTTTCTTTTGGTATTTGAATTGAGCTTTTTATTTTACTTTGCTTTGCTTGTTTCGATACATGAAGACTCAGTAAATTAATTGGAGAATTGTTGTTCTTGTTTATTAGAACACAATGTATCTACTTATCGCCTACTAATGTGCCTACACAATGTGCCTACTAAAGCCTTGCCAATCTTCATTGACACTCTAAAAGTATTTCACAAGTATCCTGTCTTTCTTTAAGACCCCTTGGTATCATGCACCTAGAATACCGGATTTACTTTTTGGATTTCCACACCTTTATCCCACTTAGTGCCTCTCCTTTGAAGGTTATAAACCTGGAATTTTGGCTGATGTATTGAGAGTGTTCGAATGAGTGAAAACCACTAAGAATTAAACAATGTAACATTTCTTCTGAATCCTCATCATCCTTGGCAACAAGACTCACTCAAAGTTTGCATCGTAGCTCAGTGGGAGTATCCCTGCCTTCACGTGGGGATCATTGTGACCTTAAATCCCAGTCAAGATGTGCATGCGTAATCAACTGCTGTTTTACTGCAGTGTCAGGGAAATAATGCTGCAGGATTGAAGATGCTTTCAGTGAGGGAAAGCTGAGGCACAGACAGAATATGATGCCCTTCCTTCCTCCCCAGAGACAGGTTCAGAGGGAAGATGGAACGTTTGATTGGGAAGGAACTAGGAGGGTAGAGGGGGACCTGGTCAGCAATCAAGGTCCTTAAACGTTACTTAAGGGCCACGGAAGGGCTGTGATCTGCTGGAATTCAATGGCTAACCTAACAGCTGGTAACTTGCCCAACAAACTCCACGTCAGGTTAGCGTGCAGCTAACTCTCTTGTACTTGGGTACTTAGTGCCCGCTGACGGACTTGGCAACAGAAAGAAAGTGCCCCACTGGCTGTTAGTCCTCCACCCTTCCTATCAAATGCCCCACTCTTTTGGTTGACCTTCCTTTCCCTCCCCTCTTCCTGGCATTTCACACCCCCACCCCAGTCACATCTTGCCTTTCTGCAGGGTTCCATTATTGATCCCAAGTGAAGGGTCCACTGCAGTACTGCTGGTGACCACCGTACACACTGGCGCCACCAGTACCTAAGAGATGGCAGCTCCCATTGGGCAGGGGGCTGAGTTGAGATTTCTGCCATGAACTGGATCTCACTGAGCTGGAGCCTTGTTATTGCACGGTTATGTACCTGTTTTTAATAAAATTCTGTGGTGGTCTCCCAGAAATGATCAATGCAGAGTTCCCATCGTTTTCCAGCTGTTGGATGTTGTAAACATTAGATCTTTTCCCCTACCTGCCTTCTCATGTGGATGTAAATGAGTGAGCGTCTCTCCTGGTGTTTTAGCTAACATTTATCCAATGACCTCTAAATTAGATCGCTGTCATTGTACCGACAAAATATTCCTGTCAACAAATTAGCTGTCATGTTTCCCTACTTTACAACACTAACTGCAATTCCAAATACCTCACGGGCTGTTAAATGATTTCTGACTCTCTGATCAAGAAAGATACTCCATTAATGGAGATTATTTCTTTCTGATGTGTATATAGGAGGTATGGTTAGTAAGTTTGCAGATGACCAAAATTGGTGGTGTAGTCTGTTATCTCAGACTACAATGAGACTTCAATCAGCTGGAGCGAGGAGTGGCAGATGGAGTTTAATTTAGATAAATGTGAGGTGCTGCATTTTGGAAAGGCAAATCAGGGCAGGACTTATACACTTAATAGTAAGGTCCTGGGGAGTGTTGCCAAACAAGTAGACCTCAGGGTACAGGTTCATAGTTCCTTGAAAGTGGAGTCACAGGTAGATAGGAGAGTGAAGAAGGCATTTAGCATGCTTGCCTTTATTGATCAATGCATTGAGTAGAGGAGTTGGGAGGCCATGTTGCTGCTATACAGGATATTGGTTAGGCCACTTTTGGAATACTGTGTGCAATTCTGGCCTCCCTGCTATAGAAAGGATGTTATGAAACTTAAATGCTGCAGAAGAGAATTATGAGGATGTTGCCAGGGTTGGAGGGTTTGAGCTATAGGGAGAGGCTGAATAGGCTGGGGCTATTTCCCTGGAGTGTCGGAGGCTGAGGGGTGACCTTATAGAGGTTTATAAAATCTTGAGGGGCATGGATATGGTGAATAGCCAAAGTCTTTTCCCCAGGGTAGGGGAATCCAAAACTGGAGGGCATAGATTTAAGGTGAGAGGGAAAAGATTTAAAAGGCACTTAACGGTCAACTTTTTCACACAGAGGGTGGTGCGTGTGTGGAATGAGCTACCAGAGGAAGTGGTGGAGGCTGGTACAGTTACAATATTTAAAAGGCATCTGGATGGATATATGAAGAGGAAAGGTTTAGAGGGATATGGGCCAAATCCTGGGAAATGGGGCTGGATTAATTTCGGATATATGGTCAGTGTGTAGAAGTTGGACCAAAAGGTCTGTTTCTGTACAGTACGTCTCCCTGACTCTATGACTCTAAGTTATGTTGTTTGAGTACATCCAAGCTGTATGTGATTTTAAAGGTCACACTTTTGCAGCTGAACCCACAGTAAAGAATTTGATGATAGTGGAGGGGGAGGACAGGTTATTGCCCCCAACTCTCTCTGGTGCTTTCCTTGAATCCAGGAACATGGAGGATTCAAGATGTTTGGGTAGCTTGACAAACTGCAGGGATAATGATAGAGGGTGTTTCTTTGTATTGG
This sequence comes from Ginglymostoma cirratum, assembly GCA_024137785.1. Lineage (NCBI taxonomy): Eukaryota > Metazoa > Chordata > Chondrichthyes > Orectolobiformes > Ginglymostomatidae > Ginglymostoma > Ginglymostoma cirratum. The sequence continues at coordinate 457,326 of JAHRHZ010000094.1, read as the reverse complement.
CCCTTTTGCTGTAGCTCACCAAGAATTAACAAGGAGGACCAAACAGTAGAAGATCAAGAAACTGATAAAGTGAGAATAGAATATGAGTGTAGTTTGGCAGCAGAAACTTAAAAACACACTGTAAAAGCTTCTAAAAAAGAAACAGTGACTAAGATGAATGTCAGTCCATTACAAACAGGAGAACTCATAATTTGGAGATTAGTGTTGAGGGCAAAATCTCTGAATTCACTAATGTAGGGTGAATAGTGAATTGTGAGGATGACGCTGTGCAACAGAGGAACATTGACAAGTTGGCCATATTGATCGATGCCTGGCAGGTAAATTTCAATGCAGGAAAATGTGAGGTAATGCATTTTGGTAGAAGAAACATGGAGAGACAATATAGTCTCAATGGTCCAACTTTGGAGGGAGTACAGGAGCAGAGAGACCTTGGAGTTCAGGTGCATGATTCTCTGAAACAGTTGTTAAGAAGATCTTTATAAATAGATGTATAGAGTATAAAAGCAAGGAAATGATGCTACACCTCTACAAATCATTGGTCAGACCACATTTAGAGTATTGTGTTCAGTTCTGGGCACCTTATTTAAGGAAGAATGTTAAAGACCTGGAGAGATTTACTAGAGTGATACCAGGAATGAGGGATTTTAGATAAAAGGAAAGATTAGAGAAATGGAGAATATTCTTGTTGGAACAAAGAAGATTAAGAGGTGACCATACTGAGGTATTAAAATGATGAACAATTTTGACAGAGTAAGAAAGGATATTTTGATTAAATTTGTTGGTATGTTAGTTACTAGGGGGTCACAATTTCAAGGTTGTCAGCAGGAGAGCTAGGATTGAGATGAGGAGAAACATCTGTACTCAGTGAGTTGTTTGGATTTGGAATGAACTGCCTGGGAGAGTCGGGGAGACGGATTCCATAGCAGGTTTCAAAAGAGAGCTGGATATATATTTGAAAGTGATAGATTCAGGGGGCTATACTCTGCAGCTGGAGAGTGGGACTAGCTGGGTGGTTCTTTCAGAAGCCAGTACAGACATGATGGGTCGAATGGTTTCCTTTTGTACCATAAAATTGTATGATTCTATAATAATGGGAAGTAGAGAAATGATGGACAAGCTGAGTGATTACTTTGCATCTATTTACATTGATGAAGATACCAGAAACCTCCTAGAAGTAGGGAGAGCTTTAAGCTAAGTAAGGAGCATGGATAGCATCCTATGCTCTTAAAAGAGACCACAAATAAGGTGGTGGATGCGTTAGCGTTCATTTTCCAAAATTCTCTAGATTCAAGAAAGGGTCAATTAGACTGAAAAGTAATAAACATAACCTCTCTATTCTGGAACAGATAGAGGCTGGCTTCTTTAATCAAAACTGAAAGAACTATGGATGTTGTAAATCAGAAACAATGATAGAAATTTCTGGAAAAGCTCAGTAGGTCTGGCAGCATCTGTGGAGAAAAATCAGAGTTAACATTTCGGGTCCGGTGACCCTTCCTCAGAACCAGTTCTAAAGAAGGGTGGCTAGCTCCAAAGTGTTAATTCTGATTTTTCTCCACAGATGCTGCTGACAAAAAGAACCTGTTCCATGAGCAATATTACATCTTTCAGGTATGCTCCTTCAAAGCAAACATTTTATTTGTTTTCTAGAAAACTGCACAGGGAATGATTTATTAAACAAAGCTAGGTCTTTTGAAAAATCACTCCTTCTTTCTTTGGTGTTTTCTTCCTCATCAATGAACCCCAGTTTGTAAAATCCCTTCAATGCAATTTCTACAAAATGTACTTGAATAGATCCTTAAATGCCTAAAGCTTAAATCAGGGGCTGGAGGACTGAAGCACTGCCTGTCAATGGAGCACAGTTAAGCTTATTTGTCTCCATTGTAAAGGAAGAGGGGATTACTGAGTGATGTCAGATGGTGTTTTGGGGGGAACCAGTTGCATTCTGTGGATGCTGGTTGGGGGAGGGAACATTTCGTGCAGGATATTGCCTCCATTCCCCTGGCTTGTAACAATAAAAGCAAACACTTTCCACTTCTTACTTTTCTTCTGCTTCTTTCCAGGTTTCAGCTGGTGTCTGATTTCAGTTGCTTGATTGAGAGAGGGGGAAGGGTAGGAGGCGAAGAAATGGCTTTGTCCTTTCAATTATTTGTACGTTATTCTTTAGCCACTTCTGCACCCACAGGGTACCCTTACTCTGGAATTATTTTCAATGGTTTATAGGTTCTGCTTTCAGTTTTCCCTCCCCTTTTTCTTACTAGTTTCCACCTAACTCCTTTCTGGAATGTGTCGAACTGTTGCACCTTTGGTTAACAGGAAAATCAGCTACTTAGCATATCCTAAAAGTGATCCAGTCAAATCAGATCCCGAAATACATTGATTGGAGGCTGCCAAATGTTTTGGATTGCCTGAGGTCTCCCAGAATTGCCGTCTTTCACACAACAGCCTTCCTGAGGTTTTGGGGCAAAAGCAAGACAGTCTTGCTGC
>JAHRHZ010000094.1:429452-444842 GCA_024137785.1 Ginglymostoma cirratum | reverse complement strand
GGGTCACCGGACCCGAAACGTTAACTCTGATTTCTCTCCACAGATGCTGCCAGATCTGCTGAGCTTTTCCAGCAACTTCTGTTCTTTGTTTCTTAAAGATATCATGTTGGGATCTCCAGTGTATAGTTTTAGTCGATGTTTTCTTCTGTTATCTGCTGTGGTATGTTTGAAGTTTCATTAATTCGAGTATATTTATGTAAGTGTGTGCATAGCCCATGAAATGCTGAGAATGTGTGGTTAGGAAGCGTTTAGTGGAACTCAGCGCGCTGTCTCTTTAGAACACAGCCCAAGAGCAGCGCTCCAGCGACGTCTAACTGAGAGTGTGCCTGGCTCTCAGCAGGTTCTCTCCCCTGGCTGGGCGGAGTTCAGGATCTGCATTTCTTTATGGATCCAGCCCCGTGCTGTTGGAATTGTCCAGTCCCTCTTTTGCAGCTGCCTCATTCCCTGGCTCGCTGTTGCATTGTGAAAAAGTGAGCCTTGCCAGTGTGTCAGAGGCAGCAGCTCGCTACCAGTCTGTACCTACAGCTTCAGCCTTTAACAGCAAAGGATCGAGCGAGAGAGAGCTTCCAAACTCGAAGAGAACAGCCTGCGGAGCATCAGCTAAATGCAAACTGAGGGTCAGTGAAATATGGTGAGACTGAAAAAGTCCTGCATTCTCACTGTGCAGTGAGCACACTAGTGGTGTATCTGCTACTGTGATTACTCAGCTTGTATAGACTTGTAACAAAATGTGTGTGTTGCAGCCCGCTTCTGTCAGTTGGGGCATGGTGTGGCTTTGGAAATAGTTGGTGAGCTTCTGGTTTATTCATGGTGACTGGTTCGCCTCAAATCACCGCGCTCTCTAGGTGGTCCCCTCTCACATTAAAGCGTGCACTTTACACAATGCACCAACCCCAGCCACTGAGGCATGGTGGAACTGACCTGCACTGCCACTTTCAGACTGGGACTTCCCACAGCCCAGGGCGACAGGTAGGGTGTTCAAACTTTTGGGGGTGTGGTGGTGGGGTGGTGGTGTGCTTTTCAGGCTGTTGGGTGTCGGGTGGGGCTTGGGAATGAAAGCTCACACCATTCAACTTTGACATTCAATCCAGCCCTAATGTCAGCAGGACAACTTTTTGAGGTGAGTGTGAGAATGAAACTGCCATTTTCTGACTGTTTTATTAAACCCAGCACAATCCTAAGTTACTGGAAGCAAAAATTGCTGGCGATCACAACAGGTCAGCCAGCATCCAAGGAGAGAGAATCAAGCTAATGGTTCGAGAATAGACAACTCTTCATCAAGAGAGTTCTAAATTAGACAGGTTGTCTGCCAGTTCTGAAGAAGGGTCACTAGACCCCAAATATTAACTCTGATTTCTCTCCACAGACGCTGCCAGACCTGCTGAGCTTTTCCAGCCGTTTCGGCTTTTGTCATTGTCTGCCTTTAATCAATGAAACCGGATATTACAGTTGAAGATTTATTTTTGTTATGTAGGTCAGATCTTTACACTCATTTTTAACTGGCTTTGCATTATCCTGTATCGCCTTGGCAGGGCCTCTTACACACCATTTGTATAGCAGCATTTGGCTGTCAGCAGAGTTGGCCTTTTGATTCCTTACCAGTTGATTTGCTCCTTGCCACGGTGATCTACTTGTCAGGGCTGGCTCAACTGGCGTAATTCTTTGTGCATTTTAAGAGTACCCCCTAGTTGGCATTAGCTGGATTGAGGCTGGGGGCACGAAGGTGTTGCTACTCCTGATTGTTAATCGATTTTTTTTTCCCAGAAGGTCTGTATTAATGAATGTTGGGCAGGACAAAGGTTGGATTCATCTGGAGGATGTGATTTATTCCTGACCTGTGAAGACTTGCCAGCAAAGAATGGCACCTTGAGCTTCTGTTGGGTTCATTGGAACTGTGCGTGTGACCTTTTTAAAAATGCATTGTGAAATCTGGAAAATGCAGGAATTTGAAGGTGTTGAAGTGAGACAGTTACTTTGCTGCAGTGATTTTGGTGATCAGTTCAGAAGTCTGACTGCCGATTGAGATGGAATAGTTCCTAACAAGCTGAGTAAACTCAGAGCTGCAGTATTGAATTCAGAGTGTGTAAGTTTAAGCTTCATTCGTGATGGGGTGAATTACATTGGGAGAGAAAACTGTCACTTTTTTTTTCAAATTTTGTCAACATTTTTTATGGATGAAGAAGAAAGCAGATTATGGGGATGCTGGCACTGAGCAAATAGTTGGTCCTTCTCCACCATCCTGCAGCATGCTAATTCCTGCTTGGCATCAAGATCTCAGATCTCAGTTTGGTGATTCATTTTCTCCCCTTCACACTGCGAGAAATCTGCAGTGAGGCGAGCTTTGGGAATGGCTGCAAGAATCTGTTTAAATAGAAATTAAACACAGCCAATTTTAGGCAGACTTATTCCCCCTCAGGGCTTTGAAAGGCTCAGTCCCAGATTTAAAGAGGGAGAAAATTGTTTAGATGGTCCCTATAAAGTTAACAAGGAAGATTAGCATCTAGATGTCTTCCCAATGCAGTTTATTAACTTAAGGGATTCGCCCAGAACAAATATCAGCAGACCACAATTGGCTAATCTCTCTCTGTCTTCAGACATTAAATGTTTTGAATAGAACCTAATGCTAGTGAGAGAAGAAATATAATGCTAACAGCCTGAATGATTTGGTGGATTAAATGTCACTTGAATGTAGTTGCAGGATGTGCATCACTTGCTTTTTCTGTGTCCTCCTTTCTGATACAAAAGCAAAATACTGTCAATTATGCAAATCTGAAATAAGGACACAAAATGCTGGAAAACCTCAGCAATACCCATGGAGAGAAACCGAGACCTTCCCCTTTTGTCCTTTCTGCCACTGTATTCTTGTACTGGCTTGAAAACTCTTCCATTACTGTTTACCATCAGTTCTGTCTAAAGGTTGTCAAACTGAAATGTTAAACCTGTTTCTTTCCACAGTGAATATTCAACAACTTCTATTTTTCACATCCCCGGTCTTAATGTAGCTGTTCGTTCACTAGGAGTATGTGACCCTCCTGGGATTACTGACCACTATGTCAGAGGAGCCAGATGGTGACTGATACTTATCGAATACTGATCCAGTGCAAACATAGAGACTAATGGAGTAAGAAAGTTCCATTGCTTCATAGCTCAGCATAAACTTTAAGAATTATTTAGCCAGTGACAAATTGGTAGTGATATACAATGCTTCCTCCAGACAAATTTCTTCTGAAATAACTTTTAATTGCAGTGCTGATTGTAGGTCATAGTAACTCAGTCCTGGGAGGAAAACAGGCTTCCCTTTAAGTATTTTGTGAAAATACTGATCCATTACTTCCCTTTTTCTTTTCTAATAAGAACCAAGCAGTCACTGAGAGCATTACTGACCTGTCTTAGACTTGGACAGTCCATACCTAGTGATGGTTGTATGGTAGGTTTAAAGCAATGGCTCCAGTGTCTGTGATAATGATCATTGTAGCAGAGCATGGAGTGATGGTTGTTGGATAGGGATGGTGCTGATATTTGTTTGCCATGTACCCTGTGTGAATGACGGCTGCTGTGTAAATATTTCTCAGACTTGAGTTTTGAACAGTAACATTTTAGAAATTGGCAGGCAGTGAGTAATTCAACAAGAGATAGTGGACAGTGAATAATTGAACTACTGCTCACAAGCCTTTGAAGCGAGTCTGAGCCTGTCTTGATAAGCCTCTCTGCTCTGAGTCTGGCATTTGTGGATAAGAAACGTCTTGAGCTTCTCTTTCCAAATTTACTGCATTCTTTGAGTGTCGCCTCCTTGCCTCCTTCTGGGAATTTTGAGAAACAAAGACTAAAAGGAACAAAATATGTCCAGTCAATTGGATGAACTTCTTGTGATCCCCTGGAAGTTGTTCAGTGCAATAAGGATGTTTGATCAGGATATGTTCCACGTTTGTTCTGTCATCTGTGATGTTTTGTGATTGTCACAAATAAATATAGTGTACTATTGAGCCTGTAATTTAATGTGTGAGGTTTAAATGGGTGTGTACACACCAAATAGAGGTAATGGTTAAAGGACTGTAACATAACCTAGGATTCCTGAAGCATTCATATTTTACACAAGTGGTTTTATCTCAAATCCATCAGATTTTCTGAATCCCTTGGGAGATTTTCTGTGGCACATTAATGAACAGATCTTGCTCTATTTAAAATAGCACCTTTCTAATACAGAAAAAGATGCTGAAATGGTTATTGAGGTAACGAGAATGTGGTATAATGGAAGGGAGATGGAAACTAATATATGGCATGGACAGTTTCAGATGTGTGGGTTTGTGGGGGGTGTCAGAGTGGGGAGTAGAAGTTTGGTGAGTCATGTGGGATTTAAGGGACTTTCTAAGGTGGAGTGTTTTTAGTGAGAGACTTCCAGACAGTGGGTTTAACAAGACTGACAGGGTAGGGAGGATGGCAGAAGGCAAGAATTAAAACTGAACACTGAAAGCAGACTGATGAGGTTTGATGAACTCTGATTTTGTGAACTTGTGGACAGACGTGAAAACTGGTTTGTGGTTTCAATGTGGGATAGAATTTGGGCACAAATATTGACAAATTGGGCTTCCTGGTGCACAGGAGGTCAGAACTATTGAAGGTATAGTAAGTGGGTAGGAACAAAATTAGGAGAACCATTTCGAGAGCATTTCTTAGGGAGCAAATTCTGAAAATGTTAAGCAAGGCACTTGCATCTCTTCTACATATTCACGTGTGTAAGCGGTTTGTCGGAACACTGGCATTGTTTGACCAAAATAAGCTTCTAATCCGATCCACACCATCATATGATACTGTTTCCACCTTGGTCTGCTCCTGTCTTTGATCTGACTGTGGCTGGCTTCGTGATTCCTCCCACTGTAAATGTGAGGACATGCGAAACTCTGCCTGTGTCACCTCATGCACACCCACCTACAGGGGGTTCCAGTTAAAAAAAAATGCCTTGACTTTTATCAATTCTCATCGTAATTTTCAGCTCTGTCCATGGCTTCACACCTCATGCCTACCTGTTCAGTATCATAGGTGTTAATTGCTGCATCGTTGGCAGTTGTACCTTTTGTTACCAAGACGCTAAACTCTGTTATTCCACCCTGAACCTCTCTGGTTTCTTTATTCTTCTTTGTTCTTAAGACACTCCTTAGAACCTACCTCTTTGGCCAAGATCTTGGTTGTGTGTTCTTGTATTTCCTTACATAGTGTCAGGTTTACTTTGGTAACTCTCCTCTGGAGGGCTTTGTGAAAATTCAGTCTGTTAAAGATGCTGTGTAAATACATGAAAGTAGTGATGATTGAGAAGATTAGGCCTATGTTCCCGATACTTCAGCAGAATGAGATGTAGTCTCACAGTGGCATAAACATTCAGATGATGCTTGTCTGAATAGATGCTGGGAAGATGTTTCTTCTGCCTGTGGGATGGATTTGGGAATTTTGAGCGAAAAGTCATGATCAAGGGGTCTGCCATTTAGGATTGAGATAAGGGGAAATCCTTCGGTCAGATGGTTGTAAATTTTTGAATTCACTACCTTGGAGAGGTGTGGTTGCTCAATCATTGAGGCAGTGTCATAGAGTCAGAGAGCTGTACAGCATGGAAACACACCTCCAGTCCAATTTGTTCATGCTATCCAGATATCCTAAATTAATTTAGTCCACTTTGCCAGCATTTAGCCCATATCCCTCTAAATTCTTCCTATTCATTTACCCATCCAGATGACTTTTAAATGTTGTAATTGTACCAGCCTCCACCACTTCCTCTGGCAGCTCATTCCATACACACACCACCCTCTGTGTGAACAAATTGCCCCTTAGGTCCCTTTTAAATCTTTCCCCTCTCACCTCAAACATATGCCCCTCTAGTTTTGTACTCCCCTCCCCTGGGGAAAAGATCTTGTCTATTCGCCCTATCCATAGCCCTCATGATGTTATGTATCTCCAGAAGGTCATCCTTCAGCCTCTGATGCTCCAGGGAAAATAGCCCCAGTCTATTCAGCCTCTCCCTGTAGCTCAAACCCTCCAACCCTGGCAACATCCTTGTAAATCCTTTCTGAACCCTTTTAAGTTTCACAACATCTTTCCTATAGCAGGGAGACCAGAATTGCACGCAGTATTCCTATCGTGGCCTAACCAATGTCCTGTACAGCCACAACATGACCTCCCACCTCCTATACTCAATGCACTGACCAATAAAGGCAAGCGTACCAAACAACATCTTCACTAACTTGTCTACCTGCGACTCCACTTTCAAGAAACTATAAACCTGCACTCCAAGGTCTCTTTGTTCAGCAATCAAATCTTTTTGGATATTAAAGGAATTAAAGGTGGCGGGACTATTGTGGCAGATGATGATATGTTAAGGCTATGGCACTATGGTAATGTCACTGGTCCAGTATTCCAGAACCCCCGATAAATATTCTGCGGAAATGGGTTTGAATTGTACCATGGTGGATGGTCAAATTTGAATTCAATAAACATCTGGAATAAAAAGCTAGCCTAATGTGACCATGTACCTGCTGCCGATTGTCCTCACAATGCATCTGGTTCACTAATATTTTTTAGGGAAAGAAATCTGCTGTCCTCACATGGTCTGACCCTGCATGTATGGCTCACAGCAATGTGGTTAGGGATTGACAATAAATACTGGGCTAGCTAGGAATGCCGCACGTATTGAACAGATTTTAAAAAGGCCACAAATTTACTGAATAACAGGCTGGTAACATGTTGTACTCCTCCTATTTTTGTGTTCTTCAGGCCCCTCCTAATCTCTACCTTTTTAAATTATTTGTTAATGAGACGAGGGCATCACTGGCTAGGCAGCATTTATTGCCCCATCCCTAATTGCCCAGAGGGCAGCTTAGAGTCAGCCACATTGCTGTGGGTCTGGAGTCACATGTAGGCCAGACCCGGTAAGGATGGCAGCTTCCCTCCCTAAAGGGCATTAGTGAACCAGATTGGTTTTTCCTGATCATCAGCAATGGATTCGTGGTCATCAGTAGATTCTTAATTCCAGATATTTTATTGAATTCAAATTCACTGTCTGCTGTGGCAGGATTTGAACCCGGAACGCCATCTGGATCTGTGGATTAACGATTTAGCTATAATACCACTAGGCCCTTGCTTTCCCACTTCCAAGGTGTGGTGACCATTTCTCCACTTCTGCGATATTTTTAACATGAAAGAATCTATACGTAGGTACGTTCTGCACAGAAATGACCGAAGCATGTTTTGTAAATTGAGGGAAAAGCTGGTTTTCCATGCGGTGCGGACGCTATAGTCTTGTACAGCGATGACCTAAATTTTATTTTCTGTTCTTTTGACAGGTGCACTTGTTGCGTGTGCTTTCTGCTGCACTAGAATTCAGCTCTTGATAATTTTAAATCTAGGGCAAAACTTGCCAGACTTACTCCAATTCATTTTCTGAAGCAGATGCAGGCAGTTTGCTCCCGTGATGTATTTATATAACTTGCAATCTGCCGAAGATAAAGTTACATTTGAATGCTGAGGTCAGAACTAGAGATTGGGGCGACATGGTGGTTCACCGGTTAGCACTGCTATCTCACAGTGCCAGGGACCCAGGTTCGATCCCACCCTCAGGCACCTGTCATGTGTGGAGTTTGCACATTCTCCCCATATCTGCATGGGTTTCCTCCCACAGTCCAAACATGTGCACATTAGGTGGATTGGCCATGCTAAATTGTCCCATAGTGTTCAGGAATGTGCAGATTAAGTGGCTTAGCCTTGGGGAAATGCAGGGTTACAAGGATACAGAAGGGGTTTGGAGGGTTGGTGTGGACCTAATGGGCCAAATGGCCTGCTTCCACACTATAGGGATCCCATTCTATGACCTGGCTAATGGGTAAGGAATAATTTGAAGGCAGAATTTAATAGTACGTGTTCAAAACATTCTAGGGTTAAGGGAAGGCAGCACTGAATGGGCTGCCCAATATTTGGTCCACTATTGCTTGTAATTTAATTCAGTGTCTTGAATTGAAAAATGTAATGCAGATTGATCAGATTTATGCATTTACAATAAATTTGCACAGCTAGTGGAGTGGAAGAGGTGGTTTAGAGATTTCAAAATGTGTTGTAAAAATTGTCCAGTGAGAAGAACAATGACTGATTTCAAGAACTTGTACACATATTTGTATCATTCCCAATCTTTACACATTCCAAAACACTTTCCAGCTATTTAAGAACTTTTGAAGTCATTTATATAAATAATTTCGATGTGAACGTAGGAGGTATGGTTAGTAAGTTTGCAGGTGACACCAAAATTGGAGGTGTAATGGACAGTGAAGAAGGTTACGTCAGAGTACAATGGGACCTTGATCAGATGGGCTGATGGGCTGAGGAGTGGCAGATGGAGTTTAATTTAGATAAATGTGAGATGCTGCATTTTGGAAAGGCAAATCAGAGCAGGACTTACACAATTAATGGTAAGGTCCTGGGGAGTGTTGCTGAACAAACAGACCTTGGAGTGCAGATGCATTGTTCCTTGAAAGCGGAGACACAGGTAGAAAGGATAGTGAAGGCGGCATTTGGTACGCTTGCCTTTATTGGTCAGTGCATTGACTATAGGAGTTGGGAGGTCATTTTGTGGCTGTACAGGACATTGGTTAGGGCCACTATTGGAATACTGCATGTAATTCTGGTCTCCCTACTATAGGAGGGATGTTGTGAAACTTGAAAGGGTTCAGAAAAGATTTACAAGGATGTTGCCAGGGTTGGAGGGTTTGAGCTATAGGGAGAGGCTGAATAGGCTGGGGCTATTTTCCCCAGAGCGTTGGAGGCTGAGGGGTGATCTTATAGAGGTGTATAAAATCATGAGGGGCATAGATAGGGTAAATAGACCAGGTCTTTTCCCCGGGGTAGGGGAGTCTAAAACTAGAGGGGAATGGTTTAAGGTGAGAGGGGGAAAAGTTTAAAATGGATTTAAGGGACAACTTGTTCACGCAGATGGTGGTGTGTGCATGCAATGAGCTGCCAGTGGAAGTGGTGGAGGTTGGTACAATTACAACATTTAAAAGGCATCTGGATGGGTACATGAATAGGAAGGGTTTAGAAGGATATGGGCCAAATGCTGGCAAATGGGACTAGACTAATTAAGGATATCTGGTCAGCATGGACGGGTTGGACCAAAGGGTCTGTTTCGCTGCTGTACAGCTCTAGGATTCTAAGTGCATGGCCTTTTATAGGAAATGGATCAGGCAATTTGCACACAACAAGGTCTCACAAATATCAATTAAGTACAAGACTAGATTGTTTGTTTGAGGTTTTGCTTGAAGAGATAAATATTGACCAACTGCTTGAATATTGCTCTGGGATCTTTTATCTTGACCTGAGAGGACAGATGGAGCTCTGTTCAATTTCTGTCTGGAAAGTGATACTGCTGACAGTGCATTTCCTCCGTACTACCCTGAAATGCTGGCCTTGGTTATGTTCTCGACTCCCTGAGAAAAGATAATTAACACTGAGCCAATGTAGCGCGTACAAAGAAATTCTGCACAACATGGTCACTGTTTATGATACTCAAAAGCTAAGGGTGAAGTCGAAAGCATTTTTGGCAGATGCGATGCTCAACAACTTGCACCAATGTTGAACAAAATTCAACTGAGTGAAAATATTGTTCAACTATGAATTAGATAATAGAATCAAAGTCAGAGAAAATCATTAACAAACCATATGAGGTTCTGGTTAAGCCAATTCAGAATAATGTGTTCATTTCTGATCAACAAAATGCGGAGGAGATATTTAAACATTGCAGATCAAGCTCTGTACTGTCAGCTTGCAGCAGCAAAGGTCTGAGTCACTAGAACAGTCTGACTTTTCGGTTGGGCCCAGGTGTCTGAGAACTGATTCTTGATAAGATGCATTAGGTGATAAATGATATTTTTAAAAAAACCTAGGAAAAAGCACATAAAATCACACAAGCAGTTCAAGGGAACACAGTTTCCATCTAGAACAGAGCAAATTTGAATCAGATCTCGGGGAAATTGTTCACACCAAATGCAGTCACCGTCCATCCTTCGACTGGGTTAGTGAAATTAGAAAGTCTCGTGTCATTTAAGAACCAGTTTCAGAGGGGAAGGGGCTGCAATGTCTTTCTAGGTCAATGTACTGAGATGGGCTAAATACCTTTCTGAAATTAATGTGTGTTCTTATCAGAACTTTCCCAAAAGGTATGTATCCTGCTTTCTGAGATACAGAATCCAGAGTTTGCAATGGTCCTGTATTTAGGTGTGAGCAACACTGCACAGTAATCTTTGTGCTCTAATTGACCACTGCAATGTCTTTTTTCTGTTCTGATTCCTTGCTAGTTCCAAGTAATTCTGCTGTACAATAGGCACTGGGATCCTGTTGCATTCTCATTGTAACTGAGAGCAGTGTTAAAGATTACGTGGTGGATGAGGAATAGTGCAGTTTTTTGCCGACATTGTTAATTCCTGCTTATTCTGTGGTTGTTAACTACAGTGGGTAATAAAGTCCGGAGCACATTTGTGGATCAGACACTTTTCCAAGCCATTTGCAATCCATGTCTTGACAAAAGCAAAACAGACTCACTTGACAGTAAATATACCCCTCAGCATCAGTAATTCAACCAGTGACGATGCAATCCAACAGCTAGTTGCAGTAGATTGAGTGCTTCTTGACTGTTGTATGAGTTTTACATTTGAAAAATTTCTGCACTGTACAGAAGAGCTGAAAACCTTTTTACATCTGGCACAGGGTGATGGTGGTTGAGAAGGTGTGACGGGATTGTGGGGTTTTTGATGACAATCTCCTTTGCCAATCGACAGCAAACTTTACTGTGTACCCAACTCATGTAATCTTAATGATTGGCTTCGCAAAGACTTGATTCTGGCATTGATCTGATATTTGGAAAACATTCTGTCGTCCAGCTTTATTGTATTGGGAAAAATATTTTTCAAATCAGAAACCCTTGTGGGAAATAGCAGGAAGCAAGCTTAAATTATCTGAGTATGTTCTCAGAGACTGAACCCAAATGACCAAGGGAAGAATGAAGTGGGTACATGTACACCAGTTACGAATCTGCCAAAGAGAAAGCAAGGTTTCTCCTTGGCATCATTGCTTCCTACAGGAATTAGTTCAGGATGAAGATATTTTCGGGAATGCATGCCTGGATAGTGATGAACATTTGGACTTTCTGCTTGGGTTCCTGGATGAAATCTACAAGAACGATCATCTTTTAAATGCCTGTGAGACATGCTTAGAATGTGATAGATTTCGAAAACAAATGATCATTCAATGGAAGAATATTTCATGGACATTAACAGCAGGCATATCCTTTGCCTGGAATATAAAAGAAAAAGTGGCTTTTCTTTTTGCAATATGAGATCTTCCATCCCCATTAATGTTTCTGTCCTTCCTTTTTTTTATATTTTAATATCGATTCCCACCCATATGACAAGTCACCTGATGAAGGAGTGGCGCTTCGAAAGCTTGTGATTTTAAATAAGCCTGTTGGACTATAACCTAGTGTTGTGTGACTTCTGACTTTGTCCACCCCAGTCCAACACTGGCACATCCACATCAGAATCAGGATGTATAATGCTTGTTGAAGTGTATTATTTGAAGGATTCCCCTAATTGAATAAATGTCACAACACCCTTTCCAATTGGTTTATGTCTTTGATTGTGATCTGATTGATTCCTGGTTGTCTTTATAATTCTGTGTCTTCTGCAGGAATTGTAAATCACTGCAGCACTAGTGAATCTGTAACTCTGTGGAGTGCTACATCTTATTAATACTACAAGCCGGCTCTGGTTGAGAAACAGTGGTACGATGCTGTAAAGATTAGGACTTCAGGCTCTGTTCTCGATCTGTGTAGAGTTACATTTTGTTATCCAATATGTCAGTCTGGGCATCCTAGTTAGGTTGCCTCTAAGTTAATAATCCAAATCACTGCCCATTGACCATGGCGGGTTTCCTACAGCCAAACCTCTGTGATTGAATAGCCTGTCAATGCACTGAGTGGGGTTGGGTTTGGGAGCTGTTGCAAGTCGTCCAGGTCTGTGAAGCTGCATTTCATCAGTTGTAAAACTGTATGTTTGTATTTTTTCCTAGATTTTTGTTTGTGGACTGAAATAGCTCAAGGGCTGTATTCAAACCAAGGACTGTGGAAGGTATTACTGCACTTTCTAAAAGCAAGTTCCCAACACTGTGTTGTAAATGCTGTTTCTACTGCTGTTTGTTCGAGCAGTGAGGGAGGGTTATTGAAGCTGGGCTCACTCTGGTGGGTGAGTATAAAACGAGATTCGGTTGGCACCAAGTCTCTGATTGGTCTGTGGAGTGGTTACTAATGGTAGATGACAAAGGCCCTCTGCCTTCCAATGATTGTCTCTTAGGTAACCAAACAGTATTAGGCTAGGAATGATCTGTCCAAAAGCCTTTGGATCTCTGTCTCCCCCTTTGCCTCACTCTCTGTTCCCCCTCCCACCCATTCAAAACACCATTTTGTTTTGTCTGTGTATATAGGGGGAGCTTTATAAAGGGCATGGAGGTTTTTAACTCGTACAACATAGAACATGGAACAGTACAGCACAGTACAGGCCCTTCGGCCCACGATGCTGTGCCGAACTTTTACCCTAAACCTAAGGTCTATCTAACCTCCACCCCTACCTTATACTATCATCCATATGCCTATCTAATAGCTGCTTAAATGCCCCTAATGAGGCCGACTCCACTCCGGCAATGCATTCCACATCCCGACCACTCTCTGAGTAACGAACCTACCTCTGACGTCTCCCCTATATCCACCTCCACTCACTTTAAAACTATGCCCCCTCGTAATATTACCTCCACCCTTGGAAGAAAGTCTCTGGCTGTCCACTCTATCTATACCTCTGATCATTTTGTACACCTCTATCAAGTCACCTCTCATCCTTCGTCGTTCTAAAGAGAAAAGCCCTCAGTTGAGTTATATGTTGACAGTTCATAGACATTTACCTGTAGCTAGAACCTTGTACTTAACAGGAATTCTTATTTATTACAGAAACTTGGTCTGTGCTTTCTGTTCACCTGGGTCTCAACTGCAGGTAAATGTTGTGTATTTTGTTAAAGTGTTTAATCTATGCGATGATGTTTGGATTGACAGGCCTTGATTTCCAGTGTACTATCCTCAGTGAGGTGTATCTACAGTACTGTCCAATAGGCACCAGTCACTAGCTACAGGTGTGCTTAAGGAAAGCCCATTTTAGCCATATCCATTAATTGTGCTTTTTACAGATAAGCTTCAAGAGTATATTTATTTCAACATTTCTCTTTTATTCAGTAACCAAAGATGTAACTCACTTGTTTATAAACAAACACACTCCCACACACTGCTTTCATCTGCTATGTCACCAGCACAGTGTATAAAATACTCAAATGTACAATATACAATGAACATTGAAATCATGTGGCCAACTACTCATTTTTATTTAACCAATTGTAAATACAAACATCAGGCATTCATGTAACTAAAGGTACATGTCCTTTCTCTTGTGCTGACAGATACATGAATTATCAACTTGTGAGTTCCATCGTATTTACCCGCATTGATCAAGCTGCCAAATCGCCTAATTCCTAAAGCACAGGCAGTAACCTTCTCCAGACAGTCAGTATTTCTTTCCCTCGGTCTCACTCTCACTGATGTGCTCTCTTGGTTTATAGTCATTTAATTCCAATTAAAAGCAGTTCCTCTGTTTGCAACATCTGAGAATAGAAAACAATATCCAGGTTTCCAATTCTTAATTCTTTGCCTAAAGACCTAACTTGCTTTTGACTTATGAGAGATCCACTAATACTCAATAATGGGAGGTGATGGTCTACTGTTATTATCACTGAGCTATTAATCCAGAGATCCAGGTAACGTTCCGGGGACCCAGGCTCGAATCCCGCCATGGCCGATGGCGGAATTTGAATTCAATAAAAATATAGAATTCAAAGCCTGATCTTGTCTACAAATCGATTGTCAGGAAAAACCCATCTGGCTCGCTTATATCCTTTAGGGAAGGAAACTGCCACCCTTACCTGATTTGGCCCACATGTGACTCCAGACCCACAACAATGTGGTTGACTCTTAACTGCCCTCTGGGCAATTAGGGATGGGCAACAAATGCTGGCCTAGCCAGTGACGCCCTCATCTTGTGCTTGAATAAAACATTGATGGGACCAATTAAGATTTGCATGTCAAGGAGTTTTCACACAAGTAAGAAATAGAGTCAATATTTTTCCAATGAAGAAGACTAACCTTTAGTTGACCTGGTGTTTCAAAATCTAAGCAAGCTTCGACTGCTTGATCCAGGCCTAACCCGGTCACAATTGCCCCATGAGCAATAAAATATGAAGTAGTAAATGAGTAGCAGAATACATTCCATTGTGGGAAGGATTTGAGTTGGCGGAATTTACCCTTTGTTCCAGTGATAAGGATCCTTTTCAGTATAAAAGTTTGGTTTTTCGGATAAAGTCGTATTTTCACTTTACTGCCTTTTCTTTCTGGCTTGTGCCACCTGATGAGAGTTACGCTGACCTGTTCACACTAACCTGAACGATTACAATCCCCAGCAGCTTCCACATGTTTGTTACAAACGGAGATTCTCCCCTTCAGATTATTGATGTTCTTTTCAACTCATTTCCCTTTTGTACTTTGTAGCATTCACATCCAAACCCTTCTCCAATTATCCCGGTAATGGGCAGGAAATGTCGCAATGGAAAAGGAATGCGATGTCTATCTTGGAGGTTATAAGAAGGTTTAGATCCACATGAATACTGAATCCTAGAGGCTGGCTAGAAATTTGTCGCAGGTAAATATGATATTGCTCAGTGATCTACACTATTGTAGGTGTGTGATTTGTTCCCAATGGTTTTGTAGCGTTTGGAACAAGGATCAGGCAAATCTCATTGACAATGAGATCCTTGCTTGGGGTTGTTAACCTGGGCCAATCAGGGATCACATTGATTGATTTTATTGTCACGTGTACCAATATACCGTGAAAAGCTTTGTTTATGAGCGTCCAGGCAGATCACAGCAAGCAAAAGATGAACAGATCAAAAAGACTTAGATAGAGGCATACAGGTCACATTATTTGAAGCTTGAGAGTCCATCAGTCTGATAACGGCCAGAAAGAAGCTGTTCCTGAACCTGCTGGTTCGTGTGTTCAGGTTTCTGTACCTTCTGCCTGATGGAGGAGGTTGTAGGAGATCATTACCGGGGTGCGATGGGTCTTTGATGATGTTGGTCACCTTTCCGCGACAGCGAGCTATGTAAATGGAGTCCATGGATGGGAGATAACAAGGTGTGGGGCTGGATGAACACAGCAGGCCAAGCAGCATCATAGGAGCAGGAAAGCTTGACGTTTCGGGCCTAGACCCTTCATCAGA
>JAHRHZ010000094.1:404208-427401 GCA_024137785.1 Ginglymostoma cirratum | reverse complement strand
GGGGGTTGTTGGTGGGGTGGGGGAAGTGAAATCCATTCAGGAATTAGCTGCACCGTTCTTTCTCCTGCAGCGACACCCACCCCTTCCCTGTACCACTTTGGAAAGAGGTCACTCCTGTCGAGGCTGTAATGGGTCATTAAATTTTCATAAAGCAATGTTTATTTTTGATTTCATGCTAAATTCTTTGTAGGCAGCGGAGAGGTTGTAACCCCTATAATGAAGGTGAAAATAAATTTTGGCAAGATTCTGAAGACAACATGTCCTCCCCAGTAGCAGTGAGTGTCAGTAGCATGTTACTTTCTCATACATTTCCCTTGTTGGGATTGTGGGAGACTCTGATGTAGGTCACCCACAAAATGTCTGGTACTGACACAGGGGTCCAGAGAGTAAAGTGGAGACATTGGATGACGAAGCAAGCGAATTCTGAAATCAAACTTTAAACCAACACACGCAGGAAACGAATCTGGAGTACTTTGGGAATAATTAAATTAACCATGCTCAAGTGGGAATTAGCTTTAGCTGAAAATGGAGCAGTTTTAATTTGCCATGCCGTATAACTAGGTTAACCTTTGTCCACTGATGCTCAGAGTCTGCGAGACTATCTCAAAGGGAGCTGCATTTCTTCTAGACTTACCCCAATCAAAGGCCCATTCAAGAAAGCTCAGGAAAACAATTCTTGAACAAGGGGCGGGTTGGACCTGGCAGGCAACTTCGGACCGTGTTCACAGAGAATGTGGACAATTTGGAGCCCGAGCCAAGCCGGGGCTGTCTCTATATTGTGCTTGACTTTGACAAGCCATCAGCGGGAATGACACAGAGATTTCAGCAGCCTGACAATTGTATGAATACCAGACTGATGCACTGCAGAAGTGGCAGGAGATGTGTCGCTTCACTTCACTACATCCTGTTTGTCATTTGGGTTGTGCATGGGGGAGGGGCTGGTGAAGGCAAATGGTTCAGAAAAGAGACGGCTGAGGTGGAGTATGTGTGAATTCTTAGAGTTTGTAGCAGTCAAGCGGTTTGTAGCAGTCAACCAATGTATTGGAAGGTATCAGTTGTGTTACATCTCTTACCAATCCCCCAACCAACACCACTGAAGGAGTTAGCTCAAGTAGAGGTAATGAGTGTCAGCTATTCATGTTTAGTTATATTCCGGATGTAGCTGTTCCCTGTGAAGTATTGGGACGGTGAGTGGTTCTGGGCTAATTGGCCTTGGGATTCTGTTGGCCATGCATGGGGCTGGGCAACATTTTTATTACCCACCCCTAGTTCCCCTTGAACTGGGTGGCTTGCTAGACCCATTTCAGTTAAGAGTCAGCCACATTGCAGGGGGTCTGAAGTCACATATAGGCCAGAGCAGGTAACTATGGCGGATTTCCTTCCCTGAAGGACATCAGTGAATCAGATGGTGTTTCCGACAATCTGCAGTGGTCGTCATTAGATCTGTCATTTGAGAAGTTAATTGAATTCCAATTCCACCATGTCCTGTGGTGGTGTTTGAACCCAGGGCCCAATACTAGATCCTGGCCCTCTGCATTACGAATTCTGCCAACATGCCATTGCCTCCTCAAGGCCGTGATGCCCACCATAGTTGACCTATTCTGACTGCACCTTCTCTGCAGCGCTTACTGGGCATTAGTTCGGATGATTTAACACCATTTCTTCCAAGTATTAGAGCCAGTGTGGCATTAAGTAAACGTTGCAGATATCGGGGATTGGACTCTGCCTTGTTAGTATCTCGGGATTGGGACCAAGTGAAAGATTGTACGGTCAGTGTTCTCTTCTCCTGTGCTGTTCTTTCGGTTTTAATTGTACAGCTGGTGTTTGTTTTGAAGAAGGAGAAAGTGGTTGATATTTTTGTTTGATTTGCTGCACAAGTTGAAATGGGAAGAGATGGTCAGATAATGTACACTGTAGTGGTTGATACTGGTCTCACTGCCCCCTTTGGTCTCTCAGTTCCTCACTGCTCTGCAGCATCGCCTGCAAATAGGCTCAGTTCCGCGAGAAGGTTTTGTGCAAATACTGGACGGTTCTTTCGCTTTTGCTCGGATTCTGGGCAGGTGAGCAGTTGGGGCTTGTGAAGGAGGGAAGAGGAAATTGTCCTTCCAGGAGAAAAAGTAGCAGCAGCGGGTTACTTTACGTCTGTACCCTTCTCGGAGCTGGTGTTAATTGGAATTTTACTTCATGCTGGCTTTTGAAAAGCTGACGACAGACGTTTTGTGTGGACAGCAATGACACTGCTAGTTGCATCCTTGCTATAGGTCGGTGATGACTTACTGATAAAACTGGAGAGAGCACTTGGCTCAGGAAATCTTAATTGACTATGAGGAAAATCTGCTTCCTGACAGCAGGAGATAAATTACTTTTCCCATATCTTCCTAATTCTATGTTAGTAGTTCTTTTTGAAATTTTTGTATAATACTTATTTATCTATAATTACACATTTGTACAAAAGTGGGGAAGTAGGCCCGTGGTATGGGTGTGAATGGAGAAGGGGGAGTCCCTAAGGAAGGTGGAATTTCAACAAGGAACAATGAGTATCTGCTAAAATGTTGCTGACTGAGGCTCATTCCAACGAAAGGTAGTTCTCATTTCCTGTATGCTTTAATGCGAGAGTGATGTATAACAGCTGATAGAGGTTAGCAGCAGTTGAGGATAACTCAGTGTGGAGCTGGATGAACACAGCAGGCCAGGCAGCATCAGAGGAGCAGGAAAGCTGACGTTTCAGGTCAGGGTCCTTCTTCAGAAATGGGGGAGGGAGCGATGACACTGCTGCTGAAGTTGGAGAGGACCGAATGGAATGGCCTGTGGCAGTTGCTGGTTTGTGCTAATGTCGGCTTATTTACTAGAACTAGGGAGCGTGGCCTCAAAATAAAGGGGGAGCAGATTTAGGGCTGAGTTGAGGAGGAACGTCTTCACCCGAAGGGTTGTGAACGTGTGGAATTCCCTGCCCGTTGAAGCTACCTCTTTGTATGTTTTTAAGGCAAAGATAGATTTTTGAACAGTAAAGGAATGAAGGGTTACGGTGAATGGGCGGTCCATGAAATGATCAGCCATGATCTTATTGAATGTCTGAGTGGGTTCGAGGGGCCAGATGGCGTATTCCTGCTCCTGTTTCTTATATTGTTACGTTTTTACTTTGCTTCCCATCTGCTTAGACCTTATACATTGCCCTTTCAGCAGGTTTCTATGTCAGTCCTACAGAGAGTGAAATCCTTGCTCTGTAATTCTTGTTCCTCCTAAGTGTGACAAAGAATCGGGCTCTTCTGCTTCTTGCCCTGGGTTTATTCATTATGTCTCTTCAGTTACTCTCTCCTTTGCCACTGATAGCTGAGCTATAGGCTGGGGTTGCCCTTGACCTGAGGAAGGCTGGGGGATAGGGGACTGTGGATTTTTAATTGAGGGTCTCCAGTGGATAGGTGAGATCGATTTCCCTTCGCAGAGATAACCAGGGGACAACGGCTTAAAGTAACTGAAGGCCAGAGAGCAGAACCCTATCCTAGAGCTGTTGGCGGAGTGGCCTGCACACTGTCTCATCAGGAAAAGATTGCCCCTGGCATCAGTTTAATACTGCTGCTTTCTGGGAAGATGCTGCTAAGCGTGAGGGTTTGAACAGGGAAGGTGCTGTCCTCCCCTGACATTCCAGCCCAGTATTCCAGTTCTCAGTAGATAAAAAAGGGCAGATCCCCATTCGAGCAGCAGCATTTAAAGCATTACTCAGAGCGGAAAAATGGGAAGTCCACATAGAAAGATAATGGTGGAATATCTCTAAAGAACAAAAAATCACAGTTTTGCAAAACTTTAAGCTGTGTTTGGTTGTATAAAACTTGTCTTTTTATCAAGTGATGGAAAACCCCAGGCCTCTGCTGTAAATTTTCATTGTTACCTAAGTAGAAATGAGACCGTGATGACGAAAATTAGTTTAGGAACTCACCAGAGTCTGACTTCAATCCACACAGCACCTAGTTGGGGGGGGGCTACATTTCTCAGGAGTCTCAGCAGCAAGTCAGGTGGCTTCTCACCTGGAAACATCTTACAAAATGGATTAGAGATAACACAGCATGGAGCTGGAGGAACACCGTAGGCCAGGCAGCATCAGAGGCACAGGAAGGCTGACATTTCGGGTTGGGACCCGAAGACGTTGTCCTCCTCCCTCCGGAAAGTTAATGCTGCCTGACCTGCTGCGTTCCTCCAGCTCCGCACTGTGTTCCTCCAGCTCCGCATTGTGTTCCTCCAGCTCCGCACTGCGTTCCTCCAGCTCCACATGGTGTAGTCTCTGACTCCAGCATCGGCAGTTCTTGTTATCTCTTACAAAGTGGATTAGCAGCCCTCAAAAATCAAGAAGTAGTTTTGGGAATGTTGAACCTAATGGACTAGATGCAGCTAGTGCACACCCTCTGGGTTTCATGAACTTCAAACCCAGGACACTCAGTTTACACAGGGGTCAGGCAGAAGATTTTACATCTCACTCAGGAGCTGGCACCTCTGATAATGTGACATTCTCTCAAAACCAAAGTGCCAGCTTTGATAATCCATTTCGGTCTGTAATGGGATTGGAACCCATGGCCTCTCTGATGAAAAATCAGTCCCAGACACATTCAGGTTTATACAAATGCACTCTAGATACTGGAATACCGTGCCAAAATGTGTAAGTGGTATGTCATAGAGTCGGAGAGTTAAACAGCATGGAAACAGACTCTTCGGTCCAATTCGTCCATGCCGACCAGATATCCTAAACAGGGAGGTTGTGGCCTAATGGTATTATTGCTGGATTGTTAATCCAGAGACCCAGCTAATGTTCTGGGGACCGGGTTCGAATTCTGCCATGGCAGAAGGTGGAATTTGAATTCAATATCAAAAATTTTTGGAATTAAGTGTCTAACAATGACCGTGAATCCATTGTCAATTGTTGGAAAACCCCACCTGGTTCACTAATGTCCTTTAGGGAAGGAAGCTGCCGTCCTTACCTGGTCTGGCCTACATGTGGCTCCAGACCCACAGCAATGTGGCTGACTCTAAGCTGCCCTCTGGGCAATTAGGGATGGGGCAATAAATGCTGGCCAGGCCAGCGATGCCCTCAACCTGTAATTGAATAAATAAAAAAAACTCTAGCCCCATTTGCCAGCATTTGGCCCATATCCCTCTGAACCCTTCCTATTCATGTACCCATCCGGATGCCTTTTAAATGTTGTAAATGTACCAGCCTCCACCGCTCCCTCTGGTAGCTCATTCCACACACTCACCACCCTCTGTGTGAAAAAGTTGCCCTTTCAGTCTCTTTTAAACCTATCCTACCCCTGCTTTAATAGCCAGACTATAAACTATTCTATAAAATATCAGGAACAAAAACAAAGTTGCTGGAGAAGCTCAGCACATCTGGCAGCATATATGAGGGTAAAAACAGAGTTAATGTTTTGGGTCCGGTGACCCTGCCTCATAAAATATCATCTGTTCTAAAACTGATTTCGCTGTTTGTTTTGCTCAAAGGAGCCTCTCAGTGAAGTGTTGGACTCATTGATTGTGGATGTTACAGAAGATAACCCATGATGGTGTTTGCACGTGCAGACATTAGTGTACAGTCTTGGGAGGAACCCATATTGACTGTTTATGTGTTAGCATGTATGTGTCCAAGACCAACCATAGTTACTTATGAGCTAACTCCATCATGATAGTAAAAAGGGAAAAGTCATTGAGTTACTATTCCACAATGTACATAGATTCTGCAAAATACGTGAATAAATCTCATTTACCATGCTGGACAGGATCCACATTGCCCTAAAAATAATGACCAATTTCAGTTTCCACCTCTACCTTTTGACTGTGGCTACAGCTCATTCAGATCCATCCTGTACACTTGCACTTCTCTGAAGATTTGGCACATTTTGAACCTGGCTGAGTTCCAGTGACCTGGTGTTATCCTAACTCTTCAAATCTATTGCATCTTAATAACATCTCCGGCTGTGAGCAGCTATTTCTGCTCCTGTTTTTAATAAAGGAGAACGAACCCAAAGGCTTGTTCTTGGCAGTTTTAAAGGCTGGTTGCCAATAGCCCAGGAGGTTAGTGGTTTGTGAAACCTGATATTTTGGATGGTGTTACTGACATGCTGCAGTTTCCTTGGCTGTGAGATGTGTTGAAGTCAATTTCATTGTTTTCTTTCCCTAGCTCAGAGTAGCTGCTCCAATAAACTTGTGTTCTGCAAATAATGAGGGAGCGCCCCTTGAATTGTGTAACTCCTCAACAGTGCCCCTTACTTTTCTGGAGTGACTTTGTTTTTCAATGAGTTTTCTGATAAGTCTAGAACTGAGGTCAGTTCCACAGCAGCAGCCACCACTACTAGAAACTGGGAGGAGATGACCTGAACAAAACATTCAGCCAGTAATTTCTCAATGTTGCATCCTGTATTGTATTATCTAATGCTTTGTTATTTGCAGATAATTAGCTACTTTTGAAATGTTCTCACTGTAATGTAACCACACGGTACATGTTGCTGCGTCACACTGATTTCAGGAGAAGCTCTGCAATGAACTAGCCACTTGGGGACCACAGATAACACACAAGTGACCAATGAATCTGGGATAAACATTGACCAGCTAATTGAGACAGCATTCTACAAGGACAAAGAACAGTACAGCATAGGAAAGACCCTTTGGCCCACTAAAATGTAACAAATGATGCCCTTCTAAACTAAAAGCCCTTTGCCTGTACAAAGTCCCTGTCCCTCTATTCACTGCCTATTCATGCGTCCGTCAAGATGCCTCTTAAACATTGCTTTTGTATCTGCCTCCACCATCTCCTCTGGCAGCACATTCCAGGCACAAACCACCCTCTGCATTAAAAAAAACTTGCCTCTCACGTCTCCTTTACACTTACCCCCTTTTATCTTAAACCTATGTCCCCTAGTAATTGACATTTCTAGCCTGGGAAAAATACTCTGACTATCCGTTCTATCCATACCTCTCATAGTTTTATAAACTTCTATCAGGTCACTCCTCAGCCTCCAATGTTCAAGTGGAAATAAACCAAGTTTGTCCAATCTCTCCTCATAGCTAACACCATTCAAACCAGGCAACACCCTGATAAACTGTTTCTGTATCTTCTCCAAAGCCTCCTCATCCTTCTGATAGTGTGGTGACCAGAACTGGACACAATATTCTAAATGTAGTCCAACTGAAGTTCTATACAGCTGCATGATGACTTACCAATTCTTATACTCTATACCCCAACCAATGAAAGCAAGCATGCCATATGCCTCCTTCACCCCCTTATTTACTTCTGTTGCCACTTTCAGGGAACTATGAACCTGTACGCCTGGATCCCTCTGTGATTGGTATTAAGGGTTCTGTCATTTACTGTATACTTCCCTCCTGCACTAGATCTTCCAAAATGCATTACCTCGCATTTGTCCAGATTAAACTCCATCTGCCATTTCTCCGCCCAAATCTCTAGCCTTCCCTAGGACCTTTCCTGTGACTAAAGAGGGGACAAAGATTTCGTACAAGGTCCCAGCAATTTCCTCACCTGCTTCCCTCAACATTCTGGGATCGATTTCATTGGGCTCTGGGGACTTGTCTACCTTAGTGCTTGTAACACAATCAACACCACCCCCATGCCCCAGAATATCAATGTACCCCTCCCAAGACTCACCATCCACCATGTTGTTCTTCTTTGTCAGTACTGATGCCAAGTATTCATTAAGGACCTCAGCCACGTGCACTGGCTCCATGCATAAATTTCCTCCTTTGTCCTCGAGTGGACCTGCCCTTTCTCTAGTTACCCTCTTGCTCCTTGGTTGATTGATTTGATTTATTGTCACATGTACCTAAGTACAGTGAAGAGCTTTGTTTGCAAGTAGCACAGGCAGATCGTGGTAATCAAGGACATACAGATCATAGGGTGAAAAAAACACTGACAGAGTAAGGCATACAGGTTACACTGCTCAGGACATGCTAGGCAAGGTCAGCATTAACAAGGTCAGCATTATTTGCGATCGTACTCTGGATGTCTGTAGAATCCTCAAACCTGTAAGTAGGGTTATAAGAACTTTATTCATAATTCTTACAGATTTAGAATTTAAGTTTAAAAGTGTAGAACGGTTATAAGAAATGTTAGAGTTAGATCTACTGCAGGGAACTCACAGGAGCCACCCGGCCTCAGCGCCATCTTGAATCTTATGTATGTATGTATATGTACATATATATGTATACGTATATGTATGTACATATATATGAGTGTGTATGTGTATGTACATATATATGTGTGTGTATGTGTATGTACATATATGTGTATGTACGTATATATGTATGTGTGTGTACATATATAAGTATGTGTGTATGTGTATGTACGTATATGTGTGTACGTATATATGTATGTGTATGTATGTATATGTGTATATGTATGTGTATGTGCACATATACATATATGAAAGCTCCTATATATGTATAAAACGCCTTGGCTTTCTCCTTTCATCCTGTTTGCCAAAGACATTTTTCTGGCTTCTTTCAGCCTTCCTAATTCCTTGTTTGCACCCTTTCCTGCTATCTTTGTATGCTTCACGGGCTCAACCTTAGGTATGCCTCCTTTTCTTTTTGACCGAGCTCTCAACTTCTCCTGCCATACAAGGTTCTAGAATCTTGTCATCCTTATCTTTCATTGTCACAGGAACATGCTGGTCTTGAACTCTAATCAGCTGGTCTTTGAAAGATTCCCACATGTCAGATGTAGATTTACCCTCAAACAGATGTCCCCAATCTACCTGCCCCAGTTTTTGCTTAATATTGTTGTAGTTAGCCTTCCACCAATGTTGTACTTTCACCCGAGGACTACATTGGCCCCCACCCACCCCTATCCAAGCCCATAGCAATTACTGAGTCCCAGCCAACATAGAGGAAATTAAAATCACCCACCAGAACAACCCTGTTATTGTTTTTACATTTTCTCACAATCTGTCCACACACGTGTTCCTCTAAATCTCCCACTGGCTGTTGGGAGGACTGTAGTACAATCCCATCAAAGTGACTGCATCCTTCCTATCCCTGAGTTTTACCTGATCATTGGATGAGGCCTCCAAGGTGTCGTCCCCCAGTATGGCTGTGATATTCTCCCTTCTCAGTAATGTAACTCCCCACCTTTTTTACAACCCTCTCTATCTCGTCTGGAACATCTAAATTCTGGAACCTTAATCTCTTAATCTTGTCCCTCTCTCAACCAAGTCTCTGTAATAGCTACAACATCATCATTCTATGTATTAATCCAAGCTCTAAACTCATCAGCCTTACATGTCATACTCCTCACATTAAAACAAATACCCCTCAGACCGCCAGTCCTGCTGTGTTCAATCACCTCCCCCATCAGTTCTTCCTCTTACCCTTACTGGCCTCAGTCACTGGCTCCTCCTGAGGTCATTTTATGTGCTGATCTACTGCTCTGGTTCCTACCTCCCTGCCACACTAGTTTAAACCCTCCCAAGTGGAACTGTCAAACCTCTTTGCTAGGATATCGGTGCCCTTCTGGTTCAGGTAGAATCCATCCTTATACAGGTCCCTCCTGCCCGGGAACAAATCCCAAAGATCCATGTGCCTGCGGGTTTCCCTCCTACACCGGGTTGTTAGCCACTTATTTAACTGGACTATGTTCCTATTCCTAGCCTTATTGGCTCATGGCACAGGAAGTAATCCTTAAATTATAACCCTAGAGATCCTGCTTTTCAACTTCCTGCCTAACTCCCTTTGCAGGATCTCATCTCTCTTCCTGCCTATGTTGCTGTAATAATGTGGACCACAACCTTCGGCTGCAGACCCTCCCCCTTCTGAAAAGCTTGTGCCCGCTCAGAGACCTACTTGGCCCTGGCACCAGGGAGGTAACACGCCATCCTGAAGTCTCATTTTTGGCCACAGAAACACCTATCTGTGCCTGTGACTATAAAGTCCCCTATCACTACCACTCGTCTACACTTCGACCCTCCCTGCTGTACAACAGTGCCAGTTGTGGTGCCACTGATCTGGCTGCTGCATTCCCTGGAGAGGCCATGACCCCCAACATTATCCAACAAGGTACTTCTGTGTGAGAGGGGACTCCTACACTGCCTGCCCATGCTTACTCATCTTCATGGTGGTCAGCCAACCCTTCTCAGTCTGTATAGCCCTTAGCTGTGATGTGACCAGTTGACTAAACCTGCCATCCACCATATTGTCAGCCTCACGGACGCTCCACAGTGAGTCCGTTCTCAGCTCCAGCTGCTCCTTGGGGAAAATCAGGAGCTGCAACGGGACACACTTCCATCGTACATGATCACCATGGAGACAATGGAAGTGTCCCTGATTTCTCACAATATTGCTGCCCCCTACCTTCTTCCAACTCCCTCAATTTCTTCTGTCATCTGAACCTTGGCTGCTGCTATGACGTTACTCCTCCTCTTCCATTCTCTTTATCTTTAAGAGAATTTAAATTCTGCAATTGACCAAGCTTTTGGTCTGGAGGGATTAATTTACTTTTGGTTGTTTATTTATTGTTTGAAGAGTCTGGCTGGAATAGTAGTGTGTACTTTCACCAACTTGAACTTGCAAAATAGGACCTGTCGAAACTAATTTGCTGTTCACCAGGATCAGAGCTGATTCTGTTTGCATTTCAAATTCCATATTCCCAATTAATGAGTGTTGTTGGAACTAGGCAAGTGGAGAGAATTCTGTTACACTCCTGGCTTGTGCCTTCTAGATGATGGACAGAAACTGAGTATAGGAAGATGAGTTATTCACCCTAGACTGCCAGCCTCTGACCTGCACTTAGAATAGAATCCCTACAGTGTGGGAACAGGCCCTTTGGCCCTACAAGTCCACAGTGACTCTCAGAGCATCTCATCCAGACCCACCCTCCTCCTCCTAATCTACACATCCCTGAACAGTACAGGCAGTTTAGCATGGCCAATCCAGAGTACCCGGAGGAAACCCATGCAGACACGGTGGGAACATGCAAACTCCACACAGACAGTTGCCTGAGGCTGGGGTCAAACCTGGGTCCCTGGCGCCGTGAGGCAGCAGTGCTAACCACTGAACCACTGTGCTGCCTACCCTTGTTACCGCAATATTCACACGACTGGTTCAGTTTCTGTTTTTATTGGTTAGCTGTTTCAGTTGCCCTCTTTGAATATTACTTGAGATCTTGGATGGAGTTTGGTTTAATGTTTCACGTGAAAAATGGAAGTTCAGTTCCGTTTTTAATCTGAAAGTAAGCAGTCTCTCTGATAATGTAATGTGGCCACACAAGCCCACGACGACTGCACAAATTGTCTGATTTTTCAGAAAAACGTGTGAAGCTTGGTGGTTGTTATATAATCCTCCACTTGGAACAAACAAGACTTACTGTTGTTACCCACATTTTCTTACCAATTAGCTTTGTTCCTGCATCGTACGGTTAGAATTACTGCTGCAATAGTTTTCACACACAATGGGAAAATACAAGCTGCTGCAAACGTGTGAAAACAGGATGTGCTGTTAAATGGCTGCTCGGGTTCAACATTTGGAAACTATTCTCACAATGGTTTTGTCCTGCGTTCGGAATACAGACTGTTTGTCGCCTCTCGGAGAGTAAACGTTTAGGTAGCAGAGCAGCCTCTGGCTCCAGGACAGTACGGGTAGTTGGAAACTGTGAACGTGAGAGAGGGAAGTCATATTTGAGTAAACTACTGACTAAATCCATAGGAGAACATGTGCAGAGAGTGTGAGGGACGCAGCTGCTCAGGACAATACGCGATGCAGGGATATGTATTTTGACCTGATAATTCCTTTGGAAAAAAAGAACAAATGTCCATGTATTTTCTCAGACTTGTGCGTGGAATGTTTGAGGTGAATGCTCGCTACTCATAAAAATGAACCATCAGTATGATAGAATTAATGAGTAAACTAGCTTGCCTTGGTATGTTTCTCTCTACTGGGTCTCCCCTCCACTTTTTTGGGGGGAAGGGGAGTAATCCTTACTCCTGTGTGTAAAAAACAAAACTACTTAAGGCAAATGTTTCTACATCCAGAACTGGGAAAATGCATCGTATTGTTTGGAAGCAAATGCTATCATTAGGTAGGTTTGCTCAGGCGGTTGATTGTTTTGCACTATTTCCAAAGCTTGAATGATGAGGAGCCCTAAAAATGAATTGTTAGATTGAATTTTTGACAGAGCTCAAGTCTTCAGCCTAACAACTGATCTGTGACCTGCAACCACAGATAATTTAAGTTTTTCTGTAAGTGGACCCATTTGAATTAAAGGGCAACCTATCCTTGTGTTGGATGATACTGGAGAACAGATTAATCCCTAGCTGACACGTGCGTCACTCTTCCTTCCCAGTAATATGCTTCAGTCTTAAACGGGATATATGTTTTATCAAATTGCCTCACAGGCAGTAAATACTTAATGTACTGATCATTTGGCTGCACCTATTTGCAGTGAAAACAGCCAGGAATTGGGAAAGACTCCTAATGTACCGATTTAAATGAAAGTGTTGCTCATGTTTGGATGATGATTTGGAGATTTCCCAGAGAGGTTCAATATCTGGGTACCCTGTTTGTATGGGCATCCATCCCATTGCGCTTCTAAAATAGTGGCAAATAATTATTTGATCGGTTGTCGTGTTGTTAGGTGGGTCTGAATGGCCAATCCCTATTCTGTTTTTTTATAATGTGCTCTGAAGAAATGGAATATCCAGAGCCCATGTGATCATCCCAACTCATTACTGTGTCTGAGGTATGGACCTGTCTGCGGCCTGTTAGGAAAAAGACATGGAATCATTCGCTGAACATAGAACATAGAACATTACAGCGCAGTACAGGCCCTTCGGCCCTCAATGTTGCGGCGACCTGTGAAACCAATCTGAAGCCCATCTAACCTAGAGATAAAAGGTACTGCAGATGCTGGAGGATCCGAGATAACAAGCATGGGGCTGGATGAACACAGCAGGTCAAGCAGCATCATAGGAGCAGGAAAACTTGACGTTTCGGGCCTAAGGGTTTAGGCCCGAAACGTCAAGTTTCCCATCTAACCCACACTATTCCATTATCATCCATATGTTTATCCAACGACCACTTAAATGCCCTTAAAGTTGGTGAGTCTACTACTGTTGCAGGCAGGGCATTCCATGCCTTTACTACTCTCTGAGTAAAGAATCTACCTCTGACATCTGTCCTATATCTATCACCCCTCAATTTAAAGCTATGTCCCCTCGTGCTAGCCATCACCATCCAAGGAAAAAGGCTCTCACTGTCCACCCTATCTATTCCTCTGATCATCTTGTATGTCTCTATTAAGTCACCTCTTAACCTTCTTCTCTCTAACGAAAACAGCCTCAAGTCCCCCAGCCTTTCCTCATAAGACCTTCCCTCCATACCAGGCAACATCCTGGTAAATCTCCTCTGCACCCTTTCCAATGCTTCCACATCCTTCCTATAATGCGGTGACCAGAACTGTACGCAATACTCCAAGTTCGGCTGCACCAGAGTTTTGTACAGCTGCAACATGACCTCGCGGCTCCGAAACTCAATCCCTCTACCAATAAAACCTAACACACCGTAAGCCTTCTTAACAACCCTATCAACCTGGGTGGCAACCTGAGTATGTCGATGAATAAAGACACTCACTTCTCCAGCTGTTAGTGCTCATCTATGCCAGATCTGTATCGGAGCAATGGTACCTGCACCCCGGAACAACCAATTGTAGTCTTTCCTGGGGTATTTCCAAAGGAAACATAGATTGCTGGAACCTGTGACTTTGTGTTTCAGGAATAGGCATCGTGGTACGTGGGATTAGTCACCACTGCACGGTGGGAATAGGCACAGCGGCACAGTGGGATAGGGCACCATGGCATGGTGGGAATGGGCACCGCAGCATGGTGGGATAGGGCACCGCAGCACGATGGGAATAGGCACAGTGGCACGGTGGGAATGGGCACCATGGCACGGTGGGATAGGGCACCATGGCAGGGTGGGATAGGGCACTGCAGCACGGTGTGAATGGGCACCGTGGCACGGTGGGATAGGGCACCGTGGCAGGGTGGGAATGGGCATTGCAGCACGGTGGGATAGGGCACCGTGGCACGGTGGGATAGGGCACCGTGGCACAGTGGGATAGGGCACGGTGGCACAGTGGGATAGGGCACCGTGGCACAGTGGGATTGGACACCAGAGCACGGTGGGATAGGGCACCGCAACACAATGGGAATGGGCACCGCGGCACGATGGGAATGGGCACCGCGGCACGGTGGGAATGGGCACCGCGGCACGGTGGGACAGGGCACCGCGGCACGATGGGAATGGGCACAGCAGCACGGTGGGATAGGGCACCATGGCAGGGTGGGATAGGGCACCGCGGCATGGTGGGAATGGGCACCGCAGCACAGTGGGATAGGGCACCGTGGCACAGTGGGAATTGGCACCGCGGTGCAGTGGGAATAGGGCACCGCGGCACGGTGAGATAGGGCACTGCAAAACGGTGGGAATGGGCACTGCAGCACGGTGGGAATGGGCACAGCGGTGCAGTGGGAATAGGGCACTGTGGTACGGTGGGAATAGGCATGTGGCATGGTGGGAATGGGCACCGCAGCATGGTGGGAATGGGCACCATGGCAGGGTGGGAATAGGGCACCGCGGCACGATGGGAATAGGGCACCGCAGTGCAATGGGAATAGGGCACCACCACATGGTGGGAATAGGGCACCATGGTACGGTGGGAATAGGCATGCGGCACTGTGGGAATGGGCACCGTGGCACAGTGGGTATAGGGCACCGCAGTGTAGTGTGACGGTCAGTTAGGTTGTTTTTCAAGAACCTTGTCATCTGAGGCGAAAATGTTTGGTTCATACTGATCTGTTGCTTACCATTTTGAATTTTTGGTTAGGGCAGGGGCAGCTGCTGTTCTCCACAGCCCTGGGTCAGCTTTGAAATGCAACATAAAACTGGACCTAGGCTTTTAACTATGTTGGCAATTCTTTCCGGTAAATGATCAGCTATTTCTAGATAAAGACCATTGGTTGATTATTCCTGGGATGTACGTTATCGGAGGAGTTTGATTCAAGTAGCGTTGCTTACTCTCATCAGCTGGATAAATCCTCATGGGGAGCGAGGGGTGAGAGAAACTGGATTTCAGCTGTCTCTGGTGTAAATTAAAAATGGAGCCCTCCTGCAGTCAACAGCAATGACCTGCTCACCCTTTAATATGATCATTCAAGCTGTGTTCCCGTTTCTACTGCCTGATAGAATCAGCATTTACCCGAATGCCAAAGTGATTTAATTTCGTGCTTATTAAATAAAGGCTGAATTTGCCTTGGACTGACTTGCCTTTGAGGAAATAATCTTTTCATTTGTCCTTCCTGAAGTTTCTGCGGGCATTGTCTCTTCAACACAAATTGGTTCCGAAGCTGACTTCTGCGTGTGTTTTCAATCTCTGTTCCAGTCTAAAGTGGGCAGCCTTGTCACCCTGTAAGACAGTATGTCCAATCTTTTAATTTTGAGCTTGAGGAATGGGAGAGAGGGAATATCAGCCTTTATTTAAGTGAAGAAGTGCGTTAATTTAAGAGGTTCTGCAGCGCAGGGACATACCAACCAGTCATAGAATCATACAGTCATAGAGCATGGAAACAGACCCTTTGGTCCAACCAGTCCATATCAAACATAATCCCAAACTAAACTAGTCCCACCTGCCTGTGCTTGGCCCATGTCCCTCCAAACATTTCTTATTCGTGTATTTATCCAAATGTCTTTTAAACATTGTAACTGTACCTGCACCCACCACTTCCTCTGGAAGTTCATTCTGCACATCAAGCCCTCTGTGTGTAAAAAAATTGACCGTTTTTTAAATCTTTCTCTCATGTTAAAAATATGCCCCATAGTCTTGAACGCACCCCCTCCCCAGGGAAAAAGACACCTGCCATTCACTTCATCTATGCCCCTCGTGATTTTATAAACTTCTATAAGGCCACCCCTCAAACTCTACGTTTCAGTGTAAAAAAAAGTCCCAGCCTATCCAGCTTCTCCTTATAACCCAAGCCCATCCCAATCCCAGCAACAACCTGGCTAATCGCTGGCTATGACACATAAGCATTTGTTTATTCTTTTGATGCACCAAGACAAACATGTATACACAAACTTAATGTACTCCCCTGTGGCAAGTATGATGTGAGCAGCATTGACTTAGTGTACCCTGCACCTTCCTGCCTGCACTCTGTGGTGGGAAGGTCCATGACTGGTGGTTCCCCTATTCAGTAGAACTGCCAACCTCTTGCCAATGTCAAGAATTCTGTCCATACAGAATATACAAGCAAAATAGATAAGGGAGAACCAGTGGACATGGTGTGTTTGGATTTCAAGAAGGCTTTTGATAGGATAAGAGGCTGGTGGGCGAAATTAAAACACACAGGATTGGATAGAAATATAAAATCTGAAAGAACTGCGGATGGTGTAAATCAGAAACAAAAGCAGAAATTTGCTGGAAAAGCTCAGCAGGTCTGGCAGCATCTGTGAAGATAAATCAGAGTTAATGATTCTTAGACCTTAGACCCTTCCTCAGATCTAAGCTTTTCTGGTCATTTCCGCATTTGTTGAAGGGTAAGACGTTAGTCTGGATTGAGAACTGTTTGACAGACAGGGAACAGTAATCGGGAATAAATGTGTCATTTCCTGAGTAAGAGTTGGTGATTAGTGGTTTGCTGCAGGAATCGGTGCTTGGGACCCAGGTATTCACGATATAAAGAACTGACCTGGATGAGGGAAGCAGATACAACTTTTCCAAGTTGCTGATGACACAAGATGAGGTAGAATTGTGAGTTGAGGAGGATACAGGGAGGCTTCATGGTGATCTAGACACGTTGAGTATGTGGTTAAACACATGGCCAATGCAGTATAATGCGGATAAATATGAACTTTGTTAAAAACAGGAAGGCATAGTCGTGATGTATTGGACAATTTGATGTACGGAGGGATCTGTGTGTCCTTGTACACCAGTCAGTGAAAGTAAGCAGGCAGATGAATCCATTAGTAAGGTGAATGGTATGTTAGGCTTGTACTTTTCAAAATAAAATCGACTGAAAACAACTCATCGTCAAATGGACTGCAGCGGTTCCAAAAGGCAGCTCATCCCCACCTCCTTGAAGGCAATTAGGAATGGGCAATAAATGCTGATCCAGCCCACATCCTGTGATGAGTAATTAAAATGAATCAAAATTAAAAATCCCTCTGATTCCCGGTTAAGGCTATCGGTGATATCACATTGTAGTGAAATGCCATTCCTCTGTTTCTGTCAGAATGGGCTTTTTTGCCACACTCACTCCATAATTGTTTCTCTTCACTTTCTTTGCCTACTTTTTCCAGATTTTTTCTCCCCTGTAACATTTTCCTTCACATTTTTTACTCCCCCTTTGGAACCTTCATGTTGGGAATAGTTGGGGGATATGACCCACCCAGAAAGCAAAGGAACAGGGGCTCTCCAAATGTGATCCTAGGGAGCAGGTCCTTGACTTGAGAGTTATGTCTCTGCAGAAAAATAATGGCAAGGTATACTGCTGCATTCGCCTACTTTACATGAAGTTATTTTTACTCTAGTTTTTAAGTAACATTTTGATGCAAATCCATCAATCAGAACACCATAAGAACAGTTGAGTACTTGATATCTTGAGGGACTGTTACCTTTCTAAAAAACAGAGATACCCGATTGTCCTTAGTCATGTTTCATTTATCAGAGAGTTAAGCATTTGACAATATGCCTCCCTTACTGAATCTCACTCACTAGCTTAAGAACATAAGAAATGGGAGCAGGAATAGGCCATCTGGCCTGTTGAGATTGCTCTGCCATTCAATAAGATCATGGCTGATCTTTTCACGGACTCAGTTCCACTTAACTGCCCATAACCCTTCATTTCTTTACTGCTCAAAAATCTATCCATCTTAACAGCACTCAATGAGGAGGCCTCAACTACTTCCACAGATTCACAACCCTTTGGGTGAAGAAGTTCCTGCTCGACTCAGTCCTAAACCTGCTTCCCCTTATTTTGAGGGTAGGCCTAATAAGGTTAGGCTATAAAGGCAGGCATGAATCATTTGGGCAGAATGGCCTAGTTATAGAGTCATAGACCTACACAGCACAGAAACAGACCCTTCAGTCCACCTCATCCATGCTGACCAGATATCCAAAATTAATCTAGTCCCATTTGCCAACATTTTGCCCATCTCCTGTTAAACTCTTCCTAAACATGTACCCATCCAGATGCCTTTTAAGTGTTGTAATTGTACCAGGCTCCATCACTTCCTCTGGCAACTCATTCCATACACGCACCACCCTCTGTGTGAAAACGTTGCCCCCAAGGGCCCTTTAAATCTTTTCCCTCTCACCCTAAACCTATGCCCCTCTAGTTTTGGACTCCCCTACCCCGGGGAAAAGACCTTGTCTATTCGCCCTATCCATGTCCCTCATATAAACCTCTATAAACCATATAAATGATTATAAACGTCTATAAGGTCACCCCTCAGCCTCCGACGCTCCAGGGAAAATAGCCCCAACCTATTCAGCCTCTCCCTATAGCTCAAACCCTCCAATCCTGGCAACATCCTTGTAAATCTTTTCTGAGCCCTTTCAAGTTTCACCGTGTCCTTCCCATAGCAGGGAGACCAGAATTGCACACAGTACTCCAGAAGTGGCCTAACCAATGTTCTGCACAGCCGCGACATGACCTCCCAACCCCTCTACTCAATGCACTGGCACTGACCAATAAAGACAAGCGTACTAAACGCCTTCTTCACTAACAAAAACAGAAGTTGCTGATCAGGGACAATCTTCACTATCCTGTCTGTTTGGGTTCTGTTTTATCAATACTCCCCTCTGTGACCCTTAACCTCATCCTTGAGTGAGGATTCATAGAAATCCTTTGACTGGGGAAGAATGCAATGATGTACCATATTGTGTGTGTATGTTTTGTTTGTGTGTGTGTGTTTGTGTGTGTGTATGTTTTGTGTGTGTGTGTGTGTTTGTGTGTGTCGAAGGAGTGCAGCTCGATGATTCTTCTCCTTTAGATGAGGAACTGCTTCTGCCTCCTGTAGACTGTTGGCAGTTCTTCACCCTGGGAGAACGACCATCTGAAGTGTAAGAGAAGGAAAGCTGGGTAATTGGCGACTGGAATCATTGCCAAGCCTCTACACTGTGTGGAGGCTCCCTAATTTAAATATTTTTGGTTCCAATGAGCTGAGTTCTTGGACAGTAGGATTGAGGGCCAGATAATATGGAATTTCCTCATTAACTAAATGCTGTTTTTATTGGGAGAGATTGGTCTTATCCTGTACCTAGAAAGATTTAGCACCTCGTGCTAATGAGGCTGTCTAACATTACCTGTTTCTCACTGCTCCCAACGAGTACAAATCACCTCTGTCTACAGCAGTTACACCTGTCCTGTCCCTTTTTTTTAGCTGGTAGTGTTCACTGTACTATGGAAATTCAGTTGCCAAAGGCATTCTCAGAGAATTTCAAATTGGAACAAACACTGAGCAGAAGGGGCAGGGTGGAAAACAATTTGAAGTTTGACAGAACTAAAGTGACGTTAATACACTGTAAATGCAGTTTCTGGCTCCTTTGTCCCCAGAGGCACAGTACAGTTTTATGTTAGCAGTGCCAAGCGAGTCACTAAACATTACAGGACTTGCAGGAAATGTAGCTGACAGAATGGGACTTCTGTGTTTACTGTTTTGCTCGTTGGAATGCAAAAGCAGCTTTTTAGTTTTTCCTGATGGCTGGTCTGAGGCATGGACAGTCTTGTGGAAAAGTTGAAGCTCTCTCAAGCACAAGGTAATAGCAAGCCAGAAAAAAAAAGCTAAGCTATAACATAAAGGAGATCTTAAAGTCAATGAGACAGCTGCACTTTGGGAGAATGTGGGTAAAATAACTCCACAGAGGCCAGTACCCTGTCACCAAGTCACCCTCTATTTACACGTGGAGAGTCCTTGACACTGATCCAGCTCCCTCAAAGCCAGCTCTCAGAGTGAACAGAACCTCTGACCCTCCTGTTTAAATCTGTCATTCCAGGGCTCCCTGATTGGGTCTGTTAACCTGCTCCAATCAGGGAACTCACGTCACTTCGTTATCATCGCTGCAAATAGGATAAAGCCAAATTATGTCTGTGAGATAGCATCACACTTCCAAAGGCTTCATCTGGGCTACTAAGTGGATAGGTTTTTAATTTAAATATCTTATAGACTGCATAGATAAATTCACCAAGCTTTTTCATTTGTATTACGAATAATCCAACAAGGTAGCTCAAAATGATAATGCGGCTATCTCCTGTGACATCTCTTTCCGTGACAGAGTCATTGTGAGGCTGTTTCCCTCAGTAGGTTTCAAAGAAGGTCAGTAACTCTTAGTTAAATGTTCGTAAGCACATTGTTAACCTGGATACATATTGTTATAACCTCATGGTGGGAGTGTAAATTCTGCTGAGCAACAGCAGTGCCAAGCAGTTAAACTCTGTTTATCCAAGTTGTTGAACTGTTTGGGCATTGCGGTATGTACAGATTGGGGATGGGAGATCACTCTGCTCTCAAGCCTGCTGTGCCACTCACTAAGGTCATGCCTGATCCGATTATCCCACATTCCCACCTAGCCCTGATAACCATACACCCGCTTCACAGATCAGGAATCTACCTACCACTGCTTCCCAAATGTTCGAAAGCTTGGAGCTTCCACTGCCTTTTGAAGGACAGCATTCCAAAGACTCCTGACTCTGAAAAGTTTTCCCTGTTTGTCTTATGTGAGACACCCTTTATTTTCAACCAGTGATCCTTCAGTCCAGATTCTCCCTCAAGTGTGAGCATCCTGTCAAGACTTCGCAGGGTCCTGTGTTTTGAAGAAGTCAACTCTTATTTTTCCAAACTCGTTTCAGATAGAAACGTATTCTGTCCAGCTCTTTCTTGTAGACAACTCTCCCATTCCAGCTATCAGTTGAGTGAGCCGTCTCTGAACTGCTTCCAATGCATTTACTTCTTTAAATAAGGAGACTAGTAATGTACACACTCCTCCAGTTAGTGTCCTGTATAACAGAAGTGTAACCTCCACCTTTTTTTGTTTAATTACCTCCCCCCTCACAATAAACAATAATAATCTTTCTCTTTCCTAATTACTTGCTGTACCTTTTGCAATACATGTGCTCAGATACCCAATCCTTCTGCATCTGAAATCTCTCACCATTTACTTCTTTATTTCTGCCAAAATAGAACATTTCACGTTTTCCCCACATTGTACTCCACTGGCCACATCTTTACCCACTCACTTAACCTATCTGTATCTATTTGTAGCCTCTTTGTGCCCTCTTCATAAATTCCTTTTTAACTTTGCATCATTAGCAAATTTAGCAAAAGTACCTTCAGTTACTTCAGCCAAATAACTTAGAAACATTGCAAAATAAAAGGCCCCAGCACCGACCCTGTCATACGCCACTAAGTTTCATCTTCTCAACCAGAAAACATCCCATTAATGCCTCTCCCTATTTCCAGTTAGCTGGTCAATACTCTCTCTGTGCCAATATGTTGCTGCCTACATCACTAGCTTTTTATTTTGCTCAATAACCTTTCCATGTGGGTCCTTATCAAATGTTTACCGTAAGTCTAAATATGATACATCAACCAGATCCCCTTTCTCCGCAGCATATGCTACTTCTTCAGAGAACTTCAAAAATGTGCTCAAACATGGTTCTCTTTTCACACAGCTGTGTTGACGTTGCCTGATTACATTGAACTTACTTCAATGTCTTTAATAGGTTTTAACATCTTTCACATGGTCTTAAGATAACTTTGTGTAGTTTCCTGCTTTCTGTTTCCCTCTCAAAATGAATAAGGAGTTACATTTATTATCTTCCAATAGAATAAAACCCTCCCCAAGTGTAAGGAATTTGGAGAAATTAGCTTCCTTCCCTCTATGTCTCCATTGAAAATTGGGATGGCTTCTCTCCTACTGTCGACTGCAAACCTGCCTTCAAGTTTAACAGGGTTGAAACTGAGAGGCTTACGTTCCCCAGTTTGAGAGGCTAGACCTAGAGGTTATAATCTCAGGGTAAGCATTCAGCCATTTGGAACTGAATTGAGGAATTTCTTCACTCAGTGGTTTCTGGATATTTCGAATTTTCAATTCCAGGGGATTGTGGAAGCTCAGTGATTATTTATATTCAGGACTGAGATTGATTGGACTTCTAGGTACTAAAAGAATCAAGGAACATGGGGATTGGGCACATGGATGGAGTTGATACAGAATTTAACCGCAATCTTACTGAACAGCAGAGAAAATGAGTGGAGCATGTACCCTAATCTTGTTCTATTTCTGATATTTATGCAGCTCTGTTTACACAGCTTTAAGAATATCTCAATCTCAGGCTGTTAACTCAGTCCACTCCCCAGCAATTTTATGATTTTATGCACATCCATTTCTCCCTGCAGTGTTTGAACACAGTGTACTAGTTTATTGCATTTCACTGTAGCTGCTTGCAATCGTTAATTGCCACCCTAAACCCCACGGTATCTCTTGGAAATCAACTCAGACAGAAGAGTAGCTTTTGTTGAGTCATCTCTCACCCAGTCTCTCTGTCTCTCTCTCTCTGCTTTTGCCAGAAAAATTGAAGGGGAAGAGTCTCATTCAGCATGGTTAATTTTGAAAGGCACCTCATGCTTGCACATTTGTCAAAATTTCTCAACAGATAATGAGTGACATGTGGCTCCTCGCAGACCATGTGTCCAGAAAACTGTGTGTCCTTTCCCCATTTTCCTTTTTGCTTTGTGATTTCCGGTTGCCTTGGCTCATGGCAAATTAGTAATGAATGCTGTTTTAGTTCAGAAACTATTTGATGCACCATGACCCAAAGCCAGTGGAACTTAGAGCATCACTTTAAACTCTTTGGTTCGGTGAGGTACTCTGTCCTGGGAGCCTGCCTTGTTAATTAACAAAAAACAAAAATTGCTGAACACATTCTAATCAATTTCAGAAAAAAAATTCTGTTTTGGGAATTGAAAACAAATCTTGGTTTCCTCCTTCACACTGATCCAGATGGAAAAACCAGCAGCTGAATTGCAAGCATTTGTTTTAAACTGGTCATGCTACAAGACTTGGGTGTGTGTGTGTATGTGTGTGTGTTTGTGTGTGTGTGTGGGGGGGAGGTGTGTGTGTGGGAGTATGTGTGTGTGTCTGTGTGTGTGTGT
>JAHRHZ010000094.1:383721-398408 GCA_024137785.1 Ginglymostoma cirratum | reverse complement strand
CTTCAAAATCTCCCCTCCCCCAACCACATCCCAAAACCAGCCCAGCTCATCTCCACCTCCCTAACCTGTTTTTCCTCTCACCTCAAGCCACACCCCCATCTCCTATCTACTAACATCATCCCGCCCCCTTGACCTGTCCGTCCTCCCTGGACTGACCTATCTCCTCCCTACCCCCCTACCTACACTCACCTTTACTGGCTCCATCCCCGCCTCTTCGACTTGTCTGCCTCCTCTCCACCTATCCTCTCCTCTATCCGCCTCCCCCTCTCTCCCTATTTATTTCAGAACCCTCTTCCCCTCCCCCATTTCTGATGAAGGGTTTAGGCCCGAAACGTCAAGTTTTCCTGCTCCTATGATGCTGCTTGACCTGCTGTGTTCATCCAGCCCCATGCTTGTTATCTGGCGATGGTAATTTCTCCATTTCAGTGATGACTGCAGGTTATAGGGAATGCCTCATTGTTTGTGGGTACCGGGGGTGTATCGGATGGGAAAGATGATTTGTTCATCAAGGGCATCTCCCAATGCAAACCTTTCTGCGTGCCTGGCACCTGTTTCAGATAACACAGTGTGATGCTGGAGGAACACAGCGGGCCAGGCAACATCAGAGGAGCAGGAAAGTTGACGTTTTGGGTCCGGACCATTCTTCAGATATGGGGCCTGGCCTGCTGTGCTCCTCCAGCTCCACACTGCGTTATCTCTGACTCCAGCATAGGCAGTTCTTACTATCTTTGAGTGACCTATTTAAGACAACTTTTTTTTCATTCATTTGTGGGGTGTGGGCATTGCTGGCTGGCCCAGCATTTATTGCCTGTCTCTAGTTGCTCCTTGAGAAGGTGATGTTGAGCTGCCTTGTTGAACTGCTGCAGTCCATGTGCTGCGGATTGACCCCCAATGCCCTTAGGGAGGGAATTCCAGGATTTTGACCCTACGGCACAGAAGGAAGTGGTCATGGGTTTGGAAGGTGCTGCCTGAGGATCTTTAGTGAACTTGCCCCTCCAGTCTTCAAAGATGGCCGCCACCACTGCACAGCAGCCTGAAGGGTTTGAACTCTGAACTGATCATTGGCCATTGGAAGGATGGCTGCTAAGAGCAGTCACAGTGATGTTAAGTTTAACTGACGTGGTGTCGCCCAGAAGGGGATAATCGCTGACATGAAGAAACCAGGTGGTCGGTGGGCTGAAGATGCCAAGATCCAAGAGAGAGATTCCATGCAGGAGACTTGTCACAGGCTTGACCTGGTCCAGAAGCTACCTCCTAATGGTTCACCCAACGCCATTCTTCACCACCACCCCCCCCATTCGTGAATCACTTTCCTCACCAGCAGACACAATGCCATCTGTTCTCCTCACTCCTTCCACATAACAGTGGCACAGCTGATGCCTATCTAGGCAATGCCAACGTGCAGCACCGAGTTGGAGAGGAACTATGGTATATCAGCTGCAGGTGTATCCATAAACCGTGCCGTTACGGATCATGGAATCCCTTAATCTTTCTCTCGGCTGTTGGATAACCAGGCTGGAATGGCATCTGTTCTGTTTAAAGCTGAGTTAAGTAGGAGGCCACAGTGGTTCTAGAGACTCTGCTTTGTGAGTGTGTGTCTCAGGGAGACTCCAGACCTTCTGCTAGATCTGAATCATTCATGAATATCCAAGTGACCTTGCTCTCTGACTCTCCTTGTGTTCATGGAGCTGTCATTTTATTTATTTCGGTGACACTGGATTTTGAAGAGGAAGAGAGATTTTCTCAAACAGCTACCTTTTGGAACTCATTCTGAGGTGAAACGTTGTGGGAAGGTTAGACTGCTATAATAAGAAAGGTCTCAGGTGGCTTTTTGTTTCTATTTGCAAATGGCTTTCTGTGTCAATATTATGCACTCGACCATACAAGTCTGTTCTTAAAGCTTCCTTTATGGCTCAGCTTACAGCCATGTGACCTAACTCAAGCCTCAGAGAGTTGGTTGTCTGATACCAACAGTCTGCATGAGCTCAGGTTTAGAATCTTAGACTTTAGATTGCCGATTTTTCCTAATGATTTTGCCTTTTCCTTTTTTCTGGGAAAATCAGTGAAGGAGTAGATTACTACCAGGCATGTATGTTAGGTGACTGATCCAAAAGTGATGCTGAATTGTAGTTGACCAGGGAGGTGTCTCTGAATTAGGATTTTATTGGACTTCCCAACATTGTTAAAACTTCAAAGAAAAATCCAAGTTGTTGGCTGAAACAGGAAATTGAATTTTTACTCTTTAAAAGAAATGCTTGCTCCTTTCCCACAAGTTCTGTATCCATTGCTGTGATCACAATCTCTTCCAATTTCTCCAGCTTTTTTATTGAATACCCAAAGCCTCCATTATCAAATGTTAATGTTTAACAATTCAACTAAGCAAAGGTCACTATGTTTGAAACAACTCCCTTTTTTCAAAAATAAATCTACAGTTTATGGTGAAGGTCTTGAATGATTGTGCCTCATTGGAAATGTTCTTCATGTAGAAATATTCCAAATGATACACTCACACACACACACACACACACACACACACCCGTAGCAGCACCAAATTGTTGGGGTGGCTCAGTGGGTAGCACTGCTGCCCCACAGCACCATGAACCCAGGTTTGATTCCAGCCTCGGGTGACTGTCTGTGTGGAGTTTGCACATTCTCCCTGTGTCTGTGGAGGTTTCCTCCCACAGTTCAAAGATGTGCAGGTTAGGATGGGTTGTCCATGCTAAATTACCCATAGTGCCCAGGGATGTTTAGGTTGGGTGGGTTAGACATGGGAAATGTGGGGGTAGGGGAATGGGTCTGGGTGGGATGTTCCTCAGAGGGTCATTG
The DNA here is from genome assembly GCA_024137785.1 of Ginglymostoma cirratum. NCBI lineage: Eukaryota > Metazoa > Chordata > Chondrichthyes > Orectolobiformes > Ginglymostomatidae > Ginglymostoma > Ginglymostoma cirratum. Next base: position 395,582 of record JAHRHZ010000094.1, on the reverse strand, counting down.
TGGACTTGTTGGGCCAAATGGCCTGTTTCCACACTGTAGGGAATCTATGATTCTTTCTATGGCCCTGAAACAGATCAAATCTTGAAACCCCATTCTTACCTGTGACATACTTGCCTATATGTGACCTGATCTGAGTCCAACAAAAATATCTGGTTGTTGTGCTGATAGAACGACATTGTATTTGTAAAGTGATTTTTAACTTAATGAAACATCCCCAGACACTGCTTAGAAACATGATGAAGCAAAGAAAGCCACATAAGCAGGTATTTGGTCAGATGACCCCGAAAGTTTGGTCCCAGAGGCAGGCTTTGAGAAAAAGAGGAAAGCAAGGTAGAGGGTGGGAATTGTGGAGCTTGGGAACTGAAGCAACTGAAGGCACAACCAGCAACAGCAGAGCAATTTACTGGCTCCATCCCTGCCTGTTTGAACTGTCTGTCTCCTCTCCACCTATCTTCTCCTCTATCCATCTTCTATCCGCCTCCCCCTCTCTCCCTATTTATTTCAAAACCCCCTTCCCCTCCCCCATTTCTGAAGAAGGGCCTAGGCCTGAAACGTCAGCTTTCCTGCTCCTCTGATGCTGCTTGGCCTGCCGTGTTCATCCAGCCCCACATCTTGTTATCTCAGATTCTCCAGCATCTGCAGTTCCTACTATCCCTAAATAACAGGAGGCGTATGCCATTCTGCCCCAGGACTCAGCTTCTCTGTTGTGCCATCTCCTCATTTCCACCAAGTCCTTGATGTTCAACAGTTAATTTATCACAGAATCTTTAAAGTGTGGAAGCAAGCCATTCAGCCCATCAAGCCCACGCTGACCCTCTGAAGAGCATCCCACCCAGACCCCTACTCCCTACACTGTGCCTTACCCCTGTAACCCTGCATTTCCCACAGCCATTTTTCCCTAGACAACTCATCCCTAGATACCGTAGCATGGCCAATCCACCTAGCCTACACATCTTTGGACTGTAGGAGGAAACCAGAGCACCCGGAGGAAACCCACGCAGACACGAGGAGAATGTGTAAACTCCACACAGACAGTTGCCCAAGGGTGAGATTGAACCCGGGTCTCTGATGCTTTGAGGCAGCAGTGCTAACCACTGAGCCAACGTGCCTCCTCTTCATATGCATGAGTTCTTTTATTTCCTGTTTAAGTACTTCCAGTGATCAAGCTTCCACAACTCTCTGGGTAGACAGTTCCAGATATTCACTACCCTCTGAGAGAAGAAATTCCTTCACATCTCTGTTTTAAATGAGTGTCCTGTTACTCTATAATGATGTCCCCTATTTCAAGACTCCTTCTATGGAAACATCATCTCAACACTGATGCTGTCAAGCCCCCTCAGAATTTTGTATTTCTCAAATTGATCACCTCTCATTCTTCTAAACTCAAGTCTCTAGAGGAATTGAAAGTCTGAGTGAGGGCGTCAGCTGCAGTTGAACTGAGACAGGGGCAAAGTAGAGGTATTTATAAAGCTGGAAATGGGTGGTCTTAATGATTGTGCACTTTAGTAAGATCAGGAGCTTATCTTGGGATCAACTGTGTCACCAAAATTAGTCTAAGTAAATCTCCGACTGATCAGTCATCATCGACCTGGAGATATTTATTCTGCTTCTTGCTACAGATGATGAATGTTTCCAGTATTTCCTCTCCTCGTTTTAGAGCTGTTTTCTACATTTATTTCCAAACCTAACCAGTGACAGTAACCTTGATTGTTGTAATAATATTCAAACATTCTGACTGTTATTTGTCTAACAGTTGCATATCAACAGCAAAAATAAATTTAATTTATCAGTGGAGTACATGTTGTACATCACCGTGCTGGCCATATCCGCTTACCTTGAAAATTCGCTCAAAGGTAATCATCAATTATTTGCTCTTTATCCAGCTGTAATCCACAGGATTCCTGCTTTATCCCTTTGCTGTCAAGTTCTTGAGTGTGTTGTTAGGAGCTGTCTCATTTCCACAACCCACTGTTTGAATCTCTGCAATCCATCTTCTAGCTTGGTCATAGCACGGAAATGGCCCAACTCAGCATTTCCCTCTGTCCTTTCTGCAGCCTTCGGCACAGCCATGTCAACCATCATCCATCAACTCCAACCTTCTGTTGCCTAACTCAATAGGATTGTTCTCCCTTAGCCCCACACTCCGATTATTTTATCCTGCCCAAAGCTCTAGCACTAGCCTCTAGCCATCCAGGCCTCATGCACCAGAAAGTCCACCCTAAACCCCTTCTTGTCCTTGTCCGAGATGTGCTGCTTTTTTAAAAAATCTTCCTCAAAACCTATCTCTTTCACTAAGCTGTTGATTACCCATTCAAATATAGAATTACAGAGCCAGACGGCATGGAAACAGACCCTTTGGTCCAACCAGTCCATACCGAACATAATCCCAAACTAAACTAGTCCCACCTGCCTGCTCCTGGCCCATATCCCTCCAAACCTTTCCTATTCATGTGCTTATCCAAATGTCTTTTAAACATTGTAGTTGTGCCTACATCCATCACTTCCTCGGGAAGTTCATTACAGACATGAACCACCCTCTGTGTAAAACATTTGCCCCTCGTGTCTTTTTGAAATCTCTCTCCTCTCACCTTAAAAATGTGCCCCCTAGTCTTGAAATCCTCCATCCTGGGGAAAAGACAACTACCATTAATTCTGTCCAAGCCTCATGATTTTTTAAACTTTGATAAGGTCACCTCTCAACCTCCTACGCTCCAGGGAAAAAAAGTCCCAGCCTATCCAGCCTTTCTTTATAACTCACACCTTCCATACACGGCAACATCCTGATAAAACTCTTCTGAACCCTCTCCAGCTTGGTAATATCCTTCCTGTAACTGGGCGACCAGAACTGGACACGGTATTCCAGAAGAGGCCTCACCAATGCCCTGTACAACCTCAATATGACATCCCAACTCCGATACTCACCATTTGGTTCTGTCATTGTTGCTTTATAATGGCTCAATGACGTATCATAATATCATTTAATATAGGAGCAGAAATAAGTCATTCGGCCCATCGAGACTGCTGCACCATTTGGTCTGTTTCACCAGACTAGGAATGAAAAACATGATTGAATGGTGGAGCGTACAAAACCATCACATTTTCTAATTGGAGTGAACCACATACAATGTCAGGCTGGATCTGTTAGTGCACTGTGTTGTTTGCACTGGGCTAAAGCGAGAACAGTACAAAATGTGATTAAGTTTGTTTCACAAATTGAAAGAGTAAGCTACAAGCTGTCAGTAAGGCTATGCACAACGACGACAAAATAAGATCTCAAAAAAAACACACAGAGGTTGCAGCTAACAGGTTAGTTCAGGGAAGAGCTGACAGCTGTATTTCCAATTTTTTCAAATTTTCAAAGCAATTTTGATACTTGATAAGGTACCATGGAAGAGATTATGCCTTAAAATTGGGTCTCATGACTGTGTGTGCTATACTGGCAGGGATGGAGAATTGGTCACCATGCAGGTGCAGGAAACAATTCAGTGAATCTGATAGTATGTTAGCCTTTTTCCAAAGGGATTGATGTAAACGAGTGAAGAATTCTTCCTAAAATTGTACGAAGCCTTAATGAGCCATGTAAAATAGTTTGTAAGGAAAAAATGTACTTTTTCTGCCAGAAACTCAAGAAAGATTGACTGGACAGATTCCTGGATTGTTCTTTAATCTACGTCAGTGAATGCCAGCAGACACCCCCATGAGGTGGGTACAATGGCATGTGTGTGTTGTATTTCCAGAGTTGCTACCAGGGGCTGGACAAAAACCATCAAACCTTCATCAACTGAGATGTGGAGGCCTGGGGTGGACAAAGTCAGAAGTCACACGACACCAGGTTATAGTCCAACAGGTTTGTTTGAAATCATAAGCTTTTGGAGCGCTGCTCCTTCGTCAAGTGATGTCATACTTGTGATTTCAAATAAACCTGCTGGACTGTAACCTGGTGTTGTGTGATTTCTGACTTTGTTCCACAGACAATCATGTGATATAACACTGAGGATATATTTGAGTTTTGTCATGTCCACCCCCTCAATGCATGTGGATGATTTCCATCTGCTGTGCTTGATGTTTTGTTTGATCATTGTTCTCGATATTCTTCATCAACCTGTTCACATCTGGAACAAGTGGGACTTGAACCCGGTGCGTCTGCATACTCCCCATCTCACTGATACTTGTAGTCACCTTGAGGAATAATTTGAGGTTTATTTTAAATCATTGGGCTGAGAGATGAGTAGGTCTGCTGACAGAATTGTCTCCGGTCAATTGTTCCAGTTTATTATCGATTCCATTTAAGTGTCTCTCTCGTTGTAAAGCACGGATTAATAATTCTCAACACTGTGATGATTCAGACTTATTCCTCTCTCTGGCTCACAGAGAAACTTTAGCCAAAGCTGCAGTTATTCCCAAGCAGGGAAGGTGTTGTTTAGTCTCCAACTGGGGTCAAATTGGGATGAGTGGGAACAGATTGAGTTCGAACTCACAAGATATATTCTGCGTCTATAGAGAAGGAGAAGCAGTGCAAAACAATTGTACGATGCTCTTCCAGTTTAGTTTTCAGTCATGCAATGTTGTGCTGTGTTACAGTCGTCTCCAGCAGCCTGTTGTCCAGGAGATGCTGGGTACATGGGAAGTCTGAATCCTCTTGCATTTGGCCAGAGTTTGAGATTTTGTATCATGCTGTCTTCAAAACTGATGAGGCTGCTAAAGAGGTGAGCTTTTTGTCGTAATGGAACAATGTAAACTTGGCTCAGTGACAGCACTCTTAGTTCAGTTCCAAGCTACTCCGAACCTGAAATGATACTGAATTCAGCATAACTGAGGTCCCTGTGCTGTAGATTCATCATTCTACAAATTCCGTCAATGACTTAGATGAGGGGAGAGAAGGCTGGTAAGGTTAATTTGAGGAATATGAAAATGTCAGAGATAGTGAGAACTGTAGGTGCTGGAGTCTGAGATAACACAGCATGGAGCTGGAGGAACACAGCAGGCCAGGGAGCATCAGAGGAGCAGGAAAGTTGACATTTTGGGTTGGGACCCTTCTTCAGAAATTTCTGCTCCTCTGATGCTGTCTGGCCTGCTGTGTTCCTCCAGCTCTACACTGTGTTAAGTAAGAAAGTGTGCTGTGAAGAAGACATAGATATGATGCGGTATGATATCAAGAGGTTGAGTGAATGGGTAAAACTCCGACTGACAGGGTATAATGTGGGGATGTGAGAAGTTGTCGGAGCAGAGTATTACTGAAACAGAACATGGCTGCTGAATTCTGAGATGCAGAGGGATTTCAATGTTCTGGTGCACCAGTTAAAACCTGTTGGCGAGTAGGGTACAGTATGTAATCAACAAGGCTAGTATGATGTTGTCCTTCATTACAAAAGGAATTGTACATTAAAGGAAGGATGTTATGCTTCAGTTATGCAGGGCTTTGGTGAGAACACATCTCAAATACTCTGTGCAGTTTTGGTCCCCATATGTAAGGAAGATGAAAATGGATTGGAGACAGTTTGAAGAAGGTTTATTAGATTGATACCTGGAGTGAGTGAGTGAGTTGTCTTGAGAAACAGTTGAGCTGGGCTTGTTTCCATGGAGTTTAAAAAAGTGAGAGATGACTTGGGTTGAAGAGTATTAGAATCCTGAATTGCCTGGACATGAGCACGATTGATGTTCTCTTTTGTGGGTAAGTCCAGAACAAGGGGTACCCTGTGTTTTAAAGTTAACGTTTACCTTTTCACGACAGAGGTGAGGAGAAAAAAATTCTTTTGGAGGGTTGAGTGACTTTCGAACTCCCTGTGCCAGTAGCTCTGGTTTCCTCCCACAGTCCAAAGATGTGCAGGTTAGGGTGGATTGGCTATGGCTAAATTGCCCATAGTGTTCAAGGATGTGTAGATTAGGTGGGTTATAGGGGGATGGGTCTGGGTAGGATGCTGTGAGGGTTGGTGTGGACTTGTTGGGCCGAAGGGCCTGTTTCCACACTGTAGGGATTCTATAAAAATAGTAGGTGCTGGATTGAGGGGTGGTCTGTTTTTAAATAGAGGTGGATAGATTTGTGATAGGTAGGGAATCCAGGGATATCAGGGGTCGATGGCAGTGTAGGCTTGAGGGCTGAATGGTCTTTTGCTGCTGCTGTTTTGTGTGGTTAGATGACTGTGAGTAGAAACTGCGTTGTTAGACATGCCATTTCCTGGATCAGACGCTAAAGCCAGCTCCGATCAACCCAGGGCACTTATTCTCCAGTGGTCTTCGTAGGCACCACCCAGACCACATGAATTGCTTTGTCAGCTTGGGTGGAGTTCTTCTGGAAGTGGGATAAATAAGATGATCTCCAGCACAGTAATGACAACACTTCGGAAAGTTAATGATCAGCTACTGAGCACATGGACTCTTTCCAAAAAGAAATGGCTGCAGACGCCGAAAGCACAAATAAAAAGATGAAATGGTGAAAAATACTCAGTTAGCCTCATGGCACTGTGAGGGGGTGGAAGGAGTCACTTGTCTGAATTGAGCATTTTTGCCGCTGTCTGGAGAACAGGCAGTGTCATTTCTGTGAGAGAATGCCTGTTGTATGCAGTGCCCAGTGTTGAGGATGTTGGAGTGAAGGGAGCGAATCCCACCCACATGGAGCTGCCAGTCTGTCAGAGGCCTGTGGGACCCCATTGATGTCATTGCCAGTAAGGGCGACGGCTCTGGTCATGTCTCACCAGGGGCCCAGCGTCAACAGCTGACTCCAGGCCAAAATGAGGACAACTTTAGGGGGTTTTGGGAATCAGTGGTTGAGGGAGGTGAGAGGCTGTGGGGGTGGCTTTCAGTACCATCCCTCACCTTTCCAATGCCTCGTTCACCCTCGGTCAGGCCCTAAGTGCCTTTAAATGAAGGAATTCCCTCATGGGAGGTCGCTGTTGTGTTTTACAGTTTGGATTTCCTGGCTAGTCTGACTACACATGACCCCCAGACCCATAACCAGAGGGGTCACCCTTCTAAAAGAGGGAATGGGAGGAATATTTAATCAGGAAGGGAATCAACAGTTATGTGGAAAAGACAGGGATGTGGAGTGGAGGATTGTCAGATCAGCAGTGATCTCATCGAATGGTGGAGCTGACTCGATGGGCTGAATGGCCTACATTTGCTCCCGTGTCTTGTGGTGTTGCTAACTGTCACTGTCAGAAATGGCCTGCATGTCTCTTCATTCAAGGACACTGGGAGAGTGGGCAACCATTGCTGGTCCTCCTGTGAAATTTGATGCAACTGTTTTGCTACTCTATAAGCAGCCATGTGTTCACTGGAGAGAATACCTTGTGAGCAGTGGGGGTGTGGTTTGTAGTGATCCCATTCTCATCGTAACCCCATCAGTTTTTGCTGTAAATGCCCTGGATCACCCAGCTTCCTTCCTGACCCGTTCCAACTACCTATTCCGCAGCTTCCTCCTCTCCCTTCCCCTCCCCTCCCCTCCCCTCTCCCCCCCCCTCTCCCTCCCCTCCCCTCCCCTCCTCACTGATGACCTGATACAAACCAGGCATTCCACTCGAATTGAGAAGAACTGTGAATTGATTGGTTGCTCAATGTTCAGGAAAAGAGGATTTGGTCTACAGATTTATTTCCACATTTAATTTGAAGGTGTTAAACTTGTGGGGAGCAAAGCAGGCTTTGTTTACTTGTAAACGAGTAAAATGTTTTTCAAAAGTGACTCAGTGTTGAGCAGAAGCTTTGGCAGTTTCGTGGCTTTATCTGTTCTGTGATCCTCAAAGCTGTCACAACCAGGCAGACAGCTGACTGCAACAGGAAATAATAACACTGAGTTATGATTTACCACTCAACAACATTCAGGCGATTTAATAAAAAGGAAAGTGATCCTCTGTTGGAACCTTGAGCTACAGGATTTCACTACAGATCTGCATAATGAAGGCTAGGTCCCAATATCCTTCTCCAGTGTCTCGTTTCAATTCATCTGCACAAGAGAATCTTTTACATGTACATGCTTGCTGCTCACAGGAGTAATCGATCAGCACTGAGTGAGCTGATTAATGGCGATTAAAAATAAAATGCTGACTCGAATTTCATGGAAATATCCTGGGTGATGCAGGCTGCTAACAGCTGTTAATGCACCAAAGGGTTCTGCTTAATCTCTGCTGAAAGCATGTTGTTCATAGAATGTCCTGATTAAAAGCGCTCCCCTGGTGCTATTTATAGTTTTCCTAGTTTAATTTGTCTTGCAGCGCCTTGCGTTGATAAAGCTGTTTGGGATCTCTCTGTACAATTTAGTGCTATACTCTGTCATGCCAGGTTTGCTATTGCTGAGTCAGAGATCCTTTATGGATAAGGATGCCAGTCCAGCTGCTGTATGGAGTCGAGAGCTTTCAGAGATGCTGCTTGATGTTTGGAAGGTTGCAGTTATTAAAAGGGGTCCATGGAGTTCACTGTCTCCGTATACAGCACTGGCATTTCTACTTCCTACTTCAGCCTGACAGAGTTTCCTTCCACTGTTCAGCTCAGATATGTATAACATAAACAGGTGCTGAAGGAGCCAGAGGCTGGAGAGATCAAATTCGAAAGCATGTTGATGCCTCCTTTCAACATGGAATGAGATGCCAAAGAAATAATTTCAGTAGGAATCTAAGTTTTGCTGGAATGATGAAAGAAGGAGGAATTTATGATATGAATGGGATTTTGGCAGCACCTGCTTGATAAATAGGGAGAGCTTTGAATTTGGTTTCAGATAACCATATTCCGATGTGTCCCTGCTACAGACCGCAAGGCTCTGATTTTCCCTCTGAGAATTGCAATGGAACTGGCAATGTGATTCTCAGAAATGAGAGGGATAAAGTGAGTTTGAGGGTGAGCTGCCTTTAGTGGCACCTGTTTTATGGGTAAGCCACTTCACTCCTCTCACTGCTGCTTATGCTGAAGGTAACCACCATCATCTTCTTAAAGTATAGGAAAGTACAGGGCCTGCGGCATCCAGTGTCACAGAGAAAAGCCACTTCCTGGCCTAACTAGAGGTCTCTCTTACAGTTGACAAGGTGTAGTTTATTGCATTTTAGCCACCAGCTACAGGTTGTAGTGATGGAGATTGTTATAGAGACTTTGAAGAGGACCAGACACTAGGACTTGCTCCTTTCAAGATGCTGAGCTGTTCTGTACGCCAGCCCAAGTGATGTTCGCAGAGTGGGTGAGATAACAAGGTGTAGAGCTGGATGAACACAGCAGGCCAAGCAGCATCAGAGGAGCAGGAAAGCTGACATTTCGGGTCTAGACCCTTCTTCAGAAAATTTTTCTGATGTTTCGGGTCTAGACCCTTTTTCAGAAAATTTTTCTGAAGAAGGGTCTAGACCCGAAACATCAGCTTTCCTCCTGTTCTGATGCTGCTTGGCCTGTTGTGTTCATCCAGCTCTACACCTTGTTATCTCCTTCTCAGAGTAGGTGATGTTTATGGCCCTCTTTGGTATTACAAAGGTACATACAAACATGAAACAGGAACAGCAGGAACTCCGAGACAGAGTTGCCCAGCCCTCTTAAAGAGGAAGAACGATTTCGAATCTCCTCAGTTCGGGCAACCGACTCTGAGCTGGCTGGTCACACTGAGTATACTCTGAACAAGTAAATATAGGGGCACTTGGTGACAGGATACTGGCCTCTGTGCAGTTAATTCAGTCCAGAAAAATTAAACCAAGAATTGCGGATGCTGGAAATCTGAAATACACAAAACCGCAATTGCTGGAGAAATTCAGCAGGTCTGGCAGCATCTGAGGAACAAAAACAAAGTTAATGTTTTGAGTCCAGTGACCCTTCTTCAGTTCTGTTTCTGTGTCTAGTAAACCTCTCATAAACCACCTTTAATGCGCTTGCATCCTTCCAAAACTGTGCACTGTATGATTGACCAGGACGTTGCTGGGCATGGAGGGGTTGTGTTATAAAGAAAGGCTGGATAGGCTGGGACATTTTTCACTAGATCATAGGAGGTTGAGAGGCGAACTGGTAGAAGTTTATAACATAATGAGAGGGACAGATAGAGTTAATGTCTTTTCCCTAGGATGGGGGTCTCAAGACCAGGGGGCACATTTTTAAGATGAGAGGAGAGAGATATTAGAACGACATAACAGGCAAATATTTTACACAGAGGGTGGTTCTGTGGAATGAACTTCCTGAGGGAAGTGATGGATGTGGGTACAATTGCAATGTTTAAAAGACATTTGGATAAGTTTATGAATGAGAAAGACTTGGAGGGATCTGGGCCAGGAGGAGGCAGGTGGGACCAGTCTACTTTGAGATTATGTTTGGCATGGACTGGTTGGACCGAAGAGTCTGTTTCCATGCTGTATGACTCTTTGTGGTTCCACCAGGGCCCTGTATTAACTCTTCCAGACCCATACATATATCAGGGCTCAGGTGGCATTCCAACCATTGATGGATAAAGGAGAAGAGGATTAGTAACATGTGTCAAGACAGTCAAAGGTGACAGGGTGGTACAAGACTAGAGTTTGCAGAGTTTGGCAAAACTGGAAACACTTAAGTATTTAATACTTTCAACTGAGAGTTAGTCAAGGCAAAAGTGATCAATGAGAAGAACTAAATGTAGGTTAGATTGTGGATAAGTTTGTTTAGCATCGCTGAGAGCCTTGATTATTAGCCCAGAGCATTTAGTGAAAACAAGGTGCATTTGGATTAGGTCCAGCTTGCTCCCCATTCACTTTGTTTCCTTTGGGCTCTATTGAAGAATGTAGAATTGAACATGATGTAACTTCACTGTCTGATCTGATCATGCAGCATTCCTGCTGCATCGTTTCATTTACAACGAGGGAATTGATACAGGGTGGGGAGCTGAAAAGGAGAGCATTCGAGTAATGTGACTTCGGGGGTGACAGCATCGATGAAGGGATCAGTAACAGAAGGAGCATCAGTGTTGCCCTGATGATGGTTAGGATGTGAGTTTGTAGCATTGGTGATGATTCGAACAGGATGCCATGGTGCTGGCTCTATTTTAGAGAGTGGCTGAGGAGAAATGTGAGAAGCTTACTTTGAAGAGGAAAGGATGGGGAAATACTTCAAAGAATGTTCTTCACTCCTCAAGGCAGATATCTTTATATATAAATGTAACTGGCATTGGAATCCATCTTTATGTTTCTGTACAGAGCTGGACGTTCATGCCTCAGAAGGTGAGGGACAAGTGTTATCGCTTTATAATTGACTGATCAGGAAATTGTTGATCAATTGTAGAGGCTTCAAAAGAATGGGTGTCTGGGTTAGTACAGGGTAGATATTTGCAATTGTCCAGTTTTTGACCAGGTAAAATGATGCAGTACCAAAGTAGTCAGGAAGCTGCCCTGTATGAGAGCATGTTGAGAAATGTCAACACCACGTCAGTTGAAGTGTAACTAACTGTTAGAATTTATTTTTGGCAAAATATTTGCAACTTCATGTGATACCGTTGACAGACTGGAAAGCAATAAACAGGTGATTATAGCCAGCCTTTCGTTTCTGTGTTCATCCTTTTGTGGGTCTCTGTTTTCCTGATCCTACCAGGAACAAATCCAAGTTTTCCCCACAGTTGTGGGTTTTAGATGACAGGGCAGGGGAACAAAGTTGGGGGGTGAGGATAGTTGTGGGTGGGTTGGAGGGGAGGGGGTGTTGCAGGGGGGGTCAGGTTGTTACCCCGTGTAGACACAGGACACCCCTAACTGAAGTGTCCCACCTGCCTGCTCATCATTACAAAAAAGCAGATTTTAAAACAGATAGTAGGAACTGCTGATGCTGGAGAATCTGAGATAACAAGGTGTAGAGCTGGATGAACACGGCAGGCCAAGCAGCATCAGAGGAGCAGGAAAGCTGACGTTTTGGGTCAGAACCCTTCTTCAGAACCAGACCCGAAATGTCAG
>JAHRHZ010000094.1:337818-383321 GCA_024137785.1 Ginglymostoma cirratum | reverse complement strand
GAATGGGACACTTGGTTTATCCCTGCTATGAGCTTACGTTAACAGCCTCCAGAGAACCATATTCTTAAGGGGCCCATTACCGTTCACAGGAGTAACTGCACCAATACATATTAATGGCAGGTGGAGATTCCAGGAATCTAAAAAGATAGAAGGCTGAAAACCAGGCTTTCATTACTTTTTTTAAAAAATTGGTTATTTAAACAACCAATGTATTCATAAGTAAACATTCTCTAGCTGAGCAGTTCTGTATTGCTGAGGTACATTGTGTGTTCAGGGTCTTGATGGAGTTTGTGAGGGTTTGAAACCCATTGTGCAGCTTGCTTTTCTCCCACACAAGCATTTCCGTGTAGATCTTGAGTTTTCTGGATTTAGATTTGGGGAGAACTCCTGGCTGGGAAGAGTTTAGCATAAACACCTACTGCCCAGCCAGTGTCACCATGACTCCTACTGACTGTCATGGAATGATAATGCTGGGATGTGGGTGTGCACAGTGTCTGAAAAATACAGACTGAAGGGCGTATGTAACTGAGGTAGAAGTCTGATGACCTGTGAATAATGTAGTGTGGTGCCAAGCTTGGGTTACCAGGGAGATTCTGAATTCCTAATCTCTTCCTCTCTGAAAGAGGTGATTTCCATCCAGGACTAAAGGTGTTGGGAGCTGTCCCCTCAGTAGCCCTCTCCTTGGCATTGAATATCAGTTATGATTCATTCCACTCTTTTTTTTTAGGAAAAGTCCGAAACGAGAGGGCATAGGTTTAAGGTGAGAGGGGAAAGATTTAAAAAGGGACCTGAGGGACAACTTTTTCACGCAGAGGGTGGTGCATGTATGGAATGAGCTGCCAGAGGAAATGGTGGAGACTGGTACAATTACAGCATTTAAAAGGCATCTGGATGGGTACATGAATAGGAAGGGTTTAGAGGGATATGGGCCAAATGCTGGTAAATGGGATTTGGGAAAACTGGTAGGCATGGACGAGCTGGACCGAAGGGTCTGCTTCTGTGTTGTATGACTCAATGACTCTATGGTGTGCAGTGCTACAGACTGCAGATGAGAAACTTAAGAAAGGGACAAAAATAGGTTTAGATTGGGCATCCTTCAGCATCTCCCAGCACCCCCCCCCTCCCCTGCAACTCCGACATACAATCAGAGGCAACGCATAAAGAATGGCCTCCTTTAAAGTACAAAAAGATTGTTGTGCCCTTTTTGTATCTGAGCAAGAGACAGCTACGAGTCATTGGGAGAAGCTAATCACCAGATTCATGGATTGGCCCATTACTAGCACAGACATTTTTTTTGGTTGGAGCAGTTTTTAGTAGTTACTTTCCTAGACTTTGTAAATATGTCGGTATTTGCTGTTACGCTGCAAAGCATTGGGAGAGTCAGGAGATGACCTTGGCCCAATTCCAGATGCACTGATTCCTTTAGTTAAAACTGTGCCATTGTTAAGCCAGCCAGGCAGGTGCTTCTCCTCTTCCTCCAGTTCTCAATATGCATAACAATCCTTACTGTTTTTGTTAAGATGCGTGTTAACTACAATATAGTACGCAGGTGCTGAAGAGCCCAGACAGTGGGCTGAGGTACATTGAGGCATCTGTCCTTGCAATACATCGACAGCATTACTAACCTTCAACTCGCGCAAAAAAAAATCAATTTGTCTAAATGTAATGAATTGAATTTGCTAAATTAGGTTTAGCATCTTCTCCATTGCAGGTCTAGGCTTACTGCTAAACCATGTAAATAATTGCTGGATTTATGACCATATCTGCTCTGCTTTTTTTGCAGTCTGCCTCTCCATGTGGTTTGAAACGGGAAGTTTACACAATGCCTGAGAGCTTGCTTTATAACTGACTCCATTCAATCATTGGGGTTCCTTTCGATATTTCTCGAGTGAAGCTGCTGGTTACTTGGGGAGTATCTCTGGCTGATTGTAAACTTGAACCTGACCCCAGTGTAGTGCAGGGGGAGTTTATTGGAGATTTTATAAATTTCAAAGTAGAAAACTCTCTGCCCTAGTTACATGCTTTATTGTGGGCCTCCAACTTCCAAGTGTAATTGGGAATGGGATTTGGTTACCACGCGCACACACGCACACGCACACACACGCACACACACGCACACGCACACGCACACACACCAGCTACAAGTACCTTTGTGTAAATACTTTCTGAGTAATTGTGAATGTGCCTGTAAATGTGATTAATATTTACATACGTAGCAGCTGTTGAATTGTCTGACTGTTTACAGCAGCAATAGTGATGTTGCCCAATCTCCCCAAATTGTCTTTTATCCAAATTTAACTGAAAAAGGAGCTGGAATACTGTGGGTTTTGAGGACAAACAGCGGGATTCCAATTGATCACATATGGGATTGAGGATAGACAGCAAGGCTCCAATAAACTGGATTAACACCTTCTAGACTTCTGTCATGGCAAATAGGTCACTACATGTCAGTGATTGTAAGACATAATCATTTTTGTCTGTTTTGCATTTGTCTGATACCAATATTAATGTGAAAATGGAAGTGGTACAGGCTGCAGGACTACTATCAAGCCTTTTAAAGAGAATGGAATAATTATTTGAGGAGATATTTGCAGGACTACAGGGGACAGATGGGCTGTGGGTCGAGATTAATTACTTTTGCAGGTAGCGACCACAGACACAATGGGCTGAATGACATCCTTCCTGCTGCAACTATTTTATGATACTTGGAGATTGAAGGATTGGACAGGAGATGCATCTGAGGGTAGATGGAGGAAGTGTCACTGTCCTCTTTTCTCAAGGCAAAATTATACAACACCTTGTGGTAATAACACACTGGTTTCCATCCAGAATTTCACCAAGTGTTTTCTATCCCAACACCACTCCAGTGACAGCTTCTTTGCTACCACCTAGAATTCCCCAGTGATCAATCTTTGGATCCTGTTATTTATTTGCCAGTTTATCACCTTCAAGTACCCAGCTCCAATCCTTCAGCAATTCACTTGCTCACCTGTGCTACCATCTCTATCTCTTCTTGAATTGTAAATGAGACACAATTTCATCTAAAACCATTATCTTTGACCCTGCGATAAATGCTATTTCATTAGTGAGACCACTCCTCTTCACCACTTCATACTTCCTGCCTTAAACTTGGAGCTAAGCTTAAAGCCCAGTCTCCTATCCATTGCCAAGACCATTTATCTCCCCCTCAGTCCCTAGTTCGTTCCCAGATCTGCTGAAACTCTTGTCTACTGTGGTATCTCTACAAGTACCTGTAAATACTCTGGTGATAAAATACACATAGTGTCTTTTTGTGCATCCAAACAATGCAATTAAAATGTTTCATTATTCTCTTCAAATCTTCCCATTTCAGTCCCCAAACCTCAATTGGTCACCTCCTGAAACATTCTATTTTCTCTTGTGCCCTGCAGTTTTTTTTAATTCTAGATTCAATCCTCCTTCAGCCTTCATGCATGAACCGAAGTGAAAGCCCAGATTGTTCCACAATGGTTTGGGGGTAGCTGAATCTTTTGTTGACCCACATTTACGCTTTTTCCAATGAGTTGCTGGAATAGAAGCAGCAATACATCCCAGAGACCAGTCACACTGCTGGCCTGATGGAAAGTTTGTCATTCAATGGGAGGCCACGGTATTATTGCTGGACACTTATTTGAGAGACCCAGGTAATGTTTTGGGGGCCTGGTTCAAGTCCCATCAGGGAAGATGGTGGAATTTAAATTTTAAAACAAAATCTGGAACCCAGAATCTAATGATGACCATGAATCCATTGTCAGGAAAAACCCATCTGGTTCACTAATGTCCTTTAGGGAAAGAAACTGCCATCCTTGCCTGGTCTGGCCTACATGTGTCTCCAGACCCACAGCAATGTGGTTATTTCTTAGCTGCCTCTGGGCAATATATATATTTTGAATGCAGATATTGAAACGTGTGGTTAATGTTGTAAATCACCAGAACCGTCTTTTGTATCTGAATGCCTGAATCACATAGTTATCGAGAAGGGAGGGCTGTGGGCTGTCAGAATGTCTCCGATTGTACTAGCTTTTCAGTTTATAAGCCTGGTGTTGGTCATTAAATTTAACACGCACTCTCACCCAGACAAAAGTGGAGTCCTGTTAAACGTCGAGGGAAATGACAACAAATCTGTCAATCTGCTGCAAAATCTTTAGTTCCAGTGACAGCGCTGAGAGCTGGTTTTGCTTCCTGGATCTTTTGGAAGTAATGAAAACAGAAAAGGCCTGAGGCAGCTTGCACAAGCATCAGAGCTGATTGTTGCTTCCACTTGGTCCTTTCTGGTATTGATCCAGAAAGATCTTTTTTAAATGTTTTGTGAAAATCCAATTCTAGAATATCAATTGTTCACAATCCACCCTTGCATTCCAATTAACATCCGTCATTAGTTCTATTCCCTACAATTCCAAAGATCCTAAACTGCTACCTTTTGTTTGAAAAGGTCATGCTAGCTGGCCCATGATTCTTAAGACCATGGCTTGTGTCAGTGCTGTAGATCGTGTAGTACCACGGACATTTTTTAACTGCTAATTCCAGTCTTTTTTTTAAAAACAATGAGAATTGCAGCCACAAGGAGACTTCAGATGGGAATTCAGTCACTCTCTGGCAAAGTTCTATGTGGGAACCATGGAATTTTGCACACACAGCAGTGTCAGGGAAACTCCGCAAAATGAGACAGAACAATACGAGATACAAGGGGACTGTCTATTCCCTTCCTCTTAGCTGAAAGCCACCTCTTACAGGCAGTTTTTGTATGATGCCCTTCCAAAAATATACAAAAGCACAGATTAAAAACTGATTGCAACCTGGTCTGTGTGTGCTAGTGGGTGAAAGTGTGCTCGTGAATGGATGTTTGTGTGGGTTGGAGCACTGGAGTACACTGGTGATGGCATATGTCTCATCTAAGTTGTATCCAAATCAACTGCTCTATTTTCTTTTGAAAAAGGAACATTCAACAGCCTATAAATGCCCTTCCCTACATAATCCCCAAGGTGTTGCCTGGCAGGAGCAAATTACTGCAGATGCTGTAATCTATATTTAAAACAACAAAAAGCTGGAGATCATAACAGGTCAGGCAGCATCCATGGAGAGAGAACAAGCTAATGTTTCGAGTCTAGATGACTCTTCATCAGAGCTCCAGCTTCAGCACTCGGCTGGAAACATTATCTTGCTCTCTCTCCATGGATGCTGCCTGACCTGCTGTGATCTCCAGCACTTCTTGTTTTCAGGTGTTGCCTGATGCTGAGGTTACTGTCTGCAGTGTGCCACTCACTCTCCAGTACATTGCCGAAATGACCACTGTGCGTGTACACCAGCTGCAACTTTGACTATAGAAGCTTTGAATATAGACTTCCATCTCCGTTCAGTGTTACCATCTAGCAGGGTCTGGCAGGATGCCTGAAATGAAATGGATCTGGGGATGAGGTGATGGTTAATTGAGGGATAATTGGGTAAGTGCTCTGTGTGTTATTTATGGGGAACAAGTAACCACTGTCTTGCAGCTTTGCGATATTCAAGTTGAGAAAACACTGACGGGGAATGTATATATGTGTGAACTCTGTCTAATGAATCTTTTAACCTCTAGTACTAACTCTCGATCCAGTCCATTATCATCTAATTTATGCATGTAACACCCCAACTGCTGACTTCAGTAAGCAACCTTTTTACAGTAGAGCACCTGATCCAGATTGATACAAGCCCACATTTTGAAATGAGCCCTGATTACATTTTTCAGGTCTGGCTCATGCATGTGTTCACAAGTACAGCCTTGCTGGCTGTACCTGCCCTTCGTCGTCATCTTTGTCTTTGTGTTCATTAATGGATCTGTACTTTATAGACTTGGCATGTGGGTATTGCTGGCAAGGCTGGCATTTATTGCTTGGAGAAGGTACCACCTTGATCTGCCTCAGTCAGTTTGGTAAAAGGGATTCAGCATTGCTGTTGGGTTAAAATAGTGACATAGTGATTATGTAGGTATCTCAATTTTTCGACGGGGGAGCTTAGGGCTTTAACACTCAGGGTCAACCTTGTGACTGGACTTAGATATGACAGTTTGAGAACCCTATCAACTATCCAATGGTGAATCAAAGCACTTATTTTTATTTTTTCACGGGACATGGACATTGTCGTCTGGGCCAGCAATTATGGCCCATATGAATCAATCACTTGCTGTGGGTCTGAAGCCATATGCAGTCCAGACATGGGAAGGATGCCAGATTTTCTTCCCTACAGAACATGAGTGAATGAAATAAGTTTTTACAAAAAATCAGTCGTGGTTACATGGTCGCCACTGAGTTAACTTCTTAATCCAGACTTTTTTATTGAATTCAGATGTCACCAGCGTCTGCCATGCTCTTAGTATATATTTTAAATCTAGGCCTGGCCTTTTACAGTTTCAGGCTCCAAGTCTAAACCTTGTATTCAAATCCTCAATGCTGTTTACCATAGTATCCTCTGGTTTTGTTGATCCTAATCCCAAAAATGCATTCAGCCCCTTTGGGGAACTAGTGTGAATTATCCAGAAATATTCAAGCTGTCTTATCCAGCTAACAGACTACCCCTTCTCAGGCGTGTATATTTCCTGTAGGCATTTCACTGTATCCCTCTGCTCATATTTAGTGAAAATATTTGTGTGCTAACCAGGAGAGTTGACCAGAAACACAAACATTCCAGTCATCTTGGTCACAAGGCACAAGAGAAACATGAAGCTGTTCTGTGAATTGTGATATTTATGGATTTGTCTGATCTTCAATTAATGCCAACAGCCTAAAGATTTCTTCTTAAACCTTTCAAAATTTCACATTTGAGTTGTACTTAAGGATATTCTTGAGAAGCAAGCAAAGTCCTCAACATTCCAAAGTAATTGATCAGAAATTCTGCGCTATACCCGCTTCATTTGTGTTCTTTTGAAAGGAGTTGCTTTTCTTCCTTGCAATTTTTTTCCAACAGAATGTTTTACATGAAAGCACTGCCTGTCTTTTACTCCCACCACCCTAATCCCTCACTGTAATCTCTCCTCTACTATCAAATTGCATTGGCTATTCACCCTAATCTTTCTAGTGTGGCGTGTTGTTGGAAATGTGTTCATATTGACTTATTGTAGCTAGTCCTAACTGTTGTACTATACCTGTCTGATTTATTCCTTTTTCAGGTCAGTAATTTTTAACTCTGGTTACCACAGCCCAAAAGTTCCTTGTACGCATCCTATTTGTGATGGGCCTTCACAGACCTGTGGCTCAGGACCATTCGAACAGCCATGTATTCACATACCTCACAATCTTCTGACCTTGGAATCTCCTCCTCTCGCATATTTGGCAGAACTTGAAGAGCAAACAGGGATGGTGTGGCATTTAGATATGTCTAAACACCGCTCCGATACTCTCTTCTGGCCAGTGCAGGGTAAAATGGGACTTGATCTGTCTTTCAAAAGGAAGCCTTAATGATTAATGAAGAGGAATTTATGGTATCCATGCACTCCACCAGCCTGTGCAAACAAATTAAATTTCTTTTGGACAGGTGTTCAGGAAAATAAAATGAATGCTGGGAGCAGCAATGGCCCAGGAGGCTGCTTTCATCCAGAACAGTTCTGAAGTTCTCTTGTCTCTTTCTACTGTCTGATGATAAAGGGTGCCCTGGGGAACTTGCTGGAAGTAGAAATGCTGCTAGTCCAGATAAAACACAATACTGATATCCATATGAACCACATGGTGAGATATGATGGGTCAATCCTAATGGTATCAGCTAACTCGCATCCTGTAACTTGGAGACTGGTGATGTGAAGCAAAGCTAACTGTGTAACTTTTGAACTTTCAGCTCCTTTTTCGGGTTTTTGAAGCTTTTAGACGCGGTTCCTAGAAAGCTCAAACTCCCAAGCAGACTTAATGTCAGCTTTGTCACATTTTGACTCCTGAGGGGACAGATCTAAGCATCAGAACAGTTTTAGTGAGACCAGCTGTCCTTGGTACCTCCCCTCAATGAAATTCCCACTTGTGAACATGGATGGTAGATCTTACCAGGCTGTCTAACTCCTGGGTATGTCTGCTCAGACTGCTTTCAGTAACCCTGTGTGAACAGATCAGGAAGAATCCAGAACACTAATCAGAATTCAAAATCTTTGAGGATTTTTTTTTTCTTTTATAGTTCCTCTGTGCAGAAATATCAAAACTGAAGGCGTAATGCAGCCACGTACCAATAAGTCTCTGACAGTAATGTGCTGCCTCAGTGTGGATCTGAAATAGTAGTGGTGTAAGCTGTCTGCAGGGGAGGTCCAAATGTAACCTCTTAGGTTGGATTTCAGTATTTTCTGCCTTTGGGTATGGTATATTTGGTTTTCAACGGCTGATTGAAATTCCCAGTTGTCAACAGTTTGGAATTTAGATTAGGAAAAGCAATGACAAAGATACTGAATGAAGCAGCGAGGAGAGGGATTATGGCATTGCTAGTTAACAGGCTATGAAATGTGGCAGTGGGAAAAGTTAAAGCTGTCAAGGTGACACTTTAAGTAAAAGGCAACTACATCAAACACTCTGCTACAGTTCTTGGTCTCTGCACCAGTGACTTTCATAGTGTTGTTGCTGACATTTCAAGGATTGGAAGTTGCATATTAACCAATGTTCCTTTAAGATCACCATCCAAGTACATACAGGCCAGGCATGAGTTTCAATCATTTATCGATGTTTTGAGGATACGTCCATGACCATTTGCAATTGGACCTTCCACAGGTGCCAATCATCAAAATCGAAACGTACAGGTGCAGAATTAACTGGTGCAGTGAATACAAGAAGACAGTACCATTCTGAGAGCACGTAGTCTGTAACTCTGGATCCTCAGCATCTTGCTCCTCTGAAGAAAATGATGAGGAGAAAGGCTACAGGAACAAGTGGAATCTCAGTATTCACCACTGCTTTTTACAGCCCTGATATTAGTTTGGGCCGGTCAAAACAGGAATTGTTAGAACAGAGTTGGAGATGCTGGTGGGAGGGGTACGTGGGGCTGGGTAGGGAGGATAGCATCGATGGGGTGATGGGTGGGTGGAGAATGAAAGAATGGGAGAAATTAGTGATCTAACGGGGATATAAAGGAAAGAGGCAAAATGTATTTTTGTGGAGAAGGAGAATGTCAACATTTGAACTGATTCAGTGAATCATAGAATCCCTATAGTGTGGAAGCAGGCCCTTTGGCCCATACTGGGCCTCCAAAGAGCATTCCACTCCGACCCACCCCAACCCTGTATTCTCCATGGCTAATCCATCTAGCCTGCACATCATGGGACAATTTAGCATGGCCAATCCACCCAACCTACATGGGAGGAAACTGGTGCACCCGGAGGAAACCCAGCAGACACGGGGAAAATGCACAAACTCCACACAGTCACCCGAGAGTGGAATCGAACCTGGGTCCCTGGTGCTATGGCTGCAGGGCTAACCACTGAGCCACCGTGCTGCCCTCAGTAGAAGAGAGAGATGCCAATTTGAGTTGACGGGAAAGAGAAACATTAGGTTAAATTGGGTAAGATGGAGAAAGTGAATCATTGAGTTGACGGGGTAGAGTGTGCTTGGCAAGTTAGATGGTAGAATGCTCATTTCTGTAAAAGTGTAGAGAATTGGGTGAGATCATAGTTTGTCTCAATGGGGGTGGGAAAGAGGGCGAGGGGTTGAGAAACTCATTGTGTCGTTTGGTCTTTTGAAAATCATGAGGTCACTTAGTTTAAACTGTGAAACAAAATACCAATTGTGAAGTACGAATGCTTAAAATGAACCCAAATGCGTAATTATAAATGTTCGTTTGTTATGTAGTTTCCGTAGGCTTTGAGTTGGTACCATTCTCGATGTGTGCAAGCACAGTCCAGAGGCTAACCCTAACGATCAATGTTAATGGGAGAGGGGGTTGGGCCACCTTTGCTTATTTGGGAGACCTAGGAAACTGGAGCAAGGTTTTAGCTTATTTGCAGATTTTCCCTGAAGGGACTAATGTTGCAACCGGTAAAGTTTTAAAGCCAGTGCTGTGATACCATTTCAGGTGTGGTCCTAAATGGTAACTGTTAGCCTTGCGTATGAGCCTTAGCAAAGGTCACTAGGATGATGACAAGCTTTAGGAACACAAAATGATTTTATCTCCCTCCTCCCTAGCTCCTGTCTTGGGGTGGTGCGGGGGAGGTGTGGGGGTTGGATGTCACAGAGGCCATTCAGCAGAAATGTAGTACAGGCCATACAGGGACAATCCTGTGGGTGAATCATGCTGTCGTCATGTATTTACCACCAGAATTAATGGGAGAACTCTGCAGTAATGTTTAAATTTAGCAAATGTATCAGTGTCCTTTCAGTGAACTGCAGGATTGTGATCCATCTGAGGGATTTCAATGTTTATAAAGAATGCATACTTACTCGTGACTTCTGATTCCATTTCAAAGTGCATTTTTGGATTATTGTTGTTCCCCTGCTTGGAGGTTTCACAGTCAATATTTTTCAATGATTTATATCAGCTTGTTCAAAATAGTGTCTAGGAAGCATTAGTGGTGTTTTCAAAGCCATTGTTCAACTTTATTTAGATGCTAGGTTCTTATTTTGTGGTTGCTTGGTGAATGGGTTCGTGTTGACAGCAACCAGCTGTGTACCCCTGCTGAAGAAAGCCTTGTCTATGTTCTACCCACTGACCTCCTTTCACCCGGCATACTTCCTTTAGCTTCTCAGAGCCTGGTGTGAATACCAGCTTAGGGCTCGTGCCCTCTCCTCGATGGAGGTCACCAGAGGTCATCTAAGGACGTAATTGCAAAAAAAGCGTTTTGAAATGCTTGTCCTTTGGTTTTTATGAGTAAATTGTTGCTGTTGATTAGCTTCGAACAGTGAGCCTAAGCCCATGTCCCAAAGCTTCAGTGCATGGTGTGGTTTGAGAATCGTCTTTGTTTCCTCCTTAAAGCCAACCTACCGCTGCATCATTTATAGGGTGCAATGATGCTGTGCAGTGAGAGCTGTCCAATCCTCTTGGATTTTTTGTTTCAAAAATTGCTTTTCCTCTCCTCTGAACAACTTTAGAGTTGAGGAAAATGCAGTTCCCTCACTGTGTTGCTTGATGGTAACTTGGGAAATGACAATTGGTTGAATTTTTTTGTCTCTTTGAGCGTACCAATTGTTCCACTTCATTACATTCTTTATTTCCTGTCTTGGAATTGCAGCATTTATTATGAGTTAGGTTTTGTCACATCCTCTGTAAAGACCAGAAACCTAATATGTAGCTGCTTCAACATAACATGACCCTGTCCTAAGATAACAAGGTGTAGAACTGGATGAACACATCAGGCCAAGCAGCATCAGAGGAGCAGGAAAGCTGACGTTTCGGGTCTGGACCCTTCTTCAGAAAAAACCCCGCCCTAGCTGTTCATTATCCAGTGAATAGTTCAGTCAATCACGATAGAAAAGCCCTTGGTTTAATCGTTTACCTTTGGTTTTGACTGTCTCTTTAATGTACAGTTTCCTCCTCCCCATTCCAAAATGAAGCTGAGGAAACTTGGCTTGTATCGCCACAAACATGAGGCTTTCTCAGGTTAAGGTTTGAGGACTATAAGTTTATTTTTGGGTAAAATAAAGGGGCCCTCTTCTGAAGTCTGCCTAACAACAGGCCTGAGAGATGTGGCTGTGAACTGTTGAAGTGGGGGGGTGCCTAAGTTGTTTTGCCAGAAGGAAGTGTGTCCAGTGTTGGAGACAATGGCAGTAGCATCTGTGTTAAAATGGTTAGATGGCTAGTTTTCAAACTCCTAAGAAGTTGTTCTAATGTCAGAGCATAAATGTTTATGCTTCAAATTGACCGCTTACTTCCGAGATCAGAGAGTGGGGTCTTAAGGATAGATGAGTCTCATTTCTACCTGGATACAAGGCTCATGTGATTCATGTTGCTGTGGAAATGGGTTTTGAGGGCAGAAGGTTTCCAAGGATCTGGGAAAAGGAGCAGCTAAAGGGTCTCCAGCATTGGATTGAAAAGATCAAATTTGTGAGGAACTGACAAATTCCAGTCTGGAAACCGCAAGCTTTGCCCAGTTTGAACAGATGGAGAGTCACCAGGGAAAAAAACGCCCAGCCGCAGAAGTCAGATGTAAGTTGTAAGTTACCAAGCTGGGAAAAGTAAAGGATCATGGAAGCTCAGAATCACCTTAGACTGATTCTGGATAAATTCAGTATCTCCTTAAGGCATCTTGTAAAATAAACCTGTGAGCTGGGTTTTTCAATTATAGTAAAAAGAAAATGGATGTTTGTTGTGTACAGTACAAATGGCCAACAACACCATGGCACTCAGTTTGTTTATTACAGTAGGGGAACACTTTGGGACAAGTGACCATAAATCGATTAGTTTTAAAATAGTTATGGAAAAGGATAAGCCTTCCATAAAAGTTAAAGATCTTAGTTAGAGGAGGGCAAATTTTAATGGAATGAGACAAAAATGTTCAGAAGTTGATTGGAGTAGTCTGTTTGCAGGTAAAGGGGCGTCTTATAAGTGGGAGGCTTTCAAAAGTGTGATAACGAGAGTTCAGAGCCATTATATTCCTGTTAGAGTGAAAGGTAAAGCTGGTAGGATTAGGGAACAATAGATGAATAAAGATATTGAGATTCTTGTCAAGAATGAGACAGAATTATACATTAGATATAGAGAACTGGGCTGAAGTGAATCTCTTGAAGAGTATGAACGGTGTAAAAGCTTTCTTAAGAGAGAGACCAGGAAGGGAAAAAGGGGATATGAGATAGTTTGGCAGATAAAGTTAAGGATAATCCGACTAGATTCTACAAATACATTAAGAGCAAGAGGGTAACTAGAGAGAGAATGGGGCCCCTTAAAGATCAACGAGGCTGTCGTGTCATAGTCATAGAGTCATACACCCGTCCAGCACAGAAACAGACCCTTCGGTCCAACCCATCTATGCCAACCAGATACCCATAATTAATCTAGTTCCATTTGCCAGCATTTGGCTCATATCCCTCTAAACCCTTCCTATTCATGTACCCATCCAGATGCCTTTTAATTGCACCAACCTCCACCACTTCCTCTGGCAGCTCATTCCATACACACACCACCCTCTGCATGAAAACACTGCCCCTTAGGTTCCTTTTATATCTTTCCCCTCTCATCCTAAACGATTCACCTCTAGTTTTTGATTCCCCTACCCTGGGGAAAAGACCTTCTCAATTTACCCTTTCCACACCCCTCATTGGTCACCCCTTAGCCTCTGACGCTCCAGAGAAAATAGCCCCAACCTATTCAGCCTCTCCCTGTGGCTCAAACCCTTCAACCCTGGCAACATCCTTGTAAATCTTTTCTGAACTGTTTCAAGTTTCACAACATCCGTCCCGTAGCGTGGAGACCAGAATTGCATGCAGTATTCCAAAAGTGGCCTAACCAATGTCCTGTAAAGCCGCAACATAACCTTCCCAACTCCTATACTCAATGCACTGACCAATAAAGGCAAATGTACCAAATGCCGCCTTCACTGTCCTTTCTACCTGTGTCTCCACTTTCAAGGAACCATGAACCTGCACTCCAAGGTCTGTTTGTTCAGCAACACTCCCCAGGACCTTACAGTAAAGTGTGTAAGTCCTGCTCTGATTTGCCTTTCCAAAATGCAGCACCTCAAATTTATCTAAATTAAACTCCATCAGCCACTCCTCAGGCCATTGGCCCATCTGATCAAGATCTTGCTGTACTCTGAGGTAACCTTCTTCACTGCCCATTACACGTCCAATTTTGGTGTCATCTACAAACTTACTAACCATACCTCCTTTACTCACATCCAAATCATTTATCTAAATGACGAAGAGCAGTGGATCCAGCACCGATCCTTGTGGCCCACCGCTGGTCACAGGCCTCCAGTCTGAAAAGCAACCCTCCACCACTACCCTCTGTCTTCTACCTTCAATCCAGTTCTGTGTCCACTGGCTAGTTCTCCCTGTATTCCATATGATGTGACCTTGCTAACCAGTCTACGATGAGGAACCCTGTCCAACGCCTTACTGAAGTCCATATAGATCCCATCTACCACTCTGCCCTCATCAATTCACTTCGTTACTTCAAATACCTCAATCAAATTAGTGAGACATGATTTCCCACGCCCCAGCCCACGGTGACTCTCCCCACTCAGTTCCTGCCTTTCCAAATACATGTAAGTCCTGTCCCTCAGGATTCGCTCCAACAACATACCCATCACTGACGTTAGGCTCACCAGTCTATAGTTCCCTGGTTTTTCCTTACCACCTTTCTTAAATAGTGGCATCACATTAGCCAACCTTCAGTCTTCCCACACCTCACCTGTGGCTATCCATGAAACAAATATCTCAGCAAGGGGCCCAGCAATCACTTCCCGAGCTTCCCAGAGTTCTAGGGTATACCCGATCCAGTCCCAGGGATTTATCGCCTTTATGCATTTTAAGACGTCCAGCGCCACCTCCTCTGTAGTATGGACATTTTTAAAGATGTTGCTGTTTATTTCCCCAAGTTCTTTATCTTCCATATCCTTCTCCAAAGTAAACACTAATGCAAAATACTCGTTTATCTTCCCCCATCTCCTGTGGTTCCACAGACAGGTGTCCTTGGTGGTCTATAGGGGGACCTACTCTCTCTACTTACCCTTTTATCCTTAATGTATTTGGAGAATCCCTTTGGATTCTCCTTCACCCTATTTGCCAAAGCTATCTCATGTCCCCTTTTTGCTCCTCCTGATCTCCTTCTTAAAAATACTCCTACTGCCTTTATACTCTTCTAGGGAATCATTCAATCTCTGCTGACTATATCTGAACATTTGCTTCCTTCTTATTCTTGACCAAAACCTCAAGGTGTTGAACCTCAGGAGATAGAGATCCTAAATGAATATTTTGTGTCAGTTTTCACTGTGGAAAAAGAAATGGAGGTTAGAGAACTCGGCAAAGTAAATATTGATGTTTTGAAAACAGTTCACATTACAAAGGAGGAAGTGCTGGAGGTCTTAGAAAATGTAAAGGTGGATAAATCTCCAGGATCTGATCAAGTGCATCCCAGGACATTGTGAGAAGTGAGGGAGGAAATTGCATGGCCGCTGGCCGTATCATCTATAACCACGGCTGAGGTGCTGGAGGACTGGAGGGTGGCTAATGTTGTGCCGTTATATAAGAAAAGCTGTAAGGAGAAGCCTGGGAACTATAGACCTGTGAGCCTGATATCGGTGGTGGGGAGGTTATTGGAGGTGATTCTGAAAGATAGGGTTTACATACATTTGGAGAGACAAGGATTTAATAGGGATAGTCAGCTTGGTTTTGTGTGAGGGAAATCGTGACTCACTTTATTGAGTTTTTTGAGGAAGTAGCCAAAAAGACTCATGTGCGCAGAGTGGTAGACGTAGGTTACATGCTCTTTAGTAAAGCCTTCGACAAGGTTCCACACAGTAAACTAATTAGTAAAGTTAGATCACATGGGAGTCAGGGAAAGTTTGCCAATTGGATACAAGATCAGCTTGATGGTACGAGACAGAGTGGTCGTATACGGTTGCTTTTCAGACTGGAGACCCCTGACCAGTGGTGTTCCAGGGATCCATGCTGGGTCCACGTTTATTTGTCATTTATATAAATGATTTGGATAAGAATGTAGGAGGCATGGTTAGTAAGTTTGCAGATGATACCAAAATTGGTGGCATAGTAGACAGCGATGAAGGATACCTAAGATTACAAAGAGATCTTGATTAATTGGGCCAATGTGCTGAGGAGTGGCAGATGGAGTTTAATTTGGATAAATGCAAGGTATTACATTTTGGTACAACAAACAAGGACAGGACTTACACAATGGTAGGGTCCTGGGGAGTGTTTTAGAACAGAGAGACCCAGGGGTTCAGGGACACAGTTCTTTGGAGTGTATGTCACAGGTGGACAGGGTTGTTAAAAAGGCATTTTGCCTTCATTGCTCAGACCTTTGAGTATAGGAGTAGAGACGTCAAGTTGAAGTTGTGCGGAATGTTGGTGAGGCCTCTTCTGGAGTACTGTGTGCAGTCTGGTCACCCTGCTATAGGAAGGATATTATTAATCATCCAGGATTTACTAGTCTGTTGCCAGAAATGGTGGGTTTGAGATTAGAAAAATAGGCTGGATAAGCTGGGACGTTTTTCACTGGAGCATAGGAGGTTGAGTGGTGACCTTACAGAGGTTTATAAAATCATGAGGGGCACAGAGAAGGTGAACTGCAAGTGCCTTTTCCTTAAAGTGGCAGAGTTCAAAACCAGGGGACATATTTTTAAGGTGAGAGGAGAAAGTTTTAAAAAGGACATGAGGACCAACCTTTCACACAGAGGGTGATTGGTGTGTGGAATGAACTGCCAGAGGAAGTGGTAGATGCAGGTATGGTTACAATATTTGGATAAGTACATGAATAGGAAAGGTTTGGAGGGATATGGGCCAAGCACAGGCAGTGGGACTAGTTTAATTTGGGAACATGGTCAGTGTGGGCTCGTTGGCCCGAAGGGTCTGTTTCCATGTATGACTCTATCATAAATCTTGACCTCTTCTTCATCTGTTCAATTCAGGTTTAAACTTATTTTTGAAAGTTGTTGGTTTTAACGACAGGATTCATACTCCCAATCAGTAACCAGATTTCCATCCTAAGACCACACGGACAAACTTTGGGCTAACTGAGGTATACTTCACAAGAACATACAGCTTGGCCCATGCCCAGCAATGGTAGCTGTTTGAGCAAAGCACCAGGGATTCCAGGGGTTGACTGCTAGTCCTAGATCCATATCTTGGCAAATGTAACTGTGCTTGTGATTGGAGTGGGCAGGGGGGCTAAGGCAAGTAGCAGATCTGACCTTTTTCCTGTGGGACTGAGCCCCTGGGATTATTGACTGGCTCTTGGTCTCTTTCTGCAATAGAGCCTTTAAAACGCAAAATGTTCATGCTCCAGTAAAAGCGAGAGCAGACACCTTCTTCAGAGCCAATCCTGTGAATTAGGATAACACAGTGTAGAGCTGGATGAACACAGCATCAGAGGAGCAGGAATGCTGACGTTTTGGGTCTGGGCCCTTCTTCAGAAATGCTCCTCTGATGCTGCTTGGCCTGCTGTGTTCATCCAGCTCTACACCTTGTTATCTCAGATTCTCCAGCATCGGCAGTTCCTACTGTCTTGTGAATTAGGAGTTGCCTGTCTTTGATTTTCTCATTCTGATTGTATTGTGCCTCCCTGTTTATGTAGCAAATGCACTGGTGCGTTTAATGATAAACTATTCCAAAGGACACAGAAGTAAAAGAGTGAATGGATTTCTCCTGTGGTTTCCTGCCTGACAAACCCAAGCATATGCCTGGATTCTGCTGATGTGTTTGAGCGAGGAAACATTTGATGGACTGAGATTCTCATGTTAAAGCCACTCAGTTGGACCATACTGGTTCAAATTTCTAAATCTGCATTTTGTGAATTCTAGGGCCAATTGCAATTTAACACCGCAGGGAAAAAAAATGGATTCATGTCCTCATCTGTCCTAGTGTATTTGAGGCTGTCTTTTGAATTTCTTTCTTACCACCCTTTACTACATTCTCTCCTGCTTCCTCTAAATGTTAATTTGCAAAGTGAGTTAATAAGAGGTTTCCGGCTCTCCACAGTGCCCAGGATTGGAGGAAGTGGTGCTGCTGAGTATGGGCCTGTTATTAATCAGGACATCTGCTTCCAATCGCTAAACCCGCGCTTTGCCATCAATCTGCTCCTGCCCAGAAACGAGAGATCAGCAGCCTCTCTGGGCATTGAGTCTGCAGGGAGAGCCATAAATCGCTGCCTTTTTATTGCCTCCCCCCCACCGCTACGCTAAAATTTTGGAGGATTGATGATACAAGGGGATTGATCGCTATCTGGATTGTGAATCTTCCAGAGTTTTACTTTAGCTTGCAGTATGTAACCTGGATTAAAGTCAGACCTGGGTGATGCTAATCCTCTTTAGCAAAGGATTGGAATCTGATGCCAGGGGGCAGTTAGAAGGATGTTGGGAATGTCCATGATGTGCTGGAGAGTTAGGAATTGCTGTCAAAGTGTACCTGAAGGTTGAAGACTGCGTCCTACCTGGTAACAACATGCTGTTAGATTCTTCTCCTAATGAATGGAGGCTGGAAGCAGTAACCATAGCAAAGGAAAAGGGAGGGGCTTTTGAATATATCTGAAGAGTAATTGCAGCAGGTATTTACACTTGACGTCTTTAATCTTGATGAACACAAAATACAATCAATTTTCAGAGTGCGCTCTTTGTCTTCTGCCTTAGGGGAGGCATTACCGCATTAGGTTTAGTCTGGATTAGGCTAAGAACAAAATCTCTTTCAGTTGGCTCAAGCAGCTTATTTTTTTTTGTGTGTGTGTAAAATTCCAACTCCATGTTCCTGCCCTCCCCTGCAATATCCGGGAGAAATGTCTTTGCCCCTTTCGGCCAATCGACGGGCAGGCTGATGAGGAGCAGGGCTGAATCCAAACCCATTTTGATTCATCCAGCTGCTGAGTCAGAGATCACCCAGTTCACTCTGCAGCCGGCTTTGTGGAGCAGCTGAGAGTACCAAATTGGATGGCCATATTGGAAGAGTAAAGATAAACGAAGAAATTTGTGGAAACTACTCTGTTATAGGTCAGTCAAAATTTCAAATCTGTGTCCTGCCCTTTGTGGTGACGTTTTAAAATTAATGCAAGGGATAAGGGCATCACTGGCCATCCCAAATTTCCCAGAGGGCAGTTAAGAGGCAACTGTATTGCTGTAGGCCAGACCAGGTAAGGATGGCAGTTTCCTTCCCTAAAGGGCACTTGTAAACCAAATAGACTTTTCTTCCTCCCCAACAATGGATTCATCGTCATCGTTAGACTCTTAATTCCAGATATTTTTGTTGAATTCAGATTCCACCATCTGCTGTGGTAAGACGTGGACCCGGGTCCCTGAAATGGTGTCTGGATTAACAAATCCAGTGATAATACCACTAGGCCATTGCCTCCCCTTAATGCTGTAATGCCGTTTCATGTGGCATGAACAAATGGTGCCTGACCATGCATGTGGCAAATATTAAGGGGGCTCTCTGACTTTTGCATTGAATTTTATCGGAATCCAGCCCTGAAGTCCAGTTTGTTTCTAGCACCCAGGCTTATTTGATGTTTGCAGAGAGAATATCTACCTAGAAAACAACTTCCAGTCAGTAAACACAAGCCAGTTGTGGCCTGACAATATAATCTAGGTTCAACATGACAGTCTTCACCCGGAGGGTGTATTCCATTAGCTGGTCTGATGAAGAGTTTCTGGTCTTCAAAAGAGGGAACTCCAAATGGTGCCTCTTGCACAGTTCGAAGGCGTTTGTAGGAAGTTGTGTTTATGTGTAACTTTTACCTTTTTAATATTTTAAGATAAGGCTGTTGAAAAACTTAGCAGAGTTGACACTTAACCCACTTCCAAGCATTGTTGACTACCTGCAGTAGCACAAAACATGCACACCACTTCCTGTGTAGGGACTAACTGAAATTGTCAGACTTAAAGCAGATTTCATTCAGAAATAGCCCGGTTTGAAAAAAACTGTATTGAACATCAAGGTAAGAGGAGTACAAGGCAAGAGAAATTGTTTTGTCTGGGTACCATGGGTTCCACATGAGCCCCAGTTATGGCTGGCTCTTTGTGGGGTACGCGCAACATTCCTTGTTCCAATCCTGCTCTGGCCTCCACTCACGACTCTTCATCGAATCGGTGCTGCTTCCCTCTCTCATCCAGAATTGGAAACACTTATCTATTGCATTTCCAATTTCCACCCACTTTCACCTTTGCCTGTTCCATCTCTGACTCCTCCCTTCCCTTCCTCAACATCTAGGTTTCCTTTTCTGAGAATAGGTTGGCCACTAATACCCACTACAAACCCACCAACTCCCACAGCTACCTGGACTATACATCCTCACACCCTGTTTCCTGTAAAGACTCCATCCCATTCTCCCAGTTCCTCTATCTCTGTCGCATATGTTCAGATGAGGAGATAACTTCGACAAGGGAGCCTCCGAAATGTCCACCTTCTTCCTCAACTGAGGTTTCCCCAGCTCCGTTGTCAACAGGGCCCTCAACCGGGTCCAACCCATCTCCCGCACTTCCGCCCTCACACCCGCTCTTCTCTCCCACAACAGCAATAAGGTTCCCCTTATCCTTACCTACCATCCCACCAGCATCCACATCCAAAAGATCATCAGACGCCATTTCCACCACCTCCAGCAAGATGCCACTACCAGACACATATTCCCCTCCCCTCCTTTGTTAGCTTTCCACAGGGACTATTACCTCTGGGACACCCTGGTCCACTCTTCCTTCACCCCCAACAGCCCCCCACAGCCCAAGGCACCTCCCCCACAACTGCAGAAGGTGTAACACCTGCCCATTTACCTCCTCCCTCCCTAGTATCCAAGGGCCCAAACATACCTTCCAAGTGAAACAACACTTCACCTGCATGTCACTCGGTCTAATCTTCTGCATTCGCTGCTCACAACGTGGTCTCCTCTACACTGCAGAGACGAAACACAAACTGGTTGACCACTTTACAAAACAGTACACTCTGTCTGTTAAAAAAATCTCGAACTTCCAGTTGCCTGTCACTTTAACACACCACCCTGTTCCCTGGCCAACATCTCTGTCTCAGGCTTGCTGTGATGTTCCAACAAAGCTCAGCACAAGCTGGAAGAACAACACCTCTTTTTCCACTTGGGAACTCTGCAACCTTAACCCTGATTTCTCTCTGTGACTCTAAGGGTTAGAGGGATATGGGCCAGATGCTGACAAATAGGACTAGATTAATTTATGATATCTGGTCGGTATGGACGAGTTGGACCAAAGGGTCTGTTTCCATGCTGTACAGCTCTATGACTGTATGACTTTGTCACTCTATAAATGGGAAATTGATGCATTATGCAAGCTCTTTGAGAGTACGTGATCTTCTTAGAGATTTTCCCATCAATTGTAGGCTGCAAATCTCACCACCTTTCAATATTTTGCACATGAGCCTTGTCATTACTGCTTCCTTCATCCTCCTGCTTATCATCCTACGTTGACATATTCTCTCTGTGAGTACTGTATATAAATCAATGGTAGTGGCTTAATGTGTACCAGAATTCGATAACCTCCCTCCTTTGTTGTATTCTTTTGGCAAGTCCCTTTCACAAGGGAGATCTGTATCCCCCCACTGTCAGGCTTTACCGAAGGCAGGAGGTTTGACTTGAAATCAGGATACAGAAGGAGTCCTTTACAACCACCTTCTTAGAGTCAGCATTTTAATCAGAGTGACCACATTTGCCAGAAGGTGAAATCAGAGTTCAGCTTAGTCTAATAACAGGTCTGTGGCCATGAACCGTGTGTATGTCAGGGGCAGTTCATTAACATAATGGATTACAGATGGTGTTTGGCGTGGATTTCAGGACTAACACTGAGTTTCCTTGTGTTTTAACTTCAGTTAAAGAACATCCTTCAATTATAGAATGGCTGAATTGAATTGGTCTGAGGACCCTTAAATTGAGCCAAGATGATTTTGTAGCTCTGTCTGTGTATTCTCCGTGGTTACTCCATGGAACAGAAGTATTGTAAATCCTTTTGTAGGAAACTTGGAATTGTATCAATAACTTTGAATTTTTCCTGGAGAATACTTGTAAAATGAAATGACCCTTACTTCTTGAATTTAAATAATCTTGTTCCAAGAGTGTTCAAAATATCCACAGAATTACAGGAACCAGTCAAAACACTGAAGTTGTGACATCAAGTCTCTGCTGCATGTGAGATTCAGTATTTTCTTAAAACGGGCTTGATTGTAAAGTCAGCTGTGGGTTATTTGATACAGCGGCATCTTCACAGTCTACTTGGCCTAAGACAGAGCACTGTTCAATTAAGAAAGCACATTATTTTAAAACTGATCTTTACTGATGACTTGCAGAGACACCTCTGTGGCTAACAGTGACTAAAGACCGAAGTGAAGGGTATCATGGTTTTCACACATGCTTCATGGGACAATGCAAAGCCATGCTCGAAAGTACCATTCAACATGTACAGAGCCCATGAGTGAGCATAGCCTCTGGTCTCTCTGCTATAGGAAGGATGTTGTGAAACTTGAAAGGGTTCAGAAAAGATTTACAAGGATGTTGCCAGGTTTGGAGGGTTTGAGCGATAGGGAAAGGTTGAATAGGCTGGTGCTATTTTCCCCGGAGTGTCAGATGCTGAGGGGTGACCTTATAGAGGTTTATAAAATATTGAGGGGCACGGATAGGGTGAGAAGGCAAGGTCTTTTCCCCAGGGTAGGGGAGCCCAAAACTTGAGGGGCATAGGTTTAAGGTGAGAGGGGAAAGCTATAAAAGGGACCTGAGGGGCAACTTTTTCACGCAGAGGGTGGTGTGTATATAGAATGAGCTGCCGGAGGAAGTGGTGGAGGCTGGTACATTTACAGCATTTAAAAGGCATCTGGATAGGTACATGAATAGGAAGGGTTTAGAGGGATATGGGCCAAATGGTGGCTAATGGGACCAGATTAATTTAGGATATCTGGTTGGCATGGACAAGTTGGACTGAGGTGTCCTTTTCCGTGCTGTACAGCTCTATGACTATTCTATATCTACGTATCAGAGGTTTGAGCCTCAATACAATACCAATGTTCAGTTCTGGTCACCACATTATGGGAATGATGTGGAAGCTTTAGAGAGAGTGCAGAGGAGATTTACCAGGACACTGCCTGGCCTGGAGGACAGGTCTTATGAGGAAAGGTTGAGGGATCTTGAGCTTTTTTCATTGGAGCGAAGAAGGATGAGAGGTGACTTGATAGAGGTGTACAAGATGATGAGAGGCATAGATAGAGTGGATAGTCAGAGACTTTTTCCCGGGGCGGAAATGACTATTACGAGGGGGCATAATT
Source organism: Ginglymostoma cirratum (assembly GCA_024137785.1). NCBI lineage: Eukaryota > Metazoa > Chordata > Chondrichthyes > Orectolobiformes > Ginglymostomatidae > Ginglymostoma > Ginglymostoma cirratum. The sequence goes on along the minus strand of JAHRHZ010000094.1, from coordinate 360,444 downwards.
TTAAGGTGATTGGAGGACAGTATAGGGGAGATGTCAGAGGTAGGCTCTTCACACAGGCGGGTGTGTGGAATGTGCTGCCGGCAGTGGTAATGGAGTAGATATATTAGATACTTTTAAACGACTCTTGGATAGGCACATGGAGGATAGTAAAATGAAGGGTACGCAGGGTAGATTGACCTTAGTAGGATAATAGGTCGGCACAACATCGTGGGCCGAAGGGCCTGTACTGTGCTGTACAGTTCTATGTTCTATGTTCTTAATACCTGACCTGAGCTTGTCCATGCAAGCTGACCTTTCAGTGCAGTACTGAAGGAGTGTTGCATTGTCACAGGTTTGAACTCTGGGATACAACCAAAGCCTCCCTGTTTAAGTGTGGGTATACAGTCCCAACTCACTGTCCTGAACAAGAACAGGGGCTTTGACCCAGAGTCCTGGCTGAAGTTTAAACCAGCAACATGAACAAAAGTGATTGTCTTTCATTTTGTTCAGCCTAAGGTACTAGTTAGCTGCCATATGTACTTATAAAATAGTGATTACATTTCTAAAGTGTGACTCACTTTAGAATCCTCTGCACTCTCGAAAGGTATGACTGCAAGTTCTTCACTTTTAACTGACTATGGATATAGCAGAAACAATCTCCAAATGACTTGCTGTTCGCTGGGAGTGATGAGAACCGGTGGGATTGTCATTCCTGGTCTAGACCCAGGGAATATTAAGGCGATGGAGTATGTAGAGGAGAGGGCTATTTGGGACGGTGTGGCCACATCACAGTTGTGGTTTTGGGGTTGCCTAAGTTGTGGAATTGATTCAAGCTTTCCGAACGCATGTTGGATTTGAAAGGCCGTCTTGAAGTTGTGTACAACGGTCCCCACATGCTGAGTGCTTAAAACGTGCATTTAGTAAATGCTGAACTAAATAAGATGGTAGATCATTAATATTTTTGCCAAGTTCTAAAGCATCAAGTTAGACCAAAAAATCACTAAGATTTTTGGAATTGTACAGCAGGTTCATTATCTCTATGTAGAGAATATTGGTTATCCGAAATGCACAAAATATTGACCAGTTGTCGATTCGAGCATCTGGAGTTGAGTGAATTCCTCTTCTATGCTGTTACAACATCTCCCTCCTGCTGCTTTAGACATGATGGAAATTCCCCATCAACTTGACTTGTTTCTGTGTCTTTAGCATATCAGCATTGATGCATCAGCACAGGAGATTTTTCCTGAGTTGCTACAGTCTAATACCATTACATTTAATTGTACTGGTTGGGCAGTGGACCATAGTAGTAATTACTTAAAACAGTTGGAGAGTTTGTTGAAATATGCGCTGCCTGCAAGTTTTCTTTTGTGGTTGTGAGCTTAATGTAATGACTCCAGCAGGCAGAGTCTGAGGTCACGCATTATGGGAATATGCACATCACTGACTGGGTCAGCATTTATTGCCTGTTCCTACTTGCTCCTTGAGAAGGTGGGGGTGAGCTGCCTTCTTGAACCGCTGCAGTCCACCTGCTGTAGGTAGACCCACAGTGCCATTAGGGAGGGAGTTCCAAGGTTGTGACCCGGTATCAGTGAAGGAATGGCAATATATTTCCAAGTCAGGATGGAGAGTGGGTTGGAGGGGACCTTGCAGAGGGTGGTGTCCCCATGTTTCTCTGTGCTTGTCCTTGTAAGTGGCAGGCACATGGTAAATAGGAACAGGAGTAGGCCATTCAGCCCTTTGAGCCTGCTCCGCCATTCAATATGGTCATGGCTGATCATCCAACTCAGTCCCCTGTTCCTGCTTTCCCCCTCGTACACTTTATCCCTTCAGCCCTAAGAAGTATAAGTGATTATTTCTTGAAAACATTTGATGCTACTGCCTGAATTGTTTTCTGTGGTAGAGAATTCCACAGACTCCCCACACTCTGGGTGATGACATTTCTCCTCATCTCAGTCCTAAGTGGCCTTCTCTGTATCCTTAGACTGTGACCCCTGGTCCTGGACTCCCCAATCATTGGGAACATCCTTTCTAGTCCTGTTAGAATGTTACAGGTTTCTATGAGATCCTCCTACTTTGTTCTTCTAAACGCCAGTGAACAAAGCCCTAACTGATCCAGTCTCTCTTCATACATCATTCTTGCCACCTTGGGAATCATTCCGGTAAACCTTTGTTGCACTCTCTCCATCGCCAGAACATCCTTCCTCAGGTAAGGAGACCAAGAACTGCACACAATTCTCCAGGTGTGGTCTCACTGAGGCTATGTACAATCGCAGCAAGACATCCCTGCTCTTGTACTCGAATCCTCTCACTGTCAAAGCCAACATCCCGTTGTGTTCTTCACCACCTGCTGCACCTGCAACCAACTGATATACAAGGATACCCAGGTCTTGTTGCACCTTGCCCCTTTCCCAATCTATTGCCATTCAAATAATAATCTGCCTTCCTGTTTTTGCTACCATACTGGATAACCTCATACTTACCCACATTTATATTTCACCTACTATGCATTTGTCCACTGTTCAACTTGTCCAAATCACACCAAAATATCTCTGCAACCTCCTCACAGCTCATCCTCTTAGCCAGCTTTTGCAGTGGGCGTGGGTTTGGAAGGTGCTGTCTAAGGAGCCTTGGTCAGTTTCTGCAGGGCATCTTGTAGATGGTACACTCTGCTGCTACTGAGCGTCATTCCTGGTGGTGGAAGTCAATCAAGCAGGGACTGCATTATCCTGAATGGTGTCAGGTGCCTTGACTGTTGGAGCTGCATCCAACAAGGCACATGGTAACTAAGTGAAATCTCTATACTGTGGAAGAAAACTGGGAGGCCTCTGTATGTCTGCTACCTGTGTCCTTCTAGATGGAAGTGGTTGTGGGTTTGGAAGGTGTTGTCTGAGGAACTTTGGTGAATTTCTGCAGTGCATCTTGTAGATAGTACACACTGCTGCTACTGAGCGTCAGTGGTGGAGGGAGTGGATGCTAGTGCATGTGGTGCCAATCGAGCGGAGGCTGCTTTGTCCTGGATGGTGTCAAGCTTCTTGAGCGTTGTTGCAGCTGCACTCCTCCAGGCAAGTGGGGAGTATTCCATCACACTCTTTACTTGAACCAGGCTTTGAGGAGTCTGGAGGTGAGTTACTTGCTGCAGTATTCCTAGCTTCTGACCTGCTCTTGTAGCTGCTGTGTTAATGTGGTGAGTCCAGTTGTGTTTCTCATCAATGATAACCCCCAGGATGCTGATAGTGGGAGATTCAGTGATGGTAACACCATTGAATGCCAAGGCATGGTGGTTAGGCTGTCTCTTATTGGGGATGGTCATAGCCTGACACTTGTGTGGCATGAATGTTACTTGCCACTTGTCAGCCCAAGCCTGGATATTATCCAGATCTCGTTGCATTTGAACACGGACTGTTTTGGTTCCTGTTAAGCACAGGAGTAAATGTGAGGAGACCACATTGTTTAGAAGTATGGTCAAAGACTGAAGAGCTCAAACAAAATTAGAGTTAGAGTTGCAGGTTGGACATACAGCTAGAGACATCACTACATGGTCTCAGGCCCAATCTAACCTGCCATCAACATGCTCATTTTCGTGGCACACAATCTTCCAATGGCAATTGTAAAGTAAATAGACAAGATAAAATGTGGTAATTCTTGACTGTCTTTTTTTCCAATAAAAACAAAGTACGCAGATGCTGGAAATCTGAAGTGAAAACAAAGTAGCACCTGTAGACGGGGAACCAGAATTAACATTTTGAATCCAATGTGACTCTCTGCAGCAGAGATCTGAGCGAGTGTTACACTGCACTTGAAACATTAACTTTGTGTCTCTCTGCGGGTGCGGCCAGACCTGCTGAGTTTCTCCAGCACTCCCAGTTTTTTTTTTGTCCATGCCTGAATATGTTTATAAATAGTGAATAGAGGTATTTAAATAAAACTTTAAAAGTTGCCCTTTTTTATTGCCCTTATGTTTTTCTGTTCATGACCTTCTGTAGTGTAGGTGCCTAGTGTTTGAATTCCTGTGGGGCTTCAGGGCAGTATGGAGGGGTTGACCACTGAAAGGAATTGTCACTGGTCATGGCCCCTTTTATTACCATGTGTGTTCTCCAAAGTCAAATGTTCAGGATTGATTCTGGCATTGGTCATCCACTTGCATCTTTGCGAGGCTCAAATATTGCGAACTGTGAACAAATGGATGTCAAATACAAATTTGAACTGCTGAAACCAGTTGGGACTCAATACATTGAGCAGTTTGATGGTGGAGAATTCTTGGAGCAGTCATTCAGTAGTTGGGTCACCTGCATTGCTGGATTTAGAGTTTCTGGACATCTTTCCTGGAAAGGAGCCCTTGAAACTAATCTCCAGTTTCTAATGTAAGCACAGTGTCCTAAGCAGCCCTTATCCTGTTGCCTCTCTTCCTTCCATCCCTCTCACCATTGCACTTCCTGTAAATGCTCCTCACTCATTGCACATGGTGTGACTGAAAAAGAAAGAGATTTTGCAAGGTTTGCTGCAAAGCCTGTGTTTACTTCTATTTTTTGGGAGGAAAGGCAAGGTACTATCTCTGAAACTTATGGTTGTCTTTTTGGCCCCTGCATAGTGGAAGTCTCTGCCCCACATCTGCACTGCACATGCCCAGAGACCCCTCATGTGGTCTAGAATAGCAATGAGCCATGAGGACAATAGGCTACTTTATCTGGAAGGAATACTCTGCTTTGTTGTCCCTCCACCTCCTGGTCCTCCTCCTCAGTGCGATCCTACAGCCGATAGTTTAGGAATGCAGCAGTGAGGGCTCAGAGATTGCCAGTCAGCTGTTGAGATTGGTTTGGGTTCAGTTGATATATTGCCACTCTTCCCTATTTATCTTCTCAACATTGAAGCTGATTTAATTTTAATAGCGTATTATTGCATTTTTTCACTTTGACAAAAATTCTTTCTGGGCATGTATTTTCCTCTATCTTGATTTTGTTCCCTGTATTTAAGCTTTGACCTTTTCGAAGATTCAATCCATACACCCCACTCATTAAAATAAGGTCCAATGTACTTTGCAGTATTTTCTTAGTCTGTCCCTCAGTAGACCGAAGTCATGTGTGCAGTGGTGAGTGATGATCTATATGCCCTTGGCTGTGTGATTCCCAGCAGCCTAGTTTTGGACTCTACTAATGTGCATTGAGCTCTGCATAGTATTCATCATATTATGATCATTCTTCCCTGCAAGTCTATGAATAAATTCTATCTCAGTTCACAATACTGGATATAAAATGACCTGTTCCCTGCTTGTTTCCTCTTTGTACGGATCTGGGAAACTATCTCATGTGTTTGTCATAAACTTGGCCTCTTGCACTGTTACTCCAGATTTAATTTGTGGTGTGAGTTACCTCCAACAGGGCTGTTTTACTTCATGTGGCAATGCTTTGTTATCTCCCATATGTCAGAAACTGGGGGTGAATATCCTGGTCCTGAAGAATCTAACGACAGCCACCAATTTAGAAATGTGACCAGTTTCTCATTGCATCCTGGCCTAGGTTTCATACAAGCCAAGAAAAAAAATGACGTACATAACACTTAAATATTTCACTTTGCATGACCTCAGCTTGTGTCAAGTTGAATGAAATACTGTTGAAGTCAGAATTACCCGTCGTGTAGAAAGAATCAGGTTGGCCACCGTCGGCCCTTGTTGGGGTGGGGAGGTTCAAAGCGCACTGGCAGGACCAGAAGTCAGGGTCAGTGATGACCTTTCTGTGGGTGAGAGTAGCATTTTGCGACCTACTGTTTGGGTTTACACCGTAGTTTGAAAGCAGCTCGGGGCGATTCAAATAAAGAAGCTTCACGGAATTATCGCCTGGGAGTATAACACCAACAGCTTTTCCCCAGGCTAGGGGAGTCTAAAACAAGATGGCATAGGTTTGAGGTGAGAGGGGAGAGATACAAAAGGGTGCAGAGGGGCAATTTGTTCACACAGAGGGTGGTCTGTGTAAGGAATGGGCTGCCAGAGGTAGTGGTGGAAGTGAGTACAGTTTTGTCATTTAGGAAACATAGTGCATGGATGCAATAGATATGGAGGGATATGGACCAAATGCAGGCAGATGGGACTATTTAATTGTGAAAACTGGGTGACATGGGCAAGTTGGGCCGAAGGGCCTGTTTCCATGCTGTAGACCTCTATGGCTCTATAACAGATATTTATTTTCCAGCTAACTATTATGTACAAACAATACCTTCCTCAGGCACCTCAGTATTAATCTATTGGATTACAACAAAACAGTATGTTTCTTGCACAGTGTTGTGCTTCAGGTGGCTCGTGGTAAGATGAAATATGACACTCGGGTCACGTGCAGTGATGATATCATGAGCATGTTTTTTATAAAGATACTGACTGTGAGACATAACTCAACAGTGTATTTGGAGATTGCTGTCTCTTGTGATTACAGTATTACACTTATTACATTTCCTGATGTATTCTCTTCCTGACATTGCAGCTCCTGTTTAGTGGGAGGTACATATGTAAAAGGGTAGCCTGGTGTTTGCTGCACCTTGTGTAACAGCTCCATCCACTGATTGGATGGTTTTGATTTTTAAAGCTACTGGCCTTTATCTTGTTGTCTTTATTCTGCCCTTTTTTTTGTCACACCAGAAATCACTCGACACCAAGTTATAGCCCAATGGATTTATTTGAAAACACAAGCTTTCTGAGCCTTGCTCCTTCTTCAGCTGTCAGAGCTGCCCACCCTGCCTTGGCGTTTTCACCCAAAATTCCAGTATCCCGGAACATTTAGTTCCCAACTTCGGTCACTCTGCAGCCATGTAATGACTATTAATTCAAATTGGTTCAAAACTCGCTGCTCGCTACGCTCTTAATTTATCTTCATTTTGTGATAGCTTCCTTTATTAAGATGACAGTGCCTTCAGCTTTAACGCTGATCAATCTTTCTTCCAACCCCCTCCCCCCCACCATGTCATCTTAATCCTGAGTATTGTTATTGTCTGTACTGAGCTCTCTCTGTCTCCGTCTCTCTCTCCCTTTATGCTTTACCCTAATTGCTATTCTGGAGGAGTAACACCTTGGGTTATTGCTTGACCCTAACCTGAGTTTTCAGAGCAAGGCAGCTTTTATCCACTTTGAAAGGATTACATACCACTGCCACCTGCTATTGCAGTTCTTTTCCGTGTGGTCCTCTATCACCAGAGAATTAAACTGCTCCCTGCGACCACCCCCCAGCCCCCCACTTCCCCTGCCATCAGGTGTAGAAATTCATCTCAATCCATTATCCCAGCAGTTTCTGAGGGCCCTGTTGTGGTGCAGTGGTAGTGTCTCTACCCCTGGGATAGGGGGCCCAGGTTCAAGTCCCACCTGATCCAGAGGTGTGGAATAAAATCCCTGAACAGGTTGATTAGAAACATAGGGTTTGTTTTATAAAAAGAGTTCCAAGCTCCACTGGCTGATTTGAAAGTTATTATCCCCATTCCCAAAATCTTTTCATTGTGGTAGCACCCTCTTTTCCTGGCAACCTCTGGCTAAATGCACTCCTCCAGGTCTGAGCATAAGTCACCTCCTGATCCTGCCAGCAGCCAGCACTCCCAGAGAGACACTCTGTCTCTCCCACGTCTCTTCACTCTCTCTCTCCACTCTCTCTCTTGCCCTCTCTCTCCCACTGCCTCTCTCTCTCTCCCTCATTCTCTCTGTCTCTTTCCCACTCTCTCTCTCACACATACACTCACTCCCTCTCTCTCTCTCCCTCCCTCCCTCATTCTCTCTCTGTCTCTTTCCCATTCTATCTCTCACACACACACCCACACTCCCTCTCTCTCTCTCCCTCATTCTCTCTGTCTCTTTCCCACACTCACTCTCTCTCCCTCACACACACCCCCTATCTCTCTGTTTCTCTCTCTCCCTCACTCTCTGTCTCTTTCCCACTCTCTTTCTCTTTCTCTCTCTCACACACGGTCCCTCTCTGTCTCTCTCTCTCTGTCTCTCGTTCTCACCATCCATTCTTTCCCTCTAATCCATGAAGCATAGTGAAGCATGCCCCTGTCCGGAAGGACGGCACTGGAAACAGCAGCTGTTGGAGATGGGGGGAAATAAACAATGGAATCTGTGAAATATGGGCTTTTTTTAGTTACACTGTTTTCCTTTCTTTCTCGGTCACAGCTGCAGTCTGTGATCTTGTCGAAAACAAATCCCTTTTAGAGGTAAAAGTGTCGGTCTATCTTTGCTGTTAATTTTGGTGCTGCTTACCTAGGTATGAATTTTGTTTTAAGCACATCTCTCTATTGACATGCTGCCAACTAGTTTAAAATGTGGAGTGTTAGTTTTTTTTTTAAGCACCAGTATCTGTATTCATATGACGTGCCTATACTACCTCAATTAGCTCGACTGAAGAGCCTCTGGTTGAACAAAGTCACTTAGCCTCGTATTTCTCATGATGAGCTAAATTTGGAAGCCTGGAAGGGTTACTGAGGTGACACAGTGATTACAGGATTAAATGGGGAAGTAGCAACTTATGATGGTGTGTCTGACCTTCAAGTTCTGTGTTTCATAATCCTCTCTGCTTCAATTTGTAAATGAGACACTGCTCTCCGGACTGGGCAAAATAAGAGTAAGTGGATTTGTTTTATACAATTTTCTCGGTCTGCCCCAGATCAGTAAGATATGTCTGTATATTTCCAGGCTTTCAGCTGTTAGACTCTGACTGCTATTGCTGTTTAGCACCTATCGTTGTTGCTTTTGTGTTAAAGAGGTGATTATCTGACAAAATTAATGATTACTTGTTATAGTAAACAGATATCTTGTTAGATGCCGGTCCTTCCTGTGTTTTTTTAATGAACGTCTTGTACTTTATAAGAGCCACTTTTTCTGTCCAAGCGTAGAATTGGAGAGGAGCCTCGGATAGATACGTTATGAATGAAAACAGAACTATCATCTATAGTGAGGAAAGGAACTGAGGGAAAAGCAGTATTCCTTTTTATAGACATTTATTTCTTTTAATTGCCCCAAAGCTTTTGTCACTTCTGATTTCTCTTCTAGTTGGATATTTCCAATATCTTTCATTGCAAAGCGCTTTGACTCATTCTGAATATTAAGCAGTGGTTCTATAAATACAAGTAAAGTGCACTGGAGAATGTCAGAGGGTGCAAATCAGTAACCCTCTTGGGGGAAGGTGATGGCCCAGTGGTATTATCATTAACTGGTAATCCAGAAATTCAGGTAATGTTCTGGGGACCTGGGTTCAAATCCCACCACAGGCAGATGGGGGCATTTGAATTCAATAAAAATCTGGAATTAAGGGTCTAATGATGACCATGAATCTGTTGTCAGGAAAAACCCATCTGGCTCACTAATGTCCTTTAGGGAAGGAAACTGCCATCCTTACCTGGTCGGGCCTACATGGGACACCAGACCCACAACAATATGATTGACTCTTAACTGCCCCTCTGGGCAACTAGGGATGGGCAATAAATGCTGCCTAGTCAGCAACACCCTCATCCTGTGAATGAATAAAACAAATTGTATGTTCATGAGATTCTGATAAAATGTTAGAAGAATATGGCATACAAATCATTGAAAACCATTTTATTTCCTTCTCAGTTGCACTCAAGTTAGTGCCACACATACCTGGCATCTTTCTAGTATGACAAATATGGAAACACAGAGTAGGACACAAGACAGGACAGACCTGCTAGAACCTTCATTCACATCTTTGTCAATTGTCTCCTCCAGGCTCTGCTCCTAAATTCCAACTCCGCCAAACCTCCTGTTGGCTATATTCCATCCTGCACCAATGTCCTGTTTGCCTAAGATCCTTGTCGTCACTGACCTCCATTGGTCAGATGAATCATTTTTCTTACTGATGTGTCTTAATTCCTTGCCTATGACATTTGTCCTTGGACGCTGTCTAACTACCTCCAGCCCACCTGCCTCACTTGTGTAATCCCCCAAAGTCTTCATTCCTGTCTCTGATGTTTCCTCCATTTGGATGTTGTGCTGTCTGCCAGCTGGGTCCCACATTGTACATTTCCTGTTTGAAACTCTTTCACCTCCTCACTCCTGGCTCCCCTCTTTGAGCTTTTGCTTACTTTTCCAGTTTAATGTCACGGCTTCATTCATTCCCTTTTCCTTTGTCTTGATGAAGTGTCTGAGAAAATGATTTCACTCCTATATTTTAACCCAGCTCCACAACTCCTCCATTTGTCAAAATGCCATGCAGTGCCTTAACTTCATTTGACAATTTCTATTTCTTTATTCCCTCATGGGATGTGGACATCTCAGGGCTAGACCAACATTTATTGCCCATCCCTAATTGCCCAGAGGGCAGTTAAGAGTCAACCACATTGCTGTGGGTCTGGAGTCACATGTAGGCCAGACCAGGTGAGGATGGCAGTTTCTTTCCCTAAAGGACATTAGTGAACCAGATGGGTTTTTCCTGACAATGATTTCATGCTCATCATTAGACCCTTAATTCCAAAGTTTTTTTTATTGAATTTAAATTCCACTATCTGCCATGAAGGGATTCTAACCCCGGTCCCCAGAACATTAGCTGGTTTCTGGATTAATAGTCCTGTGAAACTACTGCTAGGCCAACACCTCCCCCTCGTCCTATACCTATTCCCTTTTTAGGAGCAAAATTCCTCCTCCCCTGGAAATGATTAGATTAACTAGGAACATTCCCACAAGGTCACGTGATTAGTTATTTTCCCTGAATATGTGGTCTTCACTACACTTACCAGACAGCCAGGAGAAACAAGAACTGGAAGACTGTGTCCCTAACACATCAGATACTCCCCAGGTCTGAGGAAGGGTCGCCGGACCCGAAACATTAACTCTGATTTTTCTTCACAGAAGCTGCCAGACCTGCTGAACTGTTCCAGCAACTTCTGTTTTTGCTCCTGATTTACAGCATCCGCATTTCTTTCAGTTTTTAACTGGAAATTCATTTATCTGGTATCTCTGCCATTGATTTCTTTGTATTTGATAAAACCAGCTGAATGGCTGGAATGAACCCTACCTTGCACATTATCTTTTTCACTAGTGCAGTTTCTGCTTGGTTTAGAATTAATTTATCAGCCACAGATAAAACTTCCAATTTACAAATGGTTTGTACTGTGGCCAGCTTGATGCTTTTTTCAGTAATTTAATGTGCTGCTGTCTCTTGTGGAAACGTGGATGAAGATTGATTGCATTCAGTCTGTTGAGCATTAACTAAACTTGTCTTTGCCCAGTTTCCTTTAACTGGGCTCAGGAATGTTGTTTGACCGAGTGTCGGGTGAACCCCATGTGACCAGGAATCGGACCTATCTGAAGTTGGTGCCTGAATTTCCTCTGTCCCATGCTGACCCCAATATCAACCTAGAAATTTCAGATGTAGCAGGACCAAATGGCTCATTTAGTGAGGAGGAAATTAACTCAAGGCTTATTCATAGAGGGTTGGTCATAGGGTTAGGATAACCCTTCGGTAATCTACCAACCCTCCCTCTCATCCCTGCCTCCTTGACCTGACACAACCTGTCTGTCTTCTCCTCCCACCTCTCTGACCAATCCCCACCACTCCCTACCTGCATTCACCTATCACCATCCACCCACCTTCCCCAGCCCCACCCCTTCTCTCTCTATTTATTTTGGAGCTCCCTTCCCCCTCCCCCATTTCTGAAGAAGGGTCCCGACCCGAAATGTCAACTTTCCTGCTCCCCTGATGCTGCCTGGCCTGCTGTGTTCCTCCAGCTCCACACTGTGTTATCTCTGATTCCAGCATCAGCAGTTCTTAATAACCCTTCAGTCCAACTTGTCCATGCTGACCAGATATCCTAAACGGATCTAGTCTCATTTGCTAGCATTTGGCCCATATCCCTCTAAACCCTTCCTATTCATATACCCATCCAGATGCCTTTTAAATGTTGTAATTGTACCAGCCTCCACCATTTCCTCTGGCAGCTCATTCCATACACTCACCACCCTCTGCATGAAAAGATTGCCCCTCAGGTCCCTTTTAAATCTTTCGCCTCTCACCTTAAACCTATGCCCCTTTAGTTTTGGACTCTCCTACCCCAGGGAAAAGACCTTGTCTATTTACCCTATCTATGCCCCTCATGATTTTATAAACCTCTATAAGGTCACCCCTCAGCCTCCGATGCTCCAGGGAAAATAGTCCCAGCCTTTTCAACCTTTTCCTATAGCTCAAACCCTCCAACCCTGGCATCATTCTCGTAATTTTTTTTCTGAACCCTTTCAAGTTTCACAACATCCTTCCTACAGCAGGGAGACCAGAATGTGTTCTGACAGTCAGAAAAATCTATTTCCGTCAAAAATGCCTGCACTGGTTGTTTCCTGTAAACCAGGTACGGATCCTGGTGATTTTGCTGGATTTATGGACAATTTAATGAGGGTCCAGATGGCTGTTCAGAGCATCCTGTAAGCAGCAAATAATGACCTCAATCTATCTTTTGGAAATCTCACTCTGAAACACGCTGATTATTCATCTCACTGGGCCATCCTTTACAACTGTGTTCCTTGGAAAGAAACAAAAAGTGGGAACTGAAAAATTAAAAGTTCTGTAGAATACTTGCAAAAGAGATCCTTTCAGAAATCCATGTGTTTTTCTAACAATGTTGTTTTGATTTGGAAAAAGCTTCGCTTATTTATAATCCAAATTGACCTTAATACATACAGCATAGGATTCTCCATTTCCAGATTTTGTTTTTTTCTAGTTCCTGTAAGTAGTTAATTTATTCACCAGGTGTACATTTGTTCCTTGTGTGATTCATCTTCAATAAAGGAATAATGCCTGCTTCCTTCCAGTTCTAAAAACAACAAATGCTGGAGAACACAGCGGGTCAGACAGCATCCAAGGAGAGGAGAGGTGGAGTCTTTTAGACTGGAAACGTTAGCTCGCTGTCTCTCCATGGATGCTGCCTGATCTGCTGTGATCTCCAGCATTTGTTGTTTTCGGTGCAGATTCCAGCATCTGCAGTAATTTTCCCCTCCCCTTCCAGTTCTGTCCTATACAACTTGGAGCTTATAATTTTGTGTATTCAAATTCCATTTCTGTGCCCGAGTTATTTCAATCTGCCAGAAGGCCAGGATGTGACTCAGAATAAGAGCCCTGTATGCAATGGAGTGTGAAGTGAAGAAGTGAATCGAGATGCCAGGGGCTCAAAGAGAGAGTCCCACATGATTTTCTGTCATTAGATGACAGGACATTTATCGCGATTATTATCCGGAATCGTGTGCAAATCTGAAAAACTTTGGTTGAATCACCTGACTCTAAGCAGAGTGGTTGAGCGTTCTGATGCGAAAATGTTGGTCGTACCTTTGCTTCTAGTCACTGTCCTGTGACACACATAGTTGCAAATGTGTAGATATATGCCAGGCAGCATTAGGTTGGTGTTAATTGCTGTCCCACTGGAATCAAATAGCCATTAGAAGTTCGTGTTACCAGGCTCAAACATGAGGCACATTTATTTGGGTGTGGTGCCAAAGGACTGTGTTACACGAGGAAACGAATCACTGGCTGTCTTTGACTTGGGAGAAGCAAGAGTCAGATGTGTGAAGGAGGGGCATCTGCCAATTGTGTTTTCCTGTTGAATTCCATTCTTGGTATCATTGGCCAGTTGCTGGCTTTAGGAATCTAATAAAACAGTGCTTCACATTGTCCCTCCATGGTAGACATGCCTTACCTCACGCTGACACAAACATTTCTGGTTTTTAAACAACGTGTCTGACCGCTCCTTTCCTCCAGATGCTGCCTGACCTGCTGTATCCTTCCAGCCTCCTGTTTGTATGCCTTGGATGATAACCTCACCTATTTTACATTCCATTCCATTGGCCATGTTTTTGCCACCCCCTAAGTCTGTCCAAAACTTCTCAAAATGGCTTGGCATCTCCCTCACAGCACACATGTGGTCCTCACATTCAAATCATTGATCTATATCATGAACAACTGTGACCCAAACACTAATCCTTGCTTCACCTCATAGTCACAGTCTGCCAATAAGACCTTTTTATTCTTACCGTGTTTTCTATCTATAACTCAGTCCTTAACTGTGCCAGTACACTACCTTCTAGCCCAACAAAAACAGAAGTTGCTAGAAAAGCTCAGCAGGTCTGGCAGCATCTGTGAAGAGAAATCAGAGTTAACGTTTCGGGTCCGGTGACCCTTCCTCAGAACCGAGACGTTAAGTTGATTTCTCTTCACAGATGCTGCCATCCCTGCTGAGATTTTCCGGCAATTTTTGATTTTGTTTCTGGTTTACAGCATCCGCAGTTCTTTCGGTTTTTATCTTCTAGCCCAAGTGCTTTAATTTTTCAAACCCACTTCCAGATTTTTTATCTAAAAAAGAAAAACCACCTTTCATTTTGTGAAATATCAAATATTAAACAATAAGTCCTTTGGAGAAACTGGCCTGACTGGGATTGAGTGTTGACAGTGAGGGAGGATGACCCCATATCAGTAGAGATACATCATTAACCGGCGGCCGTTTCAGTGATTTGTCAGTTTAACTGTGTGTATGTTAATTCCGCGCTCTTGCTCTGTCAGAATCACTAACACTTCAGCCGTCCTATGGCTGAGCACTACTGATTTCTACAAAAATTTAGAGCAGAACTCGAACATCAAATAGGGTCCTCAACATCAATAAGATGGCAAAGCTTTGATTGTGTATTGGGTTAGCTGCCTGTCTTTTGCCTGTGTTTCAGATTTGATTTGTTTGCCTGTTCCCGAATTGTGAGTTTGGACAATCCTAACGCTGTTCCTTGCTTATGTTTACAGTACAAAACTATCTACAGGTTAACAGTTGGCACTTTGGTTCAAAGGCAGTTGGGTTGCTAACTAGAAAATGGGGGGGGAGGTGCGGAAAAGACACTTTTGTGGTGGGAGTATTCTTTTAGACTTCAGAATATTGTTAATTAATAGATTATTGTGTAACCAGAGATGGATGGAACAAGCACAAAGACCTCTCTCGTTCACAATAAAATGGTTAGATTGATTGGCCATGCTAAGTTGCCCGTAGTGTTCAGGAAGGTGTAGATTAGGGGGGTGTGTCTGGGTGGGATGCTCTGAGGTTCGGTGTGGACTTGTTGGCCGAAGGGCCTGTTTCCACACTGTAGGGATTCTAAAAAAACACAACCTGCTGATTTTTCCGAGCTTTTGGATGTATTAGTTATAATTTCCTCAAAGGGTGGGTCAAAAGATTTCTGTAAATTTCACAAGCACACTCGAGTTGCCAAAAGCAAGAGCTGAATATTTGAGCAATTCTTTTCCCTGGTTTGGATGTGACTACTGAGGTGAGAAGCTAGATATAGTTTTGCAAGGAGTGCTGAGTAGAAGAGAGGTAGTTGAGCAATGTCATTGGGCAGTGTTGGGCCTGTCATTTTGATCAGAATTAATAACCTGGGCCCTCAGTGTTGACAATACAGTGTGCAGTTCAGTCAATACATATCTGTGGTGATTCAATCCATCAGTCAAAAGTTAAAGAGAGGTTAATGTGATTAGTAAAAAGACTATATTGTCTTCTACTTTGTCTGGCTGCTCACTGAGGATTGGAATGGGTCTTAAAAAAAAACTGGAAAGGAGCTATATGTGAGGAGATAAAAGGTACTGCAGATGCTGGAGAATCCGAACAAGCATGGGGCTGGATGAGCAGCATCATAGGAGCAGGAAAACTTGATGTTTCGTACTAAACCCTTCATCAGCACAGTTGGGGCCAAATTGGGAAGGCTTGAATGTGGATTGTAGTCCATTGGGGATGATCTGGTTCCGTAGGCAGGTACTAAGAAAGGTGATGTACCTACCCTGAAGAAGTTACCCTCCTCCCTCCGGACAAACCTCAGGGAATCTCTCTCCCACTGCAACTCTCTCATAACCTCTTCGGCCTTGAAACTGCTCAACCACGTCCTGAAGCAAACCAGGTACTACAGCCACATCACCTTTCTTAGTACCTGCCTAAGGAACCAGATCATCCCCAATGGACTACAATCCACATTCAAGCCTTCCCAATTTGGCCCCAATCGTGCTGATGAAGGGTTTAGGCCCGAAACGTCAAGTTTTCCTGCTCCTATGATGCTGCTTGACCTGCTGTGTTCATCCAGCCCCATGCTTGTTAGGAGCTATATGTGAGTCTTGTTCTAGGGGTGCACACACTTTCAGCTCAAATGTTTGCTTGCATCCAACTAAGTCCTCTAATAAAAACTGAAAGAGCTGCGGACACCTTAAATCAGAAACAGAAACAGAAATTGCTGGAAAAGCTCAGCGGGTCTGTCAGCATCTGTGGAAAGAAATCAGAGTTAATGTCTCAGGTTGAGTGACCCTTCCTCAGAACTAAGGAAGGGTCACTGGACCCGAAACATTAATTCTGATTTCTCTCTACAGATTTTGCCAGACCTGCTGAGCTTTTCCAGCAATTTCTGTTTTTGCTTTTGAGCCTGTAACTAAACTGTATGGACCTTGTGCATTCTGAAAGCACTGTGACCCGCACAGAGACTGCCTGCCTCAAAGTAAGCACTAAAGTGAGTGAGCACCTCGAACAGAAATTGCATCCTGAAATGATGGACGAGGTGCGGGTATGTCCCTATGAACAAAACCACCGGCCAGGCACGTGCATGTCATAGATGTTGCCTGAGCTCCAAACTGAAGTGGAGCCCACATTGGTTGAAGAGCAGGCATGATGGTATGGTGAGGCAGGTAGTTTGTTGATACCAATGTGCATGGTTAGGGGGTCAAGGGGGATGGTGGCCATGAAGCCTGCTGGGAGGTTTGAGTAAAGCAGCTGTTGGATGATTCTTAGGGCAGCCAGCTGGCTCCCTGCTCTGACATACATCCTGATTTGATGGTGCCGAGTTTCCTGGGTAGATGAGGTGAATTGGAAGTGCCATATAAATCAGGCAAGCTGGGGTTTTAATGAGATGCAAGTGCATGGGAATAAGATCTTTGCCACTCAGTGACAAAATCCTGAAGTTGTCTTTCAGCTGTCCGGGGGAAAATCTCAAAAAAAGGTTTTTTCTTGACGCTGTGGTTCTGATTTTTCTTCTCATCCTTTCTGTACTCTCGCACCTTTCTCACTACTGCTCATGTCACACCACAGAGGAAAGAAACATTTCCCCTGGCTTCTGTTCTTGTCTGATCTTGGGTGGGCCAGTGCTGGGTCAAAAGTTACCCGTGTTTTATGTCCTTGTGAGCAGTCTATAAACGTCAGGTACTGGCTGGCTTAACAGAAACAGAAACTATTTAACCCTTGCATGAGCTCACTCTAACATAGCCATACTTGGCATTGTGAGATTCTCTCTCTCTCTTTGTTTCTCTCAGCATCATAAGAATGAATGTCAAAATTTAATTTGTTTATTAAGCGACAGGCTTAGTACAGTATGATTACAATAACATGTTGTCCACCTGCCCTTTTTGTGGTGATTAGCCACTCCGATTCCAGAGAATAATTATCAAGATGTGATGGGTTACACCTTTAGTGAAGAGGACAATATATGTTGGAGATAATAGGTACTGCAGATGCTGGAGAATCCGAGATAACAAGGTGTGGGGCTGGATGAACACAGCAGGCCAAGCAGCATCATAAGAGCAGGAAAGCTTGACGTTTTGGGCCTAGACCCTTCATCAGAAAATCCATTTTGATCCATTCTGATTTTCTGATGAAGGGTCTAGGCCCGAAACGTCAAGCTTTCCTGCTCCTATGATGCTGCTTGGCCCACAATATATGTTGGATTGCTTTTGCTTTCAGGTCAGCACTGACTTAAGGAACAATGAACAAACAGTTGAATTTGGTTTGAGAGAGATGATCACATCAGAGCGAAGCAAGACCCAAATGATAGGATAGATTTCTAAGAGTAATAATAGATGTTTGCTGAGGGTAGGGGAAGGAAGGGTGAAGCAGACTAATTGATATCTGCCAGTAATACAAGGCAGAACCAGCTGACTAAACCTGAAAACGTCAGCACCCAGAGAGGAGAGTGATGTTATTGCTGGCAGATGTTGCGAGTTTTGAGCACCAGCTGTTGACACTTGTTGTAGGAGGGAGTTGCAAACTTGTTGTAGGAGGGTGTTGCAAACTTGTTGTAGGAGGGTGTTGCAAACTTGCATAGGGAATGGTGGTGAAATTTGCAGATGATTCCAAAAATTGTACCTTTCATTAACCAGAAGACCATGGGAAACTGAAAAGGATTTGTCATAAGATTGAGCAATAGGCTCAAAATTGGCAAATGGAATTCAGTGTCATTACCTGCAGAGTAAAGCATTTTGGCTTTTAAAATAGAGTGTTAAATGAATTTGGATTCACTTGGTTAAGGGTTTGATCCTTGGCTTGATGAGGATATTTCTAATGAAAAAACTAATGATTATGTTTTTGTCACCAGTTTTAATTACAAAATTCAAGATGTGACATTTAATCAACATGAAGTTTAAGACCTCTGTTAGATTTTAGTGTCCAGCTATCAAAAGCATTCTGTAGGTTTGAGGGAGCATGGACAATACATTCGCTGGACTACGTCCTGTAATAAGGAAAAGCCAATGCCAAAGACTTGGCAAAAATTTTTTTTTTGTAGAGTACTGCAGATGATGGCCTGATGTGATTGACTGATTCAAAATTGCAAACCATTAGGACGAGATATAGAAACAGATTGTGTTCAGTAACTGAGGAAGTTGTTGAAATCTGTCGCAGGTTTAGTGATTCAGAGCAAACCCAACACGAGTGGCATGGCCTGCTTCTGTAGAGCGAGTGCTTTTGTATTGTTCGGTAATCTGAACATCCATGCCAAAGAAACTGGTCAGATTTCTAGGATATGATTTATGGAATACCTCACTGACTGTCCTGTGTCCGATTACAAAGACAACATAGAAACAGAGCCAAGAAATCTAAGCTGGTGTTAATGTTCCTTTATGAGCTGCCTCCTTTATTCAATCTGTTCACCACCTCCTTCAATTCCTTTCCCCTCATGTGCTCACCCAGCTTTCACTGATATGTGGCTTAGTGACTTCCACAACCTGACCACACTGAGCAAAGTCTCTTGAATTCCGAATCAGAGTTATTGGCTCTTGGATTTGTGTTTCCCCAATCTGGACTAATTGGAAACATCTGTGTGTTAACCCTATCCACTCCCATCAGAGTTTGAAATATCTTTATCACATCACCCCTTGGCAGTTCTTGGAACCTCGGAAAAGGTTCGAGGTTAATTAGGATCCTGGCACTCAGTGGAATGTTTGGACCCTGGACTTGAATTTGTGTTGACGGCATGAATGGCTGTTTGGAAAAGGAGGAAGAGTAATCCGCAGGCAGATGGAGAAAAATGGACTTTTTCCTGTGAGACATTGGAATTGTTTGGTTTGACAGTGATTTCCAAATTGTCTTTACTGACGTGTTGATGAAAGGTATCACTGCTCTGGATTGATATTTACCCTTTGGGTAACCTGACCTTCCTATGAAGGGAGTTCTAACTCTGTACCAAATGTTGAGCCAGTGACAGTGTCTGGTTTTGGAGTACTGTTTGCTATAATCTCCAGTGACATTTGGGTCACTTTTTAAACTGATTAGGTTCCCAACTGAAGCAGCAGTTTAATACTTGAGAATTTTCAATTGAGCTGTGTAATACAGATGAAATATTGATTTCTCATTTGTGGAGTGGACCTCTGAGTATAGGAGCTGAGACATCATGTTGAGGTTGTACAAGACATTGGTGAGACCTCTTCTGGAGTACTGTGTCCATTTCTGGTCGCCCTGCTATAGGAAGGATATTATCAAGCTGGAAGGGGGTTCAGAAGAGATTCATCGGGATGTTTCAGGAATGGAGGGCTTGAGTTATGGCAAGAGGCTGGATAAGATGGGACTTCTTTCACTGGAGCATAGGAGGTTGAGGGGTGACCTTATAGAGGTTTAGAAAGTCATTACAGCTATAGATAAGGTGAATGGCAGGTATCTTTTCCCTAGGGTGGGGGATTTCAAGACTATGGGGCATATTTTTAAGATGAGAGGAGCAAGATTTTTTTAAAAGAGGGCCAATTTTTTTTACACAGAGCGGTTCATGTGTGAAATAAGCTTCCAGAGAAAGTAATGGATGTGGATACAGTTGCAACATCTAAAAAACATTTGGATAAACACATGGATAGGAAATTTTTGGAGGGATATGGGCCAGGAGCGGGCGGGTGGGACAAGTTTAGTTAGGGATTATGGTTGGCATGGACTGGTTTGACCAAAGGGTCTGTTTCTACACTCTATGAATGTATGACTCTGAGTGAAGACCATTTCTCAATCAGACATACTAATTGGTGGTGTTTTTCCTAAAGTAGATAAAGGATTAGTGGAAATATGAAAACTTAACCGGGAAGACAGCACTGATAGTCGTGCCTCACTGTTCCACAAGCCTTCATTAAATGTAAAAATGTGTAAAATCCTAAAGAGACCACCAAAATGATGAATTTTCCTGACTGCCTGTTACTTGAGCAAAAACAATTCACACTAGCTTTCATCATTAATATGAAATAACTCTATTTATTTTGACACACTTAACTCCAGTAAGAGCAGAGAAAATAAACTATTTCTAATTTATTACTATGCAAGTTAAACTACACCCCTTCAAAGACCCTAAATACACACATACACACACATTATCATGATTAAGACAGATAAAAGACACAGGGTTTATCACAGATACTGTAGGTGAAAAAGAATATATACAGGGTAAACAACATTCGAAAATCAATCATTCAAACATCAAGGTGGAAAGATATTTTCTCTGTTTGTTTGATTTTAGCAACGAAACACGCTATTGTCTATACGGTGACAGTTATTCTTTGATTTGATGGTCAAACAGGTGGACCTAGGTCTTAAAATTTTAAAATTCTTTCTTTTAAGCTTTCTTAACTTGGGGAGAGAGAGATATGGATGCTTTCTAACTGCTGGCTCTGGGTGTTTCTGTCCTCTGCTGGTCTGCAATTTACAGCTTTTTAACACTCTAAAGCTCAGCCAACCAGAGGACTATTGTGAGGAAACGTTTCCTTAACTCAAGACTCTCAATGCCATTGAATGCTCTCTCTCATGGCTTCAGAAAACAAATTAAACTGCCTGGCTCCAAAACTATGTAGCACTTGATTTTCAAATTGTGAAATTCTAGTGTTTCAGTTATAGCAGTCCACTTCCATTTCAGTTTATAGTCACCAAAAAGAAAACTGTGTGGCCCCTTGCAGAAATGTGTGGTCTCTAGCAATGACCATGCGTCCTCTGTCAGCACTCCAGTGGCATTTGCTGATCAGAGAAATTACACACTTTAAGAAAGATTGGGGAGAATCTGCACATTCCAGTCTTCCATTGAATCTGTTAAGGGCTGTTGTTTGAACAGAATACAAGTTGTCTCTATAACTGTCTGATATAATCAAATTCATAACACTTGGAGACTATAAGCTGGTTTATTTCACATGGCGTGACAAAAACACGCCTTTTGCCCCAAACACTGTTACAACAAAATGCTACTTCAGAGCAAGAAAGGTAGGAGGGAGGTTAACTTTAGTTATAATTCACTCTGAGTTTTCTTCACACATGCTGCCAGACCTACCGAGCTTTTACAGCAACTTCTGTTTTTGCTCCTGATTTACAGCATCCGCAGTTCTTTTGGTTTTTATTTAGTTATAATTCACTTCTTTTGAGTGTGGTGGAAGATACCGTTGGTTAACACCAGAATCCACTGGTACATTTAAAAAACATTTGGAAAGTTGATTTGGTCTCTGTCCATCGAGCTGTGTACTCCATTAAGTGAATTGCTGGTCAGTTCCTCTGTGTTATTTTCATTATTATTGAAGGTGTTAGCCCCTGGGTGGTGGTAAATCTTAATTTTACGATGTATGCACCTTCTATTGCAGGGGCTGCAATGCAAGTATTTCCTAAAGAATTATGAAGCAATGATATTGTGTTGCACGAGAAAAGCGTGAGATTTGCTTCCAGTTTTTCAGGGGAGCTTCTAACTGAAAGATTTTTAAAAACGCATTGACAGCTCTGTTTTCCTGGTAGTTTATTTCCCTTCTTAACTCCAACGGAAGACACCAACCATTTCCCAAAGATAAAATTTCATAATTACTGATAGCCAGCTGGTGCCTTACCCAGTGTTCATTTCATGTGTCCCTAGACTATTTGACTACCAGAGGCATCATACCCGGCTCTCAGCCATTGTCTGTAGCTGTACCTTTTCTCAGCAGGAAACATAACTCTTGCTGAAGGCAAGAGTTTGAGCTGACCTCACTCATTCACTCCCTCCATTCAGTTGGCCCAGTTCTGAAGAAGGGGAATATTTAAAAAGAGGCTTTTTTGTAGAATAGATCATAGAATCCCTACAGTGTGGAAACAGGCCCTTTGGCCCAACAAGTCCACAGTGAACCTCACAGCATTCCACCCAGACCCATCCCCCTTATTTACACCTCCCTGAACACTATGGGCAATCCACCTAGCCTGCACATCTTTGGGCTGTGGGAGGAAACTGGAGCAAACCCACACAGACACAGGGAGAATGTGCTGGAATTGAACCTGGGTCCCTGGTGCTATAAGGCAGTAGTGCGTGCCACTGTGCCACTCTAATTGTTTAGTTGTTTATCTGATGAAATGAAGAATAGAACAGAGCTGACTTGAAATTCTGCAATTTCCTCGAACAGCACCTTCCAAACCCTTTTCTCGGACAGCAACTTC
>JAHRHZ010000094.1:315606-337808 GCA_024137785.1 Ginglymostoma cirratum | reverse complement strand
GACAGCAACTTCCAAACCCTTTCCTCGGACAGCACCTTCCAAACCCTTTCCATGACAGCACCTTCCAAACCCTTTCCTCGGACAGCACCTTCCAAACCCTTTCCTCGAACAGCACCTTCCAAACCCTTTCCTCGGACAGCACCTTCCAAACCCTTTCCTCGAACAGCACCTTCCAAACCCTTTCCTCGGACAGCACCTTCCAAACCCACGACCTCTTCCATCTAGAAGGACAAGGACAGCTCCACCTGCAAGCTCCCTTCCAAACCACTCACCACCCTGACTTGGAAATATATCGCTGTTCCTTCACTGTCATTAGGTCAAATTGCTGGAAGTGTATCTTTAACCACACTGTCGGCATGGCTACACCCTTTAAGGACTAAAAGTCGTTCTTGAGGCAGTTCATCACCAGCAGCTCCAGGCCAATTAGGAATGAGTGGTAATTGTTAGTCCAGCCACGGTCACTCTCAAACAAATTTAAAACACAACTGTTCGCAGCTGAATCTTCAGACCCTGAAGATTGAATTGAGATTGGAATAGATCAGCTGGAGGCGTTGTGGCTACTTCCTTGAGGGCAGATTGGATGATCAATTTATGCCATCAAAATGCATCCCCAGATAAAGAGTATTTTTTAAAATAATATTTTTGAAGGTGGTTTTGGCAAAGGCAAGCAACTGTAAAGACTTTGTGAAGAATGATCATTTTATTTCCCATTTACTGTGTAATAAGAATCCATTCACATTTTGTTTCCTCTGTCAAATAAACTCACGCCATAGGATCATACAGTCATAAAGCCTGGAAACAGACCCTTTGGCCCAACCCCTCCATGCCAACCAGCTTTCCCAAAGTAAACTCGTCCAATTGGCCTGCATTTAGCCCATATCATTCTCAACCTTTCCTTTTCATATACCTATCCAAATGCCTTTGTACATGTGTGATGACTGATAGTATGCATTGTACTCTCTGTGTAGACCTTTCTCCACCTTCTCACCTTAGTCTACGTTGCCTCCATCGACAGTTTACGCTCTAAATGATATCTCTTCTTCCTTCTAGTGTTGCTCTGCAGTGTCTCCCTTGGATTCCTGAGGGTCCATGGCTGCAATCCAAACCTTGTTCACATCCAGTGATCACAGCAGCCATTGCAGCAACCCGTATCCTTGTACCCCAGGCAACAGCAAGTGCATCATGGGAAGTGTCAGTAGTCTAATGGCTGACAAACAGGACCTCCTCGGTGATGGCCTGAAGAGCAACAGAAATGGGAGTGCTTACAGTGTCAGGCAACCTGATGGGTTGCTTAAAAAGGGGTTAAACCAGAGAGAGTTACTCAACTACCTGAACAGCACGAAAAAGGGAGCGAAAGCTGAGAAAAGGATTGCATCTGGGAGTTCTTCCATGGAACGCTGTCGAAAGGATGGCCAACATGAGCTTTATGGCAAAACATCTTATAAGGACGGAAAGGAGGTTGATTTGTCGAAGAATTCACTTCCGGTTGGAGGGAAATTCGAAAAGGTAGTTTTAAACATAGTACTGAATCTCTGATTTTGGAGTGTGAACAGCGTGTATTTATATAAAACCTAGAAGTGATCCTGGTAAACTCCACAGCAAATAACCTGCCGGTCTGAAAAACATGCATCCACCCTTGCCCTTCACTTCCTGTCACTGAGCTTGTCCTGTATCCATTCAGCGTGTGTGGAATTCCTCCTAAACATCCATATATTGAACATCTACTGCAGCATCTCAATCAAGCTCCTCTGTTACCTCCCTTAAAGAATTTGATCAGTTAGTCAAATGTGTCTCATCCATCCTCTAATCCACACTGGCTGTCTTGCTTAATTCATGTCTTTTGTCCCTGACAGTAAAACCCTAAGAAATAGGAACAGGAGTAGGCCATTCACCCCCTGGAGCCTGTATGACATTTAGTAGGGTCGCGGCTGATCTGACATTCCTCACATCCATTTTCCTACTGGTCCAGAATCTATCTGTCTCAGCTTTTAATATACACAAGGACTCTGCCCCCACACAGCTCTCTGTGGCAAGAAGTTCAAAAGACTCTCAACCCTCTGAGGGAAGAAATTCCTCCTCATCTCATCTTAAATTGGCGTCCCTTTCTTCTGAGCCAATGCCCTCTGGTCCTAGACTCTCCCATGACGGGGAAATGTCCTTCCAGCATTTACCCTGTCAAGCCCCTTAAGAATCCAATATGTTTCAATGAGATCGCCTCTCATTCTTGTAAACTCCAGTGAGTAGAGTTCCAACTTGCTTAGCCTTTGATCATAAAACAGTCCCTCCATACCAGGGATTATCCTAGTGAACCTTCTCTGAACTGCTTCCAAAGCAATTATATCTTTCCTTAAATAAGGGGACCAAAACAGCTCACTGGTAGTTCAGATGTGGTCTCACCAGCACCTTGCACAGATGCAGTAAGATTTCCTTTTTCCTGTTCTCTAAACAAGGGCCAACATTCCATTTGCCTTCCTGATTACCCGCTGCACCTGAGTGTTAGCTTTCTGTGTTTCATGCACAAGTGACCCACAAGTCAGGAACAAAAGACAAAGAACAAAAGAGAAATACAGCACACGAACAGGCCCTTTGGCCCTCCAAGCCTGTGCCGATCATCACGACATGACTAACTTAAAAAACAAACCTTCTGCTCTTATTCGGTCCTTATCCCTCTATTCCCTCCCTATTCATGTAACCCTCCAGATGCCTCATAAATGTCACCAATGTACCTGCTTCCACCACCTCCTCTGGTGGTATATTCCAGGCTCCAATGACTCTCTGTGTGAAAAACATTCCTCGCACACCTCCCTTATACTTTCCCCCTCTCACCTTGAACCTGTGCCCTCTTGTAATTGAAACTTCAACCCTGGGAAAAAAACCTCTGACTATCCACCCTATGTATGCCTCTCATAATGTTGTAGACCTCTGTCAGGTCTCCTTTCAGCTGCTGTCTTTTTAACCTTTCCTCATAGTCAATGCCCTCAAGACCAGGCAACATTCTGGTGAACCTTCTCTGCACTCTCAGCAAAGCTTCCATGTCCTTCTGGTAATGTGGTGACCAAAACTGCACACAATACTCCAAGTGCAGTCTCACTGGGGTTTTATATCGCTGCAACATGGTTTACCAACTCTTGTACTCTGTGCCCCGGCCAATGAAGGCAAGCATGCCATATGCCTGCTTAATCACCTTGGCTACCTGTGTTGCCACTTTTAGGGAACTGTGGGCCTGCACACCCAGATCCGTCTGAATGTTAATGTTGCTAAGGGTTCTACCATTTACAGTATAATTCACACCTAAATTTAATCCTCCAAAATGCATCACCTCGCATTTGTCTGGATTAAACTCCATCTGCCATTTCTCTGCCAAAGTCACTAACCTATCTATATCCTGTTGTATCCTTTCACAGTCATTGGCACAGTCAGCAATTCCACCAATCTTAGTGTCATCTGCAAACTTACTAATCAGACTGCCCACATTTTTGTCCAGATCATTTCTATATACTGCAGACAACAGAGGGCCCTATGTTGTAGAGGGCCTTTTCTGTTGTAGCTTTCTGCAGTTTCTCTCCATTTAAATAATATTCTTTTCTTTTGTTCTCCCTTCCAAAATGAACAATTTCACATTTTCCCACCTTATACTCCATTTGCCAACCTTCTGCCCACTTACTTAACCTATCATTACCTCTCTGTAAACTGTTTGTATCCCTTTCACAACCTGCCTCTCCACCGATTTTTGTGTTGGTTTCCGGTACTGGTGCTGGACTGACTGGCCTCTAGTTTCTCTGTTTATGCTTTATCCCTTTATTGAACAGTGGTATGACATTTGCTGTAACATTTTCCCATGAGACTACTCCAGTTATCTTGTGGTATTTGCCCCCTCTATGGCCACGTGGTGTTGAGCAAGGGCTTTTGAGACTGTTTGCCAGTCCTCATATACCTTTCTTTGTCGTGGGGACCTACCTAGTGATTAGTGATTTGAGGCATCACTACTGTAGAGTGTCTACAGAAGAGGTGCTGTTCCTTGGTACCATGAAGCCTTGTTGTGTGATAGTGCCAGGTACAATTACATTAGGTCAGCCATAATTACCAGGGCCTTGGGAAACTGATACAGGAACGTCAGCTCCTGTCAAAAGCTTGAGGATGGCTCCTTGTCTCCACCCACATACTATGACATTAGTAGAATGGGTGGAACCATTGTAACATGAACATTTAACCCTTCAAAACCATTGTCTAACACAGCAAACCTTTTAATATCCAGCGCCTGTGAGCATACCAGTTGATCAAATATTCCAGATAATCAAGGCGTCTATATAATCAATGTAAAAACACACACTAACTAATAGAAATGTAATGCGGGGTATACACATCATTATTATACTTTATTTACAGCGTAAATCACGTGAATAATAATGCAGCTCTGCCTGAAATAAAACTTACCAGCAGAGAACCTTGTCAATCACACCCTTAACTGATTTGAACATCACGGTAGATCATGATATTTGGGGAGAAATTGACTTGAAATGGAATTTGCTGTTGATATTTTGTGTAGCCATTTGATCGAACAACAAGTTTATTTACATTGACGTAAATAAATTTTTAAAAACCCAATAATAATTGTGCAGAATAATACAGTAAAGTTCGTGCCATTTGAGATATATAACATTTGCTGGTTTATTCAGATTGCCAGTTGAAACAGAGTTTCCTGTAAACATAAGAAAGTCTCCATGCCTCCAGCACCACCACTCTATCAAGAGCAAACTATACAGTAAATGGAAAAGCCCTGGGGAACATTGATGTACAGAGAGATCTGGGTGTTCAGGGCCATTGTTCCCTGAAGGTGGCAGCGCAGGTCAGTAGAGTGGTCAAGAAGGCATACGGCATGCTTTCCTTTATCAGATGGGCTATTGAGTACAAGAGTTGGCAGGTCATGTTACAGTTGTATAAGACTTTGGTTTGGCCACATTTAGAGTACTGCGTACAGTTCTGGTCGCCACATTACCAAAAGGAAGCGGATGCTTTGGAGAGGGTGCAGAGGAGGTTCACCAGGATGTTGCCTGGTATGGAGGGCGCTAGCTATGAAGAAAGGTTGAGTAGATTAGGATTATTTTCATTAGAAAGACGGAGATTGAGGGGGGACCTGATTGAGGTCTACAAAATCATGAGAGGTATAGACAAGGTGGATAGCACGAAGCTTTTTCCCCAGAGTGGGGGGACTCAATTACTAGGGGTCATGAGTTCAAAGTGAGAGGAGGAAAGTTTATGGGAGATATGCGTGGAAGGTTCTTTACGCAGAGGGTGGTGGGTGCCTGGAACACGTTGCTAGCGGAGGTGGTAGACGCAGACATGTTAGTGTCTTTTAAGATGTATCTGGACAGGTACATGGATGGACAGGGAGCAAAGGGATACAGACCCTTAGAAAATAGGTGACAGGTTTAGACAGAGGATCTGGATCGGCACAGGCTTGGAGGGCCGAAGGGCCTGTTCCTGTGCTGTAATTTTCTTTGTTCTTTGTTCTTTGTTCAATGCAGACTAAAGAATTGTAATCAATGTCTCTGCATCCGCTTCTTTCAGCAAAATAGGCTATCTTCCACCGGGCCCAGATATCTTACCAACTTCTGGTTTTTTTTAAAATACATCCTCTATATACATTTGTTACCGTGTTTATAATGCCCTGCTCTTTTAACACAATCTTTCACACTATTCTAATGTGTTGCAAAGATGGATGCAACGTATTCATTTAATCCTTTCTGTCATGTCTTCTACTGCTACATATCAGTATATTATAGTCAAATATCTTTAACTTGGGAAGGGATTGGAGGAGAGTGCAATGGAAAATATATCTGCTTTGATCCACGAAGAATGGCTAAAAGTCCTCGTGACTGTGTTGGAAGATCAAATACAGGGAGATTGGCTTGCAAATTTGATGGGATACTGCAATGCATTATTTGGAAACTTTGCAAACACACTTGTACATACTAACACCTGGAGGAGCAAGGAAAGTCACATTTTCAGACTGTAAAGTGTGAGAGTATTGCAGAAAGAAAGGAGGTAATTTAAGATTCCCAGATGTTAGTGTTTAGTAAGAACTTGAAAGTTTAATGATATCAAGAGGGAAAACCAGTGAAAGTTAAAACTGACTATTTCAGACACTGTCTCAGTTGGGATTCAGTTATGAAGGAGGATCTTATTTGCACAGAGGCACAAACAGTTATGGTGATAAACATGCAAATAACAGCTAAACACTATTTCAGACCTTTGGCAGGTGACAAAAACATGTTGCTAAGACAACATTTATCATCTCCTGGCCAGAACATTGCTGCCATTGTTTTAACAAGATCAGAAGAATGTGGTCCTGAATTTTTGTTTGTAATAGAGCAGATTTTACGAGAGAGAGAGTCATGTTCCGGAGCAGCTTAGCCCATGAACAGGATGTTCAGTGTGAGAAGTCTCTGCCTGGGCATGTCCCTGTAATCCGCTCTGCTGTTATGAAACGTTCAGGGTTATCTCAGCCAGAAGCAGTTGGATCATCGACAGTACAGTCCCAACATAACAGCCCCTTCGGGTGCAGGCGAGTATTTCTATTTGTACCCCAAGGCGCTGCTGTTGCTTAAAGTGCATCATTATCCCAGCAACCTCAGCTGCACCATGAGGATAATGGGTGTCATTTTAGAGCAGTTTTCAACATTCTTTGGAGGATGGCTGAGCCATGGGTAAATCTGGTGGCTACACTTGTGTGATATTTAATTGAAGTGCACATCAGTGACAGTGTTTGACTGGAACTTTCCTACAAAATAAAAATCTACAGATCTGAAAACACGGTGTGAGGATAGGATTGGAACCAGCCAGCCTTCAACACTCTTCAGTCATTTCCTATTCTCTCTGCATGTCCAATGTTTACATGCTTACTTTCTTCTGATTCCAGATTTTGTTTTGAGACTTTATTTTTAACATTTTCTTCTTCAGTAAGGCAAGGCAAAGTTCAGATGTCGGGTTTGATGGCAATGCATATGAACCATTCAGACATGCATTAGACCAAGTCAAGGCAGAGCTAATGAAAGTATTGCTCACTAGTTATACAAGCCCCTCGATCGACTGAATCTGGCTTAATTCCTGCGCTTGGAGAGAGTGACCGTAATTGGGCATTGATCGAGACATTGGCTGTAATGATTGAAAATCCAGAGATTGACATTGATGAGGCAGTTCTACCATCTGTTGGCAGTGCTGTTGACACTGGAGAAGGTCCAGAAAGGAATAGCTTCTTCCAGCAAACCAGCTCAGCATGATCAGTGTAACCGCAGGATAATTCTGAGCTGGGCATTCACCAACAATGTGGGAGGCTCGGCTTGGGAAATTTTCCCACAGAGTAGACCCACTTTCTTCCCAGGACTCCTGCCTGTTATGGTTTAGTTCCAGAAAAACCAGGCTGGAGTGGCATTGGGTCTTGTACCTTCAGAACCAGGCTGGGGTGGCTTTAGGTCTTGTACCTTCAGAACCAGGCTGGGGTGGCATTAGGTCTTGTACCTTCAGAACCAGGCTACGGTGGCATTGGGTCTTGTACCTTCAGAACCAGGATGGGGTGGCATTGGGTCTTGTACCTTCAGAACCAAGCTGGGGTGGCATTAGGTCTTGTACCTTCAGAGGCATGTCAAAGGGAGTGGCAGGCTAAGGTTGGTTAGTTAGTTATCCCATCCCTCTTTTCTGTCACCCTTCCCCAGTTCTTTTAAAGACTCTTAGATCCTTTAATAGAAACCAATTAACACGGAGGGAGGTGATGGCCTCATGGTATTATCACTGGATTCTTAATCCAGAGACCCAGATCATGTTCTGGGAACCTGGGTTCAAATCCTGCCACAGCAGATGGTTGAATTTGAATTGAATAAATATCTGGAATTAAGACTCTAATGATGACCGTGAATCCATTGTTGATTGCTGCAAAAATCCCTCTGGTTCACTAATATCCTTTAGGGAAGGAGACTGCCATCCTTACCTGGTCTGGCCTACATGTGACTCCAGACCCACAGCAATGTGATTGACTCTGAACTGCCCTCTGGGCAATTAGGAATGGGCAATAAATGCTGTGTAACCAGCGATGCCCACATCCCGTTAATGAATAAAGAAGGGAAAAAAAAAATTCCTTATGTCCCCGCTCCTTGCTCTTTCCATTGACCCCCTGCGATTTCCAACCCCAAGTCACCTAACCTATACAATGTCAAGTCTTGAAATGCACAAAAATAAAATGCACCAGTTCAGAAATCTCTGTTGGTCTTGAAACCATGTAAATGCTCAGCTCCTGCACTGAAAATTGTTGGTGGGGATGTGAATCCCAGAATTGTGCTCCCTTGGAGAACAGTTCAACTCTGTGAAAATATGACCCTTTTATTTCCCTAAGCAGTGTCGCGCACAAATCCAGTGAACTGCAACACAGTGAAGTGTGCCTGTTCAATATAACGCCGTTGATCCTGACTCCTCTCCTACTCACCTTCTCTTTCTCTCCACAGTCTCGATTCCGATCCTCTGCCTTCAAGCCTGTGGTGCCAAAGAACTTCAGTTCGATGCAGAATCTGTATCCGCAGCAGAGCAAGGAGCTGTTGGATAGCACAGCCAGTCTCAACATCTTCACCAAGATGGGCCATTCGTCTCTGAGGAATGGAGAGGAAAAGCAGGAATACTTCAGGAGCGCCAGCCAGGAGGAAGACATGTCTGACTCTGGGCGGAACTCCATGACGAGTCTGCCTCCATGTGGAACAGGCCTGAAGCATCATGTCGGACAGATCAGTGCTTCCATGGGCCAAATCAACCACATTGGGTCAAGCTACGTTGACGGAGCATCCAAGGAGGCAGCAAACTCAGACAGTGGCCATTTCTCCTGTAAGAGCATGGCCGCCCTGAACCGGCCGAACCCCCAGGGCCGCACGTCGCCATCTTGTGAGCTGTCGAGGTCGATGGAGGATGTGGTCCGGGAACTGGAGGAGCGGCTCCACGAGAAGGAGGTGGAGCTGAAACATGTGAGGAGGAATTTGGATGAGAGCGAGGACGCCATTGCCCAGGTGTTTGAGGATAAACAAAGGTTGTGGGAGAGGGAGATGGATGAGCTGAAGCGTGTCTACGCCACCAAGCTGCGCCAGGTGAGCCAGCAAGCGCAGTGTACACAGCGAAGCCTGCAGCTACAGCTCTTCAAGGTGCAACAGGAGAAGAGGAAGCTGCAGGAGGACTTTGACAACTTATTGCAGGAATGTGAGCAGCTCAAAGGCCGGTGTACTTCCTACAGAAAGGAGCAGGACGATTTAACCCCGAAGCTTGAGGAGAGCAAGTGGGAGGTAGGGTTCTTTACTGATGTGGCTGGCCTTTTATTATTGAGCATTTGTTTCCTGTTTTTAACAAGTGAACAAGGGGGAAGCTGAAATCTGGTGAGTTGTCTACAAAATGGTATATGCTGTTTTTGTGATAACAAGGTGTGGGGCTGGATGAACACAGCAGGCCAAGCAGCATCATAGGAGCAGGAAAGCTTGACGTTTCAGGCCTAGACCCTTCATCAGAAATGGGGGAGGGGAAGAGGGTTCTGAAATAAATAGGGAGAGAGGGGATTTCTCCTCCGACACTTCCGCCATCTACAATCTGACCCCACCACCAAAGACATTTTTCCCTCCCCACCCTTGTCTGCTTTCCGGAGGGACCACTCCCGCAGTGACTCCCTTGTCCGAACCACACTCCCCTCCAGCCCCACCACACCCGGCACTTTTCCCTGCAACCGCAGGAAGTGCTACACCTGCCCCCACACCTCCTCCCTCAGCCCCATCCCAGGCTCCAAGAAGACTTTCCACATCAAGCAGATGTTCACCTGCACATCTGCCAATGTGGTATACTGCATCCGCTGTACCCGTTGTGGCCTCCTCTACATCGGGGAAACCAAGCGGAGGCTTGGGGACCGCTTTGCAGAACACCTGCGCTCAGTTCGCAACAAACAACTGCACCTCCCTGTCGCGAACCATTTCAACTCCCCCTCCCATTCCTCAGACGACATGTCCATCCTGGGCCTCCTGCAATGCCACAACGATGCCACCCGAAGGCTGCAGGAACAGCAAATCATATTCAGCTTGGGAACCCTGCAGCCCAATGGTATCAATGTGGATTTCACAAGCTTCAAAATCTCCCCTTCCCCAACCGCATCCCAAAACCAGCCCAGCTCATCTCCACCTCCCTAACCTGTTTTCCCTCTCTCCTATCCCCTCCTCCCACCTCAAGCCACACCCCCACCTCCTATCTACTAACCTCATCCCGCCCCCTTGACCTGTCCGTCCTCCCTGGACTGACCTATCTCCTCCCTACCTCCCCACCTACACTCACCTTTACCGGCTCCATCCCCGCCTCTTTGACTTGTCTGTCTCCTCTCCACCTATCTTCTCCTCTATCCATCTTCTATCCGCCTCCCCCTCTCTCCCTATTTATTTCAGAACCCTCTTCCCCTCCCCCATTTCTGATGAAGGGTCTAGGCCCAAAATGTCAAGCTTTCCTGCTCCTATGATGCTGCTTGGCCTGCTGTGTTCATCCAGCTCCACACCTTGTTATCTCGGATTCTCCAGCATCTGCAGTACCTATTATCTCTCATGCTGTTTTTGTAATTTGTTTCCCTTTCCTTCAGGATCTTCCTGCAGTGCAAATAAAGGCCATTTGGCCCATTGAGTGTGCACTGACCCTCTGATAAGCCTCCCACCCAATCCCTGTAAAACTGCATTCTCTGTGGGAAATCTACCCTGACCTGCACATCTTTGGACTGTGGGGAAGAAACCCACACAGACACAGGGAGAATGTGCAAACTCCACACAGACAGTCGCCCAAGGCTGGAATGGAACCTGGGTCCTTGGTGCTGTGAGGCAGCACTGCTAACCACTGAGCCACCATGGTGCCCCATAAAGCTAACAACCACAGCAAATGTTGTGATGGTTAAGTTTAAGGCTGTGTGGTAAAGAACTTCACAATTTTTAATTGAAAATTCAGGGATATAAGGAAAAAACTCAATATTGTACTCAATTGCTCTTTGCTAGCACAGATTGGAATGGGCTGATTGTCACCACTCACTACTCCAGTAATCTGTGAATGATCTTTCTTTGGTTAAATGTCTTTCCCAAAGATGCAGGGAGCTCATCAGTTATTGGAGGAGCCATGGGTGTGGCTGGTTACACATTGCTGATCAGCAGGGTTAGGATGGTCAGCCTTGTTTTTCCTCTCTGGTCGTCTCCCACCTCCTCCTCAACTTCACCTCCCACTCTACTCTCCTGCCCTATACACAGTGCCTGTCACAAACAGGGAAAAACTTCAGTGTTTTGAAAAATGTAATCTAACAGGAAGAATCATAAGCTCTCAACCCATGACAGTTTTCATTTTAATACGAACCTGTCGCACGACAGACAGTGTAAATTCACACTTGAGCAAAAAGTCAGGAGGATGAGGGAACAGAATCCGTGCCACGGTAATGGTGAGGAACCTTTGTGGCCTCGAGTGAAGTGGGGCAGAGTTTGAAAGGAAGTACTGACCTTAAACTGTCCAGCCACTGCAACGTAATACTGCCCTTAACCATTTCCCAACTCATTGGGATTTCTTAATGGCCTACATCTATCTAACTCAAATAATCATCCAGTCTATCACGGAACATGCAAACGACTTTGCAACAATCTTGCCTGGTCTATACACTTGCCAGAAGCTCCTACCGTATTTTGGTTGCTCCTTTTTCACACAGCGTTGTTTTAATGTTTTGTGCTGTTCATATGACTGGGATGAAACTTGTGATATTTCTGCTCTGTCTTGTTTTAGCACCACCCCTGCAAGTATGAGCTCTTGCGAGTTTTTTTTGCTCAGTCAGTTCTTATTTCCTGAGACTCTGGATGACCCGACCTCGGAAATAACCGGGTAAAAAGACGTGCTGTTCTTCTGCTTCATGTGTAATTTCATTGTCTGGGATTTGTCGTAGTAACTAGTCTTTATTCTCCTCGGATATTCACCACTGGCTATTTTCACATCTGTTTAGAAAGCATCACTTTTACTCAACCATCAAAGGTAAATGAACTAACTCAGAGCAGCAGAGATGAGTAGTCAGGGCTTCCTGACCTTTTCCTATGTGATTGACATTCGAAGAGTTGATGTGGATTATATTCCGACGTTTATTTGTCTCTCTACCCCTGGAGATCCACTGTTGAGGTTTCTGCTTGGTTAGTTATACCATAATTTGTGGGTTGAATTCCACATCTCTCTTGTGGTTGTTTTAATGAAATGATACAGAGCAATTAAGACCCAGCTCTCGGTGCTCTTGGCTTCAAATGAATAGTTTTCTGTTCTAAGTGGCCAGAACAAACCATTAACTTGCTACTTGTCTCGTTGCAGGTCTGTCAAAAGGCTGGTGAGATCGCCATGTTGAAGCAGCAGCTCCGAGACTCTCAAGCAGAGGTGGCAGAGAAATTGAGTGAATTGTTCAACCTGAAGACGCTGCTCCGTGAGGTGCGAGTGGAGCTTTGTACCAAAGATGAGCAGTTGCTACAGTTAAAAAACTCTCTGCAGGCACAGTCCATCCAGTTAGCTCAGAGCACTAATGCCCTGCAGCAACAGGAGGAAGCCATTTTACTCCAAGAAGCCTCTCTGAGGAGTGACGGGACGTCTGAAGAGATGAAGACCTTCCTGAGTGGGGAGACGGACGATCTGAAGGCGAGGGGCCTTCAGGCAGACAGTGCTCAAGCCCTGGCCCTGCAGGTTGAGAGGCTGAAAGCAGAGCTGCTGTTGGAGCGCAGGCAGTGTGAAGCACAGGCTGCTAGCTTTGAACTGGAACGGAGCACCTGGCTGGATGAGAAGGAGAAGGTAATCCAGTATCAGAAACGACTGCAGTCCAGTTACTTAGAGATGTACCAAAGAAACCAAGTCTTGGAGCAAGAAGTTCAGGAGATTGCAGCCAAAATGGAACTAGTAGACACTGACGCCAAGCAAACCCTTCCATGGATAGAAAGAATTGAATCCTCTGAAATCTGACAGCGATGAAACTGTATCACTCAGTGTCTACCTGTCCGAAAGTTCATTTAAAAAGAAATCTCTATATAGTGCGGGGTTCCTCAACTATATTTTACACAGGGTGATGGGTGTAGCTTTGGGGGTAATAGTGCCGACTTGGGCATGCACAGAGAGGGGATGTAGTCTTGGCAAGTGTCTGCTTTCTGAAAGGGGATGGTGAGGGGAGTAGAGCAGTGGAACGACAGCAAAACAGCTTGGAAATCTTGGGTTCCTTTTGGTTTTCAGACATCATCAGTGCAGGCAGGTGACTGGATATTTCCCAGCTTTAGCGAATGCTGCACACACCTTGCATACTCTTCAGAAGTTGCAAACAAGGCCGACACAAGACAGTTTTGTGTTCAAACCCAGAATGCTTCAGAATGTGAAATGATCAAAGGCCAATATTTTTATACATTCAAAAAAAATATATTTACCGTCACAGCAAAGTGATAAGTTATTGCAATTTCTCTAACCAGTAATTTGAAATCAGAAATTAGGTAAATTCCCTCTTTCTGCAGATTAAAAGCTGCAGTGAGGTTAACATAGTTGTTATGTAGTGCTGCTGATTTTAGTTTTTGTTAAAATGATTATTGTTTAAGTATTTCTGCAGGCCAATGGAAATTATTCAGAATCTTGCGTTCTGATTCCAGCTGATATTGTTATTGGACAACTCAGATCCCAAATTGAAATCTGGCTTTTTTAAATGAGGTGGTCTTTCACTGAAACGCAAACATGCAGTGCTGCAGATTTCGTTTTAATAACACAAGTTTTTTTAATGCAAATTAGAAGATGAAGGAAACAATAGAATAAACCAAAGTATTTACATACAACACAAGTTTAAAAAGTTGAAAATTCAGTAGGATGCAATCTCATTAGTTCCAATAGCATTCCTTTATTGTACTCAAAGTAGAGAGAAGCCCTTTCACTATCTCCTCTAAAGGACTTAGATTAACTTTAGGTTAACTTTCAATTCCCAGTCCCCAGGATCTAATAACCTTTTCCTTAAGTTTTCAGTCAACTGGTATTAAGAGTTTTTCAGTTTCAAAGTTTTAACCAAAAGTTTCTGGTCTGGACTTCCCAAAGCAACTCCTCCTTACACTGAGGTAGCTTATTTCTTAACAGTTCTAGAATATCTCCCTTATTCAGGAACAATTAGTGTCATCAAAATGCTAGAGTGCAGGTGTTTGGGTAATTTCGGACTGTTTGCATTATGTTTTTGCTGCTGGGATCGGGCTTCCAGAACTATTGTTAAAGATTAACTCCCTCTGGCTGTTCTGGTCCTAATCACAATGAGTCTCAATACTCCGTTTGGATCCATAGCACCAAACTAAAAGTGGCCAAAATTTGATGTTTGTCAGTCAGACAACAGGATTTATTCTAGTGTAGCTAAAGGGGTGCATCTCTGGGGTTAAGGTTAAAATTGAATGTTCAGCTGAATTGGGGGAAGCATTATTTTGCATCTCACCCATGCTTTTCTATTATAGCGTCATTGAGTCATACAACACGGAAACAGACCCTTCGGTCCAACCAGTCCATATTGAAAAATATTTAAAATGTCTTTTAAACATTGTAACTGTACCTGCATCCACCACTTATTCTGGCAGTTCATCCCACACACAAACTACACTCTAACAAAAAAAAAGCCTCTCATGTCTTTTTTAAATCTTTCTCATCGCGCCTGTCCCAGCGTATCCAGCCTCTCCTTATAACTCAAACCCTCCATACCTGGCACCATCCTGGTAAATCTGTTCTGAACTCTCTCCAGTTTAATAATATCCTTCCTATAACTGGGTGACCAGAACTGGATACATTATTCCAGAAGAGGCCTTACCAAAGTCCTGTACAACCTCAACATAACGCCCCAACTCCTAAACTGAAAGGCCTGAGCAATGAAGGCAAGCGTGCCAAACACCTTCTTAACCACCTTATCTATATGTGATGCAAGCTTCAAAAAATTATTGTACTAACCAACTAGGTCTCTGTTCTACAACACCGCCCAAAGCCCTACTTTTAAATGTGTAAGTCTTTGTTTGTTTTACCAAAATGTAATACCTCGCATTTATTTTAATTAAACTTCATTTCCCACTCTTCGACCATTGACCCAATTAGCGCAAATACCTGCACTGGGTGCAGGTTTCATGAGGAAAATTGTAAATTTGCCGTCAAAGCGTGGGTGTTCCCTGTCAATTTCATTCTTGGGTTGGATTCCTAGTTCTGTTCCAAACCCAGGAATACCTCCTGATGGTCTCCCGTCCTTTCCAAGTTCCATATGGAGCAACTGCCCTAGTTATTTGATGGAATTATGTAGAATTACAGCAAGAAACAGGCTGATCTGGTTATGCTTCACTGATGTTTCCCTCCCACCTTGCATGTTTCCTCCTGCTTCCATTACAGTCTCCTCAAAATGTGGCTGTTTTCTAGTGTGGAGCACCATGTAAGGAATGGTCAAACCACAATGGCATCAAACCCTACCCTATTTCATAGTTAGACCAGGGGAGAGAGGAGAGATTGTGTTTCTGTTTCATCATGAAATGCCTTCGGCAGATCTTCCACATGTATTTATTTATGAACTACAACATTTAGAAAAGTTTTAAAACCAGGACTGAATGAAGCTGCCTTGTGACTCCATGTTCAACCCTGACTGCAGTGGTTTAGATGGTTAGTGCAATTTTAGATTTTGCGAAACTCATAATTATTTTGTTTCCCTTAATGATGGCCCTTGAGCATTTGGTTACTTGGCCTTGTAGGTTTGGAGCTTCTCACGTTTGTTTTAATTTGGAACCTGTCTGAAGTTGATATGAGAATTGGTTTTGAATTTTGAGAAAGCTGGTTTAACCTGAATATTCTCATTGCCTGCTTTCCTGTAAGTGGTGTTTATACAGGATGACCCAGTCTACAGCAATGTAGACATTACATCTCTTTATGAAATCATGCTTCACCAATGGCACTGGAGGTTCATATAGTATATATATGCAGCAGGGGGCTGTTTGGCCCATTGTGCTGGTGATACCGCTTTGAAAAAGCAATCTGATTAGTCTCACTTCCTTACAGAAATTCACATTCCAAGCACGTATCCAGTTCCTTTTTAAAAGTTGTTGCTGGTGCTGAGCCCACCTTGCAGGCAGTGTATTCCACATTTTATCGATTATTTTTAAATAATCATCTCCCCATCTCGGTCTCTTGCCAATTAGCTGAAAGGCTCCATTTTTAAATTTGTTCTCCAAATGTGGATGACCCTGCTAAGGCTGTGTAAGCTCTCCTTTCCTATTTGGTCTAAGAAGGGAGCAACTTCCTTGTAATGGCTCAGGTCCTTATTGATGGAGGTATCCGTTTGAGAATGGGCAACCCTGGGGTCCTGATCTGATATGGGCCAGGGTGCAGCAAACTGATCCCAGTCGTTTTCAACTAACGCTGTACAATCTTTTACATTGCCCCGAGCAAGAAAATAGAAGCTTAATTTAAAATCCCATCAGCAATATCACTTCTGCTAATGTGACAGACCATCAAAACCCTTCAGCCTAGGTTATATAATCCAGCACTGGATTGGCCTTTAACCCATCATCTTGTGAGTTCAAGGACAGAATGTTGCTGCTAAAATTATGTTGATGTTCCACTTTATTCGCTCCTGGATTAATGAGGGCTGTCGCATGGATTTGGGAGTGCAGTCAGTCTTTGAAGTCAACAGTGAGTGTATCAGGGCAGATTTTGCTGGTGAAGGTGTTATCCTGTTGAGTGAGAGGAATGCCTTACTCTATTGGGACCCCGCTATTGTTCTGATATACAACTCATCTGTAGTTTCTGATCTTTTCCTTCAGGAATGAGGTTTGGGTAAATGGTGTGTGGACTGAGACCTCAGTAAATCCAGATGGTAGCAACTGTAACAAAACCATCTGGATTGTTAGCTATACTGAGCCTCTGTATGTTTCTACATTTGTTTCGTCTGTTCCCAGCAACTGCGCACATTGGGTTGGAATTATAAATGGAGTTTCCCTTTTTAAAAAAAACTGACCACAGTTTTGAACCAGATTCCAGACCCTTCTACACTGGACAGAATTGGAGAAGGTGGTCCTGATCTGAAATCTCCTTATCATTTATCATTTCCTTTTCCCTGCCACCAGATTGGTTGTCACACTGCATGGCATATAAGTGTTCTACACCCAAGTTCACAGAACAATAAGGACCACATCACCCAAACATGGGTCTACAACCATGTCTGTCCATGTGATCTCGTTGGACTGGTATGTGGACTGGACAATACGCCATCTAGTGAGAAGGATATGCATCACATTGTCATGTCATCTTTCCCACCCATCAGGCACCGTTCACTTCCATCGCAAGGTGACAGTAGCCTGTTCAAGGTTCATTTTAGAATTCCTTCCCTTTTTTTGTTTAAATCTACCTTTGTTGTAGAAGTTTGAGTTTGATATCCGGAAAACAATACGACAGTTCGGAAACACTTCGCTTCATGGCTAAGACTGTTTGTGTTAAACGTGATGTTCACTGATCATTCTTTGACCAGACCTCTATTAACATAGTGGATCGCAATAAAAATACTTCAAATAAAGAATTACTTACATTAGTGGACTCTTGTTTGGGACAGTTATTAAGTGTGACAGGTTAAGAAAGCACATACTGATCTCTCACCTGGGTTGTGCCACAGGAGCTGGTAATGCTTTCCCGGTGATGTTCCAAGGTTTCGTAGGGTGCTTCCTCCATTTTTCACACTGACGCTCTGGTATTTCATCAGTAGCAGAGGAAATGGCCTAGTGGTATTATTGCTGGACTGTTAAACCAGAGACACAGGTAATTTCTGATGAAGGGTTTAGGCCCGAAACGTCAAGTTTTCCTGCTCCTATGATGCTGCTTGACCTGCTGTGTTCATCCAGTTCCATGCTTGTTATCTCGGATTCTCCAGCATCTGCAGTACCTTTTATCTCTGATACAATTTTAACCCCACTGCGAAGCCTCTTCTAAGGATGCCTACCCTGAAGAAGTTACCCTCCTCCCTCCGGACAAACCTCAGGGAATCTCTCTCCCACTGCAACTCTCTCATAACCTCTTCGGCCTTGAAACTGCTCGACCAAGTCCTGAAGCAAACCAGGTACAGCATTTCTGATGAAGGGTTTAGGCCCGAAACGTCAAGTTTTCCTGCTCCTATGATGCTGCTTGACCTGCTGTGTTCATCCAGCCCCATGCTTGTTACACAGGCAATGTTCTGGGGACCTGGGTTTGAATCCTGCCATGGCAGATGGTGGAATTTGAATCCACTAAAAATCTGGATTAAGAGTCTAATGATGTCTGTGAAATGATTGTCCTTTAGGAAAGGTAAATGCCTTCCTTACCCAATCTGGCCTACACAGGACTCCAGACCCACAGCAATGTCTTTGACTTTAACTGCCCTCTGGCAATTAAGGATGGGCCAAGCTGGTGATGCCCTCATCCTGTGAATGAATAAAAGAAAATTCTGAAAACTAATTATTCAAAAGCAATTTTACTATCAACTTTTTATTGACCTTTGGTTTATTTGCAATGAATGATCACTTGTGTTTCCACCTCCTTCACTCAGTGAAGCAAGCTTTTGCCTCATTGCACTGGGGCCCTGCTGTTACAGGACATGCTGTTGAAGACACTTAATGTGCCAAGGGATGCCTAAACAGAGGAGGGAGTATTCTCTGAAGTTACTGAAGCTGGAACTTGGAGGTACCTGATGTTAGCGTTCTTACAATGTTGCTTGGCATTCAGACGACTGGGAGTATACAGTATTAGATAAAGTGAATCAGTCTTCAAACAACCCGCCTGCACCCCACAGTCTGAGCCATCTCGAAAATTCCTTCTGTTTCTTGTACAGGCTGTTGCTGCACACCCTCACTTTACACCCTCACCAGGGACATGCCCCATTGTAACATATTCTCCTCCGACAGAGATCCCCAGTGGGGTCCTATACAAAAGGCTACTTCCCTTTACAATAGGATATCTGGGGTGCAGGGAGCAGTTCCTTGTAACAGTAGATTCATTCAGTTCACAAGGTGGCAGGCCCACGTTATTTTTGTGGCATGGGGGAGGGGGAGGGGTGCGGAAATGGTCTTCCATGTTCACGTTGACTGTTTTCATGTTTAGCCCCACTTTGAAGGGGCTGCTCCTAAATTTCCAGTTGTGCGTCAGCTCCCCCTGCTCCTGACTCACAGGCAATGCACGTGGGGAAGTGTCATTATGCTGGTGGGCTTGCTGTTAGGCTGTTAATAGGTGCAGGTAGTAGGGCAGGGAGGGGGTCAGAGAGACTGCCCCTATTTGGTGGTCACGCCCATGGTCAGGTGTCTATCGAGAGCAAGTACATGGCGTGTACCTGCATAGACTGGTGGGCACCACAGGGGCTGTAGTGCCATCAGAGTGTTACTTCAATTTATCAAGTTTCCATTTACCTCTTGTCACCTCCCATTAGTCTGTGTTTTATTTTACTACAGTGCCCCTTCAGGGACAAACAATGTCACCTATAACTTTGACAAAGTCTATTTCAGTCCCCTGTGGCCAGGGGATCCTGGAAATCCTGGAAAAGGTATACTCAAGTTTGAGAAGTGACAACAAGGAGGGATGAGAAAGGGAGATGGAAATGAGGTGGTAGCTTGCATGGTCAGGGAGTTAAGAGGATGTGGGTGATGACAGTAGATTTGGAAGGGGGTGGAGTTCATTGGAAAACCCAATAATATGGGGCCCAGTAAAGAATGTTTGAGTGGTCACTAGTTTGACTAGAATGGAATCAAGAAAACAGGAAATTGGGCAGTAGAAATGACATGGCCATTTCATCAGCCACAATCTCACTGAGTAGCAGAACTGGATCACTGAGCCACATGGCCTACTCCTGTATCTAAGTCCTACTTGCCTGGATGAGTGCAGCTCCAACAACACTCAAGAAGCTTGACACCATCCAAGCCAAAACAGCCCACTTGATTGGCACCATATCCACAAGCATCCCCTCCCTCCACCACTGACACTCAGTAGCAGCAGTGTGTACTATCTACAAGATGCACTGAAGAAATTCACCAAAGTTCCTTAGATGGCACCTTCCAAAACCCATGACCACTTCCATCTCAAAGGACAAGGGCAGCACATAGATGGGAACACCACCATCTTCAACTTCCCCTCCAAGTTGACTCTCATCCTGACTTGGAAATATATCGCTGTTCCGTCACTGTCACTGGGTCAACATCCTGGAATTCCCTCCCTCAGGGTATTGTGGGTCTACCCACAGCACATGGACTGCAGCGATTAAAAAGGGCAGCTCAGCACCATGTTCTCAAGGACAGCTAGTTTTTCTTTATGGCATTAGAACATAGTACATTACAGCGCAGTACAGGCCCTTCGGCCCTCGATGTTGCGCCGACCTGTGAAACCAATCTGAAGCCCATCTAACCTACACTATTCCATTATCATCCATATGTTTAGCCAACAACCATTTAAATGCCCTTAAAGTTGGCGAGTCTACTACTGTTGCAGGCAGGGCATTCCACGCCCGTACTACTCTCTGAGTAAAGAACCTACTTCTGACATCTGTCCTATATCAATCACCCCTCAATTTAAAGCTATGTCCCCTCGTGCTAGCCATCACCATCCGAGGAAAAAGGCTCTCACTGTCCACCCTATCTAATCTTCTGATCATCTTGTATGTCTCTATTAAGTCACCTCTTAACCTTCTTCTCTCTCACGAAAACAGCCTCAAGTCCCTCAGCCTTTCCTCATAAGACCTTCCCTCCATACCAGGCAACATCCTGGTAAATCTCCTCTGCACCCTTTCCAATGCTTCCACATCCTTCCTATAATGCAGTGACCAGAACTGTACGCAATACTCCAAGTGCGGCCGCACCAGAGTTTTGTACAGCTGCAACATGACCTGATGGCTCCGAAATTCAATCCCTCTACCAATAAAACCTAACACACCGTGCGCCTTCTTAACAACCCTATCAACCTGGGTGACAACTTTCAGGGATCTATGCACATGGACACCGAGATCTCTCCGCTCGTCCACACTACCAAGAATCTTACCATTAGCCCAGTACTCTGCATTCCTGTTACTCCTTCCAAAGTGAATCACCTCACACTTTTCCGCATTAAACTCCATTTGCCACCTCTCAGCCCAGTTCTGCAGCTTATCTATGTCCCTCTGTAACCTGCAACATCCTTCCGCACTATCCACAGCTCCACCGACTTTAGTGTCATCCGCAAATTTACTAACCCATCCTTCTACGCCCTCATCCAGGTCATTTATGAAAATGACAAACAGCAGTGGCCCCAAAACAGATCCTTGCGGTACACCACTAGTAACTGAACTCCAGGATGAACATTTCCCATCAACCACCACACTCTGTCTTCTTCCAGCTAGCCAATTTCTGATCCGAACCGCTAAATCACCCTCAATCCCATGCCTCCGAATTTTCTGCAATAGCCTACCGTGGGGAACCTTATCAAACACTTTACTGAAATCCATTTACACCACATCAACCACTTTACCCACATCCACCAGTTTGGTCACCTTCTCAAAGAACTCAGGCATTGGTCCGAACATAGAAAAGTAAGCTGAACTACAAAGGCAAGATTGATCATCTTTGAAACCAGTACCATTGAACAAGAGTGACATCAAGGAGCAAAATGCAGTCATTGGAATTGAGAAGGGTTTGGTATTTCTCCCAGCTGGGGCTGTAACTGATATGAAAGAAGATCATTGTGGTTATTGGAGGCTAATCAGCTTGTGTTGATGGTTGAAGCTATCTTATTACAATTATTTAGAATCTTGGGTTCTAAACTGAACAACCATTCTTGCTTTAAGTTTGATA
The DNA here is from genome assembly GCA_024137785.1 of Ginglymostoma cirratum. Taxonomy (NCBI): domain Eukaryota; kingdom Metazoa; phylum Chordata; class Chondrichthyes; order Orectolobiformes; family Ginglymostomatidae; genus Ginglymostoma; species Ginglymostoma cirratum. The sequence goes on along the minus strand of JAHRHZ010000094.1, from coordinate 315,957 downwards.
TGTATTTTTATGTTTTCTGTGTCTGTGTGTGTGTCTGTATGTGTGTGTGTCTGTGTGTGAGAGAGAGAGTGTGTGTGTGTGTATCTGTATGTGTGTGTGTGTATGTGTGTGTGTCTGTATGTGTATGTGTGTGTGTATGTGCGTGAGTGTGTGCGTGTGTGTGTATGTGCGTGTGTGTATGTGTGTGTATGTATGTGAGAGTGTATGTATGTGTGAGTGTGTGCATGTGTTTGTATAAGTGTGTGTGTGTGTTTGTGTGTGTATGTGTGTTTATGTGTGAGTGTGTGTGTGAGTGTGTGAGTGAGTGTGTGTGTGTGAGTGAGTGTGTGTGTGTGAGTGAGTGTGTGTGTG
>JAHRHZ010000094.1:287823-315506 GCA_024137785.1 Ginglymostoma cirratum | reverse complement strand
GTGTGTGTGTGTGTGTGTGTGTGTATGTGTGTGTTAAGAAGGAAAGGGCATAATATTCATTTCATATTTGAGTTTTGGGAGAAATGACAAGGTGTCTGGAAATTCGTTTACCTGCATTTGAATGAGATAAATACTTCAGCGCTTCAGAAAATGAAGATCGAAGAGAGGGAGAAAATTGGGATGTTACCTAGCAGCAAGGTGTCCTATGATATAGGGAGACAGAGAGAAAAGTCAAGTTTTCATTTAGAAAACCTGAACCATGCAGAAGGGCAGTGATTGTGTCGGTTTCTTTAAGAAAGAAGCAGTTGATTCCCTGAGGAAAATACCTGACGTGTAGTTTAGCAGTCTCCAAAACAGTCAAGGCAGAAGGAAAGAATTCACTGAGTGGCTTAAGAAAAGCTGCCAAAACGGAAGGCTGTCAAACAGGAGGTTAAGGAGTAAATGAGCTGTGTTAGATGTCTGTTTAGTTAATGTCTCTCTCTCTGAAATCCTTGACGAAAAGCATTGGGTGAAATTTATTAAGAAACTGATTACAGCTGCACCAACTAAACAAAGAACTTTAAAGTGGAAGCCAGCTCATCCTTCACCAAGATTTGAGTATTTATGAGGCTGTTAGAGAGGGTAAAAATGGTTTTTATTTCCCCCCGGTATTTGTAATAAGACTATTTCACTGGGTCTTTTATAATGTCATGCAGTTAGAGATTTCCTTTTGCCCATGATAAACCTGTGTGTTGTTGTGTTGAGCATACTCACAAGAGGCTGTCAGTGACTGACCATTGTGTCAAATAACAAAGACAAAATTTCCAACTTATTAAACCAGGTCTGACTCTTGATCTGACTTGTCCAGTATTACCAATGAGCTGTGATTGTGACAATCTCAGGTCAAGGACATCAATGCAAGGATTCCTCAGGGTAGTGTCCAATTACAAAAGTTTCAGCTGCTTAGTCAATGACCCTTCTCCCATAAGGTCGGAAGTGGGGATTGTTGTATTATGTTTTATGGTCAATATACCTTTCAGAGATGTGCTCACAGTATCACCACTGTATCAGGGCATTTGACAATAAGGTATAAAGATCTCCTACTTAATCATGTGAAATGATGTTGAGTGACTGCAGGACAACTAAATTGTTGAACAAATACAACAGAGAGCAACACGTACTTCTCCAGAGGGCTACCTGATCACCATTGAGGAGGCTTGTTAAACCTCTAAAGCGTTACGTTGAAGTTTGAAATGTTTGTCTTGTAAACTCTGTTCTACCTGTATGTATAACTTTTAAACTGATACCACCTGTCTATATACAACTCTCTGTACCTGTCTGGGGTAAGATTTTATCTTTGGTTAAAAGGAGAATGTTGTGTTATGTCTCACATCTAATAAGTCAGTGTATCTTTCAGAGACTTTCTCATATTATCAAAGTATGATACTATTTGGCCTGATGCTACAAAGATCTCATACTCCATCTTACTATGGGACCATCTGAAGCATGACATGCTACAGAAAGCTACTCAATTGCAATCTAATGTTTGTGTAGAATAGCTCGCTGTAATGTCTGTTGGACTCTTCAAACAACACTGTCCGTGCCCAGTTTCTTATGGCGCAGGAGATAATGTCAGCATTGCCACATCAGGAGGCAAACACACACCAGGGATGTTTGCTGATGATTATACAATGTTTGGAACCATTCATACCTCCTAAAATACTAATGCGGTTTTTTATCCATGAGCAGCCAGACCTGGACAACATCTAGGCTGGACTGAAAATGCAAGTAACATTACCTGACACTTGTGTTGTGCCAATGACCATCTTTAACGAAAGAGAATCTAACCAAACCATCATCCCTTAGCATTATTATCACTGAATCACCCATGATCAACATACTGGGTGTTAGTATTGATCTGAAGATGAACTGGACCAGCCACAGAAATACTGTGACTACAGCTGCATGTCAGAGGCTGGGAATTCTGTCATGACTAATTCACCTCCTGTCTTCCCTAATACCTGCACAAGCCAGGAGTGTAATGGAATATTCTCCACTTGTCTGGCAAGTACTTTAGGAAGCTCAACACTATCCCTGGACAAAGCAGCCTGCTTAATTGACACCCCATGTACCACTGTCACCATTTAATCCCTCCACCACTGACATACTGAGCCAGCAGTAACTTTCCATGTACACAATGCATTGGGGTAACTCGCCAAGCCTCTTTCAGCAGCATCTTCTGAATCCTAGAACAACAACAGCAGCAGATGCATGGAAACACTAGGAGCTGCACATTCCCACCCAAGCCATGCACCAACCTGACCTGATAATTTCACTGCTCTTTCACTGTTTCTGGGTCAAAATCCTGGATCTCAGTCCCTTACAACACCTATACTCTGGGGGCTGCCTCAGTTCAAAACGGCAGTTCACCATCACCTTCCCCAGGACTTATAAGAAAGGGCTGTAAATGCTGCTTTAGCCAGCAACACCCACATCACAGGAATGAATAACAAGGTGCTGAGAGACACCTGGTAGTCTTGCTGTATAAATGTGTGTTTCTTCACCATTAAAATTCAGAAAAGATATTCTTACATTTTAATCAGGTTATTAATGATGGTGTATGCTGTGAAACTGAAGCTAGCTTAAAAGGGAAACATAAACTTGTAAAGAGGAGTAGTATTAAGTGGAATTAGTTTTTGAACCATCTGTGAAGGCTCGTTTTGCTCCATTGCCTTGGGATGGTAGGTGTCATGCAGGAAAGATGCCAAACACTTCAGTACAGCAGGACATATCAGACTAATATGATATTGAGTAAGAGACTACTTGCTGTTTGGAGTTAAAACTGACTCACACTCAAACCACCTGCTCAAAGATTCTATTTATAATCTAAAGTAGAGGCCAATCAAATTAGCTGAAAGGTGCAAATGGCTAACTTGGAAGTGATTCATTGGTAACCTTCTGATTTAAGTTTCCAGACAGTAAGAGAAAACATTGAGATGACATAGTTGATTTAGTGGGATGTCCAGCTGTAAATACTAACAGTACGTGGACACAGCCTGGTCAGGATGTTCACTGATAATGCTGTTAGAACATAAGAACTAGGAGCAGGAGTAGGCCGTCCGGCCCTTCGAGCCTGCTCTGCCATTCAATAAGATCATGGCTGATCTTTTCGTGGACACAGATCCACTTACCCGTGCTCTCACCGTATCCCTTAATTCCTTTATTGTTCCAAAAAAAATCTACCTTAGCTTTAAAAACGTTTACTGAAGTAGCGTCAACTACTTCACTGGGCAAGGAATTCCATAGATTAACAACCCTCTGGATGAAGAAGTTCCTTCTCAATTCAGTCCTAAATCTGCTCCCTCTAATCTTGAGGCTATGCCCTCTTGTCCTAGCTTCACCTGCCAGTGGAAACATCCTCTCTACTTCCATCTTATCTACTGCCTTCATAATTTTATATGTTTCTATAAGATTCCCCCCTCAATCTTCTGAATTCCAATGAATATAATCCCAATCTACTCAGTCTCTCCTCATAAAACAACCCCTCAACTCTGGAATCAACCTAGTGAACCTCCTCTGCACCCCCTCCAGTGCCAGTATATCCTTTTTCAAGTAAGGAGACCAAAACTGCACACAGTACTCCAGGCGTGGCCTCACCAGCACCTTGTACAGCTGCAATATAACCTCTCTGCTTTTAAACTCAATCCCTTTAGCAATGAAAGACAAAATTCCATTTGCCTTCCTAATCACTTGTTGTACCTGCAGACCAACCTTCTGTGATTCATGCACAAGGACACCCAGGTCCCTCTGCATAGCAGCATGCTGCAGCTTTTTACCGTGCAAGTAATAATCCTTTTTACTATTACTCCTACCAAAATGTATGACTTCACATTTATTTACATTGTATTCCATCTGCCAGACCTTTGCCCACTCACTCAATGTATCTATGTTCCTCTGCAAGGTTTCACAGTCCTCTGCACACTTTGCTCTGCCACTCATCTTAGTGTCATCTGCAAACTTTGACACCCTACACGTGGTGCCCAACTCCAAATCATCTATATAAATTGTAAATAATTGCGGTCCCAACACCGATCCTTGAGGCACACCACTAGTTACTGATTGCCACCCAGAATAGCACTCATATATCCCCACTCTTTGCTTCCTGTTAGTCAACCAATCCTCTATCCATGCTAATACTTTACCCCTAATACCATGCATCCTTATCTTATGCAGCAGCCCCTTGTGTGGCACCTTGTTGAAGGCCTTTTGGAAATCCAGGTACACCACATGAACTGGGTCCCCATTGTCCACCTTGCTCGTAATGTCTTCACAGAATCCCAAAAGATTTGTCAAGCATGACCTGCCCTTCATGAACCCATACTGCATCTGCCCAACGGGACAATTTCTATCGAGATGCCTTGCTATTTCTCTGTTGTCCTTCCTTTGTAGAGAACAAGGGAAGAATGGAAAATTGAGACATTGTACCTAGTGACTAAAGTACAATTCATGATTTGAGTTCTGATATTTTGGCCAGGGAGGAAAAATTGTTGTTGCAAATGGAAAATATTTTCTAGTTAACGTTTCAAATTTCCCACAAATGAGAGTCTAATTTTATGTGCTGCAGCTGCTCTGTGATTCAATCAGCTATAACTTAAGTGAGCAGTCCAGTCGAGTTCAAATCTTTTGGACTGTCTAAGCTCCAGTCAAATGTCTGCTTTTAACTTCAATGTTTATTAAAACTGCATACACCCTCTCTCGAAACGGTTTAACTTGCTCCTGAGCAAAGCAAAGAAAGATTCAAACTAGGTAAGATGAATAGACCATTGAATTAAGGAAGGTGATCTTCACAACTTGTGTGGAACTGGTTGCCATGGTTTTAAGTAATAGTGAGGGTTTGGTGATGTGTACATCTAGATTCAGGGTGACTGAGAAATTTGCCTTAAAAATCCCATGGAGCCAGACCAAAGCGAGATAGAATGAAACACTGCCATCTAGTGGCTGTATGGCCAGCAGTGAAGCTGTCATCTCCACATCCCCCTCTAACAATGCTGAAGATGCCTCTAAAGATCCAATTTATTTTAGTTTATTTATAATTTGAGAAAAGAATATTACGAGAAAGAAGCAGAGCTACATTGTGTATGTTTACAAACCTAGGGGAAATATAGTTTGATACACCTCCCGTACTCTCTCAGGGGTATGAGAGGGGTTTGAGCGCATCTTCATGCTACTGGATAAGAGTTTGAAATTGAGAAGTCTTTGTCCATTGTAGATTGTCTTCTTCTGCAAGCTCAGTTCAAGAGGGAAGAAACTTCCAATAGATGTAGTTAGACTAACGTGTCATCATGCAGCCCAGAGTAGATAAGTAACTGGTCCATGCAACATTCAAATGGCAGGTTTTTTCTTTAGGTTGGGGCATTATTTTCCACTGTGTGGGTGTGAACGAAGGAACAATCTCAGGTGAAGAAGCAGCGGCTTCTCTCTATATCCTGGACATTCATAGTAATATTTGAAAGTATCCTAAAGACAAATTATTGTGGTAAGCCTGCTCAGAATACTGTAAGCCATTTAGGATTTTACTCAGATAATTGGGTATTGATTTTTCACAGCACTGCTTTCTGGTGCATTGTGCAAAGGTAGGATTTACACTGGGAACATTCATGTATTTGGGTTTCCAGAGAGCCGTCTTTCTCTTAACTTCATTTCAAATTTGTAACCTTTAATGAAACAGGGGTCACTGTGTGATTCTTACAGGATGCCAGTATATCTTCATGCTCATGATGTCATCACTGTGTATTATGTCTCATGTTCCATTTTACCTCTGATCCCTTGAAGCATGGCATACTACAAGAAGTGTGCTCCTCAGTTGTAACCCATTAATCTTAGCCCAGATGCTACTGTACCCGTGAAAGTAATGTCTGTATGTAACAGGAGCTGTAATAAACATCTGTTGGATTCAGCAATAGCATGATACCCATGTCCCATTTTGTTTTGTTACAAGGGTTAACATAAGAATTGCCACATCAAGTTAAAAAAAGACCCTGGCAGAGACAAAATTACATCAATCACAACTTGCGTGTTGATAATGTGGCAATTGGAGCATTTGTACTGTTGATGTTCTTGTGCGTGTGTGCCTTACCTGGTTTCAGAGAGAAAGGAGGCGAGATTTCTAGAGGTTCCACAATGTTGTAGCTGCCCTGTAGACAATAACTTTAGTGGGCAGTCCAGTTGAGGTCAATTCAATTGGGCTGCCTAAGCTGCAGTCAAACTGTCTGCTGTTAACTTAAATATTAAAACTGCATACGCCCTGCCTGAATGGTTTAACTTGGTCCTGAATAAAACAATGAAATATTCAAACTGGATAAGATGTATCAGATGTTAGTGGAGCTCATGGTACAAAACTGTAGTCAACATGATTCTTGTGGCTAGGCACCTGGTCATCGAGTGGTGAACCTAGGTCACAATGGGACACCTCTGACATCCTAGTGATAACCATTAAACTGGAACATGCTGAAGATTCTGTTGTTGGAGACAGTGGAGTTTTATTTGAGTACTGAGAAGCTTAGAGGTGGGGGTCCCATTTGAAAATGTCTGTAATGTACTCTGACACTGATGTCTATGACGTCATTAGTGTCTTAGGAAAAGGAACTTTCGGAGAAGTGGCAAAATGTTGGAAAAGGAACTCCAGGCACTTTGTAGCCATAAAGATTATCAGGAACTACACTTTCCGCAAAGGAGTCATCAAGTGTGAGTTAAAAATGCTGCGAATGTTGGGAACTGTGGATTCAGACAAGTTCCACATTGTTCGTTTTTTTGAGTCCTTTAACGATGACACAAAGTTATGCCTGGTGTTCGAACTCCTGGAGCAGAGTTTGTACGAGTATCAGAAGGAGAACAATTTTCTCCCTCTGCCAACCAAGCACATTCGGTCGATCACCAAACAGATTCTAGTTGCTTTGCAGAAACTGAAGGAGCTCTCTATTGTCCACACAGACATCAAACCTGAAAATATCATGCTGGTTGAACAGGCTCAATTTCCTTTCAAAGTCAAGGTGATTGATTTTGGTTCAGCCTGCATATTGTCTGAAATTCAGCAAATTAAAGGTACGTACTCATTTTAATTGTTTTTTATTATTATTGTCTAGGGGCACCCAACCATTTAACTTGATTGCAGGTCAATTGTGAATGACAATTAGTTTGAGCAGGAATTAAGGAATTTTGCAATCAGCGTGGGCCACTTTGACAACTGTTCGTTCAAAAAAATGTATTCGGATGGTAAATGCTGATGATGTTCTTCAAGGAATAAGTTTGGCGAGGAGATAATTAACTAGCGTTTTATGACTTCTGATCAAACCTTGATGCCTTATTTTAAGTTTAAAACCATTAAGGTGATCTCACAAACAGATAAATGACACTTACCAATGAAATACAACAAATTATTTGAGGGCTTGAGGCTACGAGGACAATGTTTGTGGTTGGAAAGACGGGATCCAAGGGTCACAATGTCAGGATCCAACTTCAGCTGCAATGAAAAGATATTTCTTCCCCCGGTTGATTGGAAATCTTTGGATTTCTCTTCCCTAGAAACCCAAGACTGGGCTCTCAGTTGATGTATATATTCAGCCATTGAGATCAGTAGATTTTAGACACATGGGAGTTCAGAAATAATGGGAAGCACACCTTAAGTGTGTTGGGGTAGGATATTGTGAATCTGTGCATGAATCACAAAAAGTTGGTTTGCAGATGTAGCAGGTAGTTAAATTGGCAAATGGAATATTGTCCTTCATTGCTAGAGGGACTGCGTTTAAAAACAGGGAGGTTATGCTGCAGCTGTACAAGGTGCTGGTGAGACCACACCTGGAGTACTGTGTACAGTTTTGGTCTCCTTACTTGAGAAAGGATGTACTGGCGCTGAAGGAGGTGCAGGGGATGTTCACTAGGTTGGTTCCGGAGTTGAGAGTGTTGGCTTATGAGGAGAGATTGAGTATACTGGGACTATACTCATTGGAACTTAGATGAATGAGGGGCATCTTATAGAAACATATAAAATTATGAAAGGAATAGATAAGATAGAAGCAGGGAGGCTGTTTCCACAGGCAGGTGAAACCAGAACTGGAGGGCATAGCCTTAAAAAAAGGGGGACCAGATTTAGGACTGAGTTGAGGGTGAACTTCTTCATTCAAAGGGTAGTGAATCTGTGGGATTCCCTGCCCAGTGAAGCAGTTGAGGCTACTTCATTGAATGTTTTTAGGGCAAAGGTAGATAGACTTTTAAACAGTGAAGGAATGAAAGATTACAGTGAATGAACGGGTAAGTGATTTGAGTCCACAAAAAGATCAGCCATAATTTTATTGAATGGCGGAGCAGGCTCGGTGGGCCAGATGGCCTACTCCTGCTCCTATTTCTTATCTATATTCCCTTAACTCCTTGCATTTAAACATATATGTTTTTCAAGCTGCCACTTCCCTGTGTTTCCTTTTTAACATCTGCTTCAGCTGTCTTTTGGAGTCAGTAAATTATTTTCTGCCACCCATTCCCTGACCTGCATTTGTCCTCAGGTTCTAGACTCCCTGCCAATCTAATTTAAACCCGCCCCAGTAGCACATACAGATCTCCCTGCAAGGATATTTATCCTAGTCTTGTTCAGGTATAGACTGTCCACTTTATACAGCTTATACTTTCCTCAGGGGCAGTTACACTGCCCCAAAAATCGAATAGCTATCCTCCTACCCCAGCTTTCCATGCACATGTCCACTCACTCACCACCTATTTCTATACTCACTGCCACATGGGACTGGGAGTAATCCTGAGACTACTGCTTGAGAGGTCCCAGCTAGTTCTCTGAAATCTGTTCTCAGGACCTCATTGCCATCCCTACCTAAGTCATTGTTACCAACATGGACCACAACCATTGACTGACCACTCTCCCATAGAAAGATGGTCCCCATTTGCTCCACAACATCCTTTACCCTGGCAGTAGGGGAGGCAACATACTTTCCTGGAGACACGGCCACACCCACAGAAATACCTGCCTGACCCCCTGACTATGGAATCCCTTTTTTACCTGTTGTCATTGTTCCTGCTCCTTGTACAGCTGAGCTGCATCTAGTGTCATTAACCTGCATCTGGCTGCACTTTCCTAAGGAACCATCAGCCTCATGAGTATCTGATGATCAGTGAGCATCACAGACTCAGGACAGCTCTGTACTGTTCTGCCTGTACAGTGTGAGCACCTCCCTAAGCCCATGTGCTATCTACACAGCTGTCTGCCTTGCTGATACTGCTCAGGCCTTGAAAGCTGCAGCTTTAAGCCTGTGCCCATGATGACACTTCCTGCAGGTGTGTTGGCCTGGCATACACAGTGTAAATGCCATTGGATATATGATCCACTTGGCCAAGCTGACCGACCATTCTGTAACTTTTATAAACTATTTCTACCATTTACAAGACCTAGAATAGCAGTGGCAGAAAACTTCACCAGTACTTACCAAGTAACTTTGTCTACAGGATCTAAGTAAAGGTTAACTACAGGAGAATGAAGACGGGAGTAAAACAAGCGATCACTTCCTGAGCTCCCTCATGAACACCGAACTCACACAAAGCAGTACCCAATGTAAACGAGGCTGTGCTTTGGGAAACTTTTATTTATACTTCCTGGAATCAACCAATTCCAGCTTCAGACAACTGGATTAAACCAGCCACTAATTAATTACCTACAACTTCTTAAAAACCCCTGAATGAAAGCTGCAAATAAGCCTAACTTCTCCTGAAGCCAAAATGTTTGACTGATTGCTAAATTAGAGGAGAAACAAAACTTTTACGACTCTCATCAACTCCCAGTGCAAACCAAATGAAAATTAAAAAGGTCCTCAGTTCCAAGCACTAAAAACTAGCCCTTCTTACTCCTGTTTAGTTTGCTCTTGTCTAAATAAACGCTCACAAATTTCAAACTGACTGGTTCCTTCTCCTCCATACATTTTTTCCTACAGATGTTTGCTGAAGCAAAACTGTAAGAATGTAGGAAATTGGAACAGGAGTGGTCCCCACATCTTCTTCAATTATCCAGTAAAGTGATAGCTGAGCTGTTACATCCAATCCAGTTTCCTTTCCTAGCTCCATAATCTTTTGACTCCCCTAATGCTTAAAAACCAATTGATCTCAGTCCAGTATGTACCCCTCAATTTAGCCACAGCTCCTTGCCCATGAGAATTCCAGTGATTCTGTACTCATTGAATGGAGAAACTTGTCCCTATCTCAGTTCTAATTTGGATGAGCTTTTTTTCCTCAGATGACTGCTCCCAGTTCTAAACTCTTCAACCAGGGATATAGTAAAACTTCATGTATTTCAAAGAAGGCCACCTTACATTCATCTCAACTCTGAGGAGTATTGGTGTGGTCCTAATTAATTTTTTGTTATAGCAAATCGTCACATCTCAGGATTCAATCTTGTGAACCTTCACTGCTGCCTCTTCAGGCCAGTACTTCCTTCTTTAAGTATAGAAACCCCGAGCTATACTCACACCGCAGCAAGACTTCCTTACTCCCTGGTTCTTGTATTCAAGGTGAATATACCACTCGTCTTCCCAATTACTTGCTGTACCTTCATGTTTATTTTCTGCAATTTGTGTGAAAGGAAACTGAAATCCTGAACACCACCATTTTCCACTTTCCCATCTATTTTTTATCAACTACTTCTTTCCTACCTTGTCCTTTTTGTTGTATCTCACAGAGTGGTTCATCGGGTATTACTCGATTCTTCAGATCTTGAAAGGAATCGCCAGTAATCCAAAAGCAGAGCCAATTATGTAGAAGCTGCTTTGAGTGAACTCTGTTTAAGCGATCAAGGGGTACAGAGAGACAGCGGGAGTGGCTTATTGCATGGATAGCCGTGACCATATTGAATGGTGCAGGCTCGAAGGGGCTGAATGGCCCACACCTGCACCTATTTTCTATGCTTCTACGATATTTGAAATAACCCTCTCTCTTGAACCTGTAAACTGCAGAGAACAGGATACTATCAGAGTAAGTTAGCTAAAAGGACCTGGGCTGCCATTAAGCATGTGTGCCGTAACTAGATTGAAAGAAACAGCTCTCAACCCAAAGATTCGATCAGATTGTGGCAGCTTGGGCCAAGCCCTCTTCATTCCATGTAACCACCATTTCTGTTAATTCCACAAATGGGGGGATCTTCATAAATTTCACATGTAAGAATGTTAGAGTCAACACGCATAATGTTGGAGGGCTTTGATGCAGTGGGCTGCCTCTAAGCCAAAGGCTCTGTGTTCATGGCCCATATCAGGACTTGCTAGCCAATGATCATCATGCAGCCAGACGGTGGGGGGGAGTGTCAACTTGTAAATCCTTCCACGGTGCGCCGACAGTGACAGGCAGTAAGCAGGGGGCGGGCCACGTACTGGAACTCAAATTGCAGTCTTTACCACCACCATCCATGGCTCCAAACTCCAGCGGTCTGGTCAAGTTGCACGGTGCTGCAGTCTCCCACGGGAGGCCATTTTGGCTGATTAGGTGGGTCAGGTTGGTGCCTGAACCCTGATCGGGCTTTTGGGACCCATGCCCTTGCCTATCCATGATGGAGGTTTTAAAGCTTTTGCAGAATATTTCAACATTCTGTAACTTAAATAAAACTTAAATAATTGCGTATAGTTATTATAATATTAACGCCCCCAAGTTTTATCACTTCTTGCCTCTTTCCCAATAAAGTTTTTTTTTCTTCCCTTCCACAGAACCGTACATTCAATCTAGATTTTACCGTTCCCCTGAGATCTTGCTTGGCTTGCCCTTCTGTGAGAAGTTGGACATGTGGTCTCTCGGTTGTGTTATGGCAGAGTTACACCTTGGGTGGCCTATCTACCCTGGGACAAATGAGTATGACCAGATCAGGTACATTGTTGAGATGCAAGGGCTCCCAAGCAATCGCCTGTTGGAAATAGCCAGCAAAACTCACCAGTTCTTCAAAAAAGCTCGCCAAATTAATTCCACCTACCAGTGGACACTGAAAACAGTAGATGAGTATCAAGCAGAGACCATGGTACAGCCGTTAGAGACCAGAACGAGAAACGTCCATTCACTCGACCAGCTTGCGACCATCAACCTGAGCAAAACTATATTCCCAGATAAGGAATTTAAAGCTGAATTGTTCGATCAGCAGACAATGGTGTCACTCATAAAGAAAATTCTCACCTATGATCCAGGACAGCGGCCTGCCCCTAATGTAGCCTTAAAGCACCCCTTTATTACCATGCAGAAGCTCAAATCGAAATACAAACACACCAAGTATTATGAGGCGTCGTCACAAGCCCTCAGTGCAGCACTACGCTGCGATGAAACAGAAAACGAAAAGCAGGTTCTTTGCTGTCACCGATTCAAACAGAATTGCCACCTCAGTACAGAGTCACATCCACAGGTCCACAGGCATGAAGAGCTTCAAGTCACCAATCAGCAAGCAGATACCGATGACATGGATAGCTCAACTGCCAATGATTTTGAGAAACAGGTTCGTCTACAAATGGGTGGGGGGAATCGATTCAGAGATAGTGGGAACTGCCGATGCTGGAGAATCTGAGATAACAAGGTGTAGAGCTGGATGAACACAGCAGGCCAAGCAGCATCAGAGGAGCACGAAGGCTGATGTTTCGGGTCTGGACCCTTCTTCTTTCCTGCTCCTCTGATGCTGCTTGGTCTGCTGTGTTCATCCAGCTCTACACCTTGTTATCTCGTCTACAAATGTGCTGTGGGCTGGTACTTTGGAATATGGTTCTTCTTACAGCATTGTTGGTGTCACATAGTGCAGACTTTGTGAGATGTCATCTCAGTGTTTTGTAAATATAAGAAATGGCAGCCTCCCATTCACACTCTCCCCCCTCCCCCTCAACCCCATGCTGAGTGTAAGTAGCACATGTCGGGTGCAGTCCACTCCTTGGCTTGCCTGGCCTGGGCCACTTGCCTGCTCGGGAGGGTCAGGTCTGCTGAGATCTTGTTCCGTAGCCTGACCCATCACCAGGGGCAGAGGCAGAGCTTTTAAGCAGGCCTCAGGGCTGCACTGTCAGGCTGGGCTTCCATGATGGTGATCAGCCATCCACAAGACCTCAGCAATGGAGAAAACGTTTTCACGCAATGAGTGGTTTAGGATCGAGAATGAAAGTTGGTAGAGGCTGATTCAATCGATTTGAAAAGGGAGAATGTGCGGGGTTATGAGGAGAAGGCAGGGGAGTGACACAAAGTAAATTGCTTTTTCAGAGGGCTCGCACACAGCCAAGAAGGAGAATAGCCTCCTTCTGTACTTGTAACAACTCTATGGTTTTGTGATTCTGAACAATATGGCAACCGATACCGTTCTAAAGATGTTTAATTACCTTTCAACCTTAGTCATCCCTCTCAAACCCCTCCTACATTTCCTGGGATCCCTTGTACCATGGAGCCCAAAACTCTTCCCCCGATGAACAAGCAGTTAGCACCACTTAATGACCATGCAACTCTGAAATGGGATGTGTGCTGAAGAATGTGTTGAGAGCTGTATATAAACAGAACAGGACCTGGGAAATAGTGAGGCTTGGCATGAGAGGGGAATGAGTGAGCTCTGGATGATGCACTAAGGTAAGTGTGAACTAAATAAGGAAGGCAACAAACATTGAGGTACTTGCATTTCACTGGTTACTGTTCAGTCATGAGAACCATACCCGGCAAACATTTTGCAGCATAGAGCTGCTGTCTCACTAGAGAGACCTGACTGGTGATGGTTTAAACTGAGGGTCAGCACACCTCAGGCAGGGGGAGAAGGAAAGTTCTTTATGGTAACTTCAGCCAGTAGGGGAATTGAACCCACACTGTCAGTGTTGCTCTTCGTTACAAAGCAATCATCCAACCATGGAGACAACAGGCCGTCACCATGGGGACAATGGGCCATCACCATGGGGACAATGGGCCATCACCATGGAGACAACAGGCCATCACCATGGGGACAATGGGCCATCACCATGGGGACAACAGGCCATCACCATGGGGTCAACAGGCCATCACCATGGGGTCAACAGGCCATCACCATGGGGACAATGGGCCATCACCATGGGGACAATGGGCCATCACCATGGGGACAACAGGCCATCACCATGGGGACAACAGGCCATCACCATGGGGACAATGGGCCATCACCATGGAGACAACAGGCCATCACCATGGGGACAACGGGCCATCACCATGGGGACAATGGGCCATCACCATGGGGACAACAGGCCATCACCATGGGGACAATGGGCCATCACCATGGGGACAATGGGTTGTCACATTGTGTTACAGCCTCTGGGACAACATTGCATGGGAGCACCAGACAAAGGGGCTTTGACTTTACGGGAATGTACAACTGAGATTGGTTTATATTTGTTTACGGCATGATTCCATTTCTACAGTTGATTTGGGATGCTCAGTTTGTGGTGAATTTTGTTTTTTGCGTTGAGGGGACAGATGATTGCAGCAATGGTCAGTAACAGTGGGAAGGTACATTTGGGACTGGATAGTGAGTGGGGAATTGGAGGTGCAGTTCCCAGTATCATACTCAGAGATGCTATGGACAGCCAGAGGCTGCAAAAGCTTGTCTAAATGACCTTCTCCCTTCCTCTTTCCCCTGGCTAGTGGTCACTTTGCTGGGGGGGTAGGGATTGTCCCCTCGGGGTGATGAAGTAGTGCAACAGAACAGCAAGGGCTTTGCCCCAGTGAGTGCTGCAGGACTGCCTCAAAGGGTCCAGGCAGTGAAAGCGTTGTTTCAGAGTTTCAGTAGTCAGTTCGACCACTTTTTCATCTGGGTTTTCATAGCCCTGGATATTTACTACACACCAGGAGTCCCATCCACCAACAAGTGCTTACCAATTGGAAGCCATCAGCTACTGCTCTGTACTTCAGCCCCACCAGACAGATGGTGCCTATCGGTGGCACAAGACCCATCAGTGGCTTTCCATCATGGGTGCACCCAGGTGTGACAAAATGCTAGTGGGTAGGAAGGGGGCCATTGGAGAGAAGGTGAGCAGCACGGGCAGGGGTCGGCTGTCATCAGGTTCCCCTCCCTACCACCCTCTCCCACCAACCCCCCACCTCCTTCCCCAAACCTTCCCAAGGCCAGGGCCCTCAATCTGGCACTGGGTTCAGGGAGCTGGCAAACCCGGGTTTGTTTGCCGTGTTCCCTACAGTGTGACCACCTGCCCACCACTGGGGTAACACCAGTAATGCCAGGGGAAGACCCAGTTGGTGAGGTAGGAAGGCTGGTCAAGAAGGCTGTCTTCTCTGACACAGACGAAGTCGACATGGAGGTCAGAAGGTTGTAGGGTGCCACCTTCCAAAGTCCTGTCTTATCAAATGCCATCCCCCAGCCCACCCATCAAACTTGACATGATGGAGGGCACAAGATCCTGCCCAGGCTTCTTGTCGAATCACTGCCCAAACATCCCTGAGTGGATACGTCATTCTGCTGCAAGATTTTCTCCCTTGCTTCCCTCTTCCAGCAACTTATCCTGCTCAGTGTGACCTCTGCTCAATCTCTACTTCAAGGGAATTCCTACTGACAAGCCCTATGACTGAGGTCAACTAATTCCTGCAGAAGCCTTCAAGTCAAAAGCTGCTACACCACTCCTTCTAAACTTCGAAACAGCTCTAGCAAGCAGCCATTGCTTGTGAAATCATAGCAACAGGCAGAGGAAATGAACCAGCTACTGATCTGTAAGCAGGTGATGATCCCTTTAAGTAGCCTTAGTGAAGAGCTCGGGCAGGAGGTTTTTTCAGCTTGTGAACTTGGGCTCAGCAATGGAAGTTTGCAGGAAGTTAGCAGAATGCATTAGCTGGAGCATTGGCATCCAAAGTGGCACTTATGGCATTAAATCAGCAATACATGCTGATTGTGTACAGCGTTGTGAACAGTAGCGCTGCATTCATATGGCACCCAGTGTGCCATATGACCCACTAGTGTGTTCGTGTGACACCGATGACTATTTGGAGTTCTGAGTGGCACTGTAGTGCCCAAAACTGGGCACCACTGCGCTCAATTTCTCCTTCATTTTCTTACCAGTACAGCCAAGCCCTGGGTTTAGACTGTCTGTTTGTTTTTCTCATCGCCTGCATCCCCTCCAAGTTGCGATGTTTGTACTCCTCATTTTTCTCATCCCTTCTTTCATCCCAACTTTCTTCTCTCTGATCTACCTGTATTTGGTCTAACTGCTGCCCCCCGCCCCCCAACACCCCACCCTGGCCATTGTAACACACTTTGTCAACTTTTAATTTCTAACAGGAGAACAACGACATGAAATCTTTACCCGAAGAGAAGACGAACTTGAGCAGTAATGTGAGGAAAGTATCTCAGCGGCGGTCAAGACAGAACACCGTTAAGCTGCTGGGACGAATGTGGTTCAGACCAAGGAAATCAGCTCCCACTGAGCAGCCAAAGGAAAGTGCTTCTTCTGTCCCTATACTGCGAGGGAGGTCCTTAAAACACCAGCACGGAGAGGGTGGTCTGCTTCTGGCTAAGGAGTGGAGTGCATTAAGTGTTGGCAGCTGGTCACCTCTTCTACGCAACAGTGAAAATGCAGCATCCCTTGGTGTTTCTGAGAAAGAGCAACTCAACAGTAACTGCACTAAAGCTGAAGAGGAAGGTAAGAATAAGTTTATGAATGAACCATTCGGAAAGGCAAGAATACAATGGAAAACAAAGTAGTGCTCATTTGAGCAAGAAATGTAGAAACACAAAATAACATTGGAAAATGCAGGGTTTGCAATACAGAACAGGCCACTTGATATTGGCAGGGAAAGTCGAGAGGGCGGCAGTATCTGAGTTGGTCACAGAGAAGCAGTTGGAAAAGCCAGCAGGTAACCAAATGCTGTAACTGAGTCCGTTTGATGCACACGATAAAGCCTTACTCTTGAGGAATAATTAAACCATATCAAATGTTCATCTAAAAACCAAAAGAACTGTGAATGCTGGAAATCAGAAATAGAAGTTGCTAGAAAAGCTCATCAGGTCTGACAGTGTCTGTGGAGAGAAAGCAGAGTTAGCATTTTGGGTCCAGTGACCCCTGCTAGCCCTGAGGAAGGGTCACTGGACCCAAAAGGTTAACTCGGATTTCTCTCCACAAATGTTACTCTGTTTTCTGAAACGTGTTCAGATCCTTGGTGAAATTTGCTCTTATCCGTATGCTTTAAGAAAAGGATTAGAGTGTTTCTGTGCTGTTTCCACAATAGCATTAATCAGTTGGGAACTGAGAGCTGATTTCAGAAAGCTCTCTGTTCTATCGTCACATGGTTTCCTGCTCACTCTGTGAAGCGCGACAATTTCTGAGAATTGGAATCAGAGTAAACAACATCTCCAACATTCTCCTGCAGGTCATAATTGATCATTGATAAATAAACGTTCAAGAACTTGTGTCTATGTTCTGATGTAGGATCAATTGGTTCAGCTGGTTAGCATGTGGTGCTTAATATTGTTGAACCATAGGTTCCATTCCTGTACTGACTTAGGCAGAGACGGCAAGCAGTCTACCCATACCACTTGAGTAAACAGCTAGGGAGGCCTTGGGGTTTTGTTTAACAGCCTGAAGGGGTGTGGCCAGCTCTCACAGATCTTGATTTCTGGGTTTCTGTTTTTCAGTAGCATCAGAAGCTATTTGGGGTCTGAACAGAGTCGGAAGCTTCAGTGAATCTCTCCTGGCTGCTACTTTCTCTGAACTTTCTCTTGATGTTTTTTCCTCCTGGATTGGAGAAGTGCCTGTGAGAGACTGTGCCTGAATTTGCAGTTTTTGTCAAAGGGTGTGTTTATGGGATGTTATTGTATTGGAACAGTTAATTAGTAATAGGTACTGTATCTATTATTCAGTTAAGTTTTCCAATAAAGTTAAGTTATTCTAAGTTTTTCTTCCTTTTGTTTGTATTTTAAATATAGTGTTTGAATAAATTGCGTTTTCGCTGAATGTTGGGTAGCTTGACCAATTGAATTACATCTGGAACACAGGATTTGACATTTACCTTTAAAATAAGAAAAAGTTAGGGCCTAGGCTACCTTCTTAAAATATTTTGAGGCGGGGGCCTGGTCCCGTCCATAACACTTTATGAAGAAAGAACAATTCAGTGTCATAATTAACTATTTCTTTGTGACAAAAAATAACTTGCTGTTCCTGTCCTTCTCTGCATCATTTGACACATTTGTTGATATCTGCCTCTCCAAGGTCTCTTCACTTTAGGTGGGACTGTTCTCATTTGGTTCCACTCTGATTGACGCAACGTAGCCACAGGGTCTAAGGCTCAACCACCTTCAGCTGCTTCACCAATGACCTTCCACAGGTCCGAGTGGAGATATTCAGTGATGATTAATGACGTTCAGCACCATTCACCCCTCCTCACCTACTGAGGCAGTCTGTGTCCAAATTCAGAAAGATTGGGGTTACATTCAGGCTTGGGCTGATCAGTGCCCATTCACAGTTGGGCTGCACAAGTGCCAGGCATTGACCATCTCCAACAAGAGAGACGCCAACCATCTTGCATCCCCCATCTAATGGAATTATCATCACTGAGATGTCCAATATCAATAACCTGGGGGTTAGCATGGACCAGAAAGTGAACTAGGTTAGCCGTATAAATACAGTGGCTACAAGAGTAGGTCAGAGGCTGAGAACTCACCTCCTAAAACCTCAAAGCCCATCCACCATCTAAAAGGCATAAGTTATGAGTGTGATGGAATACTTCCATTTGCCTGGATGGATGTAGCCATAAAAACCCAGAAGAAGTTTGACACTGTTACCAAGCAACCCACTTGACTGGAACTCCATTACCTTCAGCATCCCCTCCCTCCACCATAGGCGCACAGTGGCTGCAGTGTGTACCATCTATAGCGTACACTGAAACAACTCACCAAGACTCCTCACTCGCATCTTCCAAATCACTAACTCTATTGCCGAGAAAGACAAGCAGCAGATAATAGACAATAGACAATAGACAACAGGTGCAGGAGTAGGCCATTCGGCCCTTCGAGCCAGCACCACCATTCATTATGATCATGGCTGATCATCCATAATCAGTATCCTGTTCCTGCCTTATCCCCATAACCCTTGATTCCATTATCTATAAGAGCTCTATCCATCTCTTTCTTGAAAGTATCCTGAGACTTGACCTCCACTGCCTTCTGGGGCAGAGCATTCCATATATATCCACCACTCTCTGGGTGAAGAAGTTTTTCCTCAACTCTGTTTGAAATGACCTACCCCTTATTTTTAAACTGTGTCCTCTGGTTCTGGACTCACCCATCAGCAGAAACATGCTCCCTGCCTCCAGAGTGTCCAATCCCTTAATAATCTTATACGTCTCAATCAGATCCCCTCTCACCCTTCTAAACTCAAGTGTATACAAGCCCAGTCGCTCCAATCTTTCAACGTATGATAGTCCTGTCATTCCGGGAATTAACCTCGTGAACCTACGCTGCACTCCCTCAATAGCAAGAATGTCCTTCCTCAAATTTAGAGACCAAAACTGCACACAATACTCCAGATGTGGTCTCACCAGGGCCCTGTACAGCAGCAGAAGGACCTCTTTGCTCCTATACTCAATTCCTCTTGTTATGAAGGCCAGCATGCCATTAGCTTTCTTCACTGCCTGCTGTACCTGCATGCTTGCTTTCATAGACTGATGTACAAGAACACCTAGATCTCGTTGTACTTCCCCTTTACCTAACTTGACTCCATTTAGGTAGTAATCTGCCTTCCTGTTCTTGCCACCAAAGTGGATAACCTCACATTTGTCCACATTAAACTGCATCTGCCATGCATCCGCCCACTCACCTAGCCTGTCCAAGTCACCCTGTATTCTCATAACATCCTCCTCACATTTCACACTGCCACCCAGCTTTGTGTCATCAGCAAATTTGCTAATATTACTTTTAATGCCTTCATCTATGCACTGGAACACCGCCTGCTGCAAATTCCCTTCAAAGCCACTCACCATCCAGAGCTCTATCACCATTCCTTTACTACACTGAGTTAAAATCCTGGAAATTCCTCCCTAACACCACTGCAGTTGTACTGCAGAGGTTCAGAATTAATCACTTTATTCAGGCCACACACTGAAGAATTAACCCTGCGCTATGACATGGACCTGACCTGTTACAGAGAATATGTTTGCTGTAACAAGGAATTCTAAGCATGTCTCATGTTAAAGACACAAACTGGTTATTCGATCTGTGTGTACTTGGTGTTCTGCACAGAGCAGGATGTTTCCAGCCGACTTGTGCCAATATCAAGCTTGTCGTTCCTGATAATTCCAGTGGCCTTAAAGCAATTAAATAAATCTTAATACAAACAAGTTGTTTAGTGATGGATTTCAGCATTCACAATATGATTCTCAAAATATTAATAAATACATTGTTGGTCTGTGGGTTAGAAGGTCGAGATACAGATGATTCTTTCAGAATGTGGTGCTGCAAATTTGCAGGCCCATGAGAGATGGGGAGCTGGATGCTGAGGCATTGAGGATTTCAGGATGTGGGGTGATGGGACACAGGATGATGAAACAGTAAGACCAGTAACTGTGTGTAACAGGATCTGAGAGTGGGAGGCCTTCAGTCATGAGTGGGTCAGTGGCAGACTTGTAGGTTTGTGGAATGATGAGTCTATTTTCATATGGCTGAAAGGATGCAAAGCTGTCTTCTAGTCACCTTGAGAACTATAATTGTGGGCAAGCCTTTTACTGAGCTCAGTCTTCTTGATTTTAAAGGCATCGAGGGGTATGGGGAGGAAGTGGGAATATGGGATTGCGATATAGCATCAGCGCTGGTCATAATGAGTAGTGGAGCATGGTCAGAATGACCTACATCTAGTTGCTGTGTTTCTATTATACTGTATTTACATCTTTTTAACCATTAGGAAATAGGAATGTGACCACTGGAACCGAAAACCATTCTGCAGGTGGAATTAAGATGTAAGTGCAGTGATAAAAACCTTTGCATATTTTCTTTTTGAATGTGTCATTCTTTTTCCCTCGCACCAATCACCTACCGTCAGCGTATTCCATTTCCCCAATCCCCCCACATCCCCAAACGGTCCCTACACTATCTCAGAGTCCACACGTCGAGCTGTCAGATTCAGTACGAAGGGAGGGACGGTGCAGACAGCATTAAGGTCAGTAAACCCTAATGGGGCAGCTTCTGGTGAACATTCGAAAGATTTTTAATGTTTAGTCAACTTTGGAGTGTGGTTGTCATGATCAATCTGAAGAGAATTTTAAGGTGCTACAAAGATGATAAAATGCATTATTTTGGAGTGACTTTTGTATTCTCTAGATAAAGCTAGGTCAATCCAACCATAATCACTGTGACTTAAGGACAAGAGATTAAGATCAAAGCTTCAAGCCCTACCTCAGGACCCGAGTTGGGAAACCTGGGCTTGCGGGTGATACTGTTCACTCAGGGAGCCTGAGTTGCTAAGGCAACAAGCACTTTTACATACAAGCTGTAGGGTTTTTTAAAAGTTCATTGATAGGATGAGGATGTCACTGGTTAGGCAGTATTTATTGCCCAGAGGGGCAGTTAAGAGTCAACCACATTGCTGTGAGTCTGGGGTCACATGTAGGCCAGACCAGGTAAGGATGGCAGTTTCCTTCCCTAAAGGACATTAGTGAGCCAGATGGGATTTCCCAACAATTGACAATGATTTCATGGTCATCATTGGAATTTTAATTCCAGATTTTCTTTATTGAATTCAAACTCCATCATCTGCCGTGGTGGGATTTGAACCCTGGTCCCCAGAACATTAGCTGGGTCTCTGGATCAAAGCCCAACAATAATACCACTAGGCCATCTCCTCTCCGTAGATGATATGGTAGATGTTCCAACACAATTGAACAGGAAGCTCCCCTGCTGCTCCCAGCTGCCATTGGAGTATGTTCAAAAGTTGGTCAGCACCCTGGACAGAAACCAGGCAGCCTGCGGCATGCCCCTGGACTGAGGCATGTGCTATCACCCCTGTCCCAAACAAAGAGGTGCCCCAGTGGTAGGTCCGGTTATAGGCCCCTGATGTACCTCACTGTCTTGGACCTAGACGTTGGTACTTAACAATTTTGGCTGTATTCTAAACATTCTTTCACTCCCCATCAAGTCCTAGGGAGGGACTTCAGGCTCAGAGTCAGGAATAGCACCCAATATGTCACAAGGCCATCTGACCATAAACTTAAACGCAACATGCACCAAGAAATGTGCTGTCCTTCAATAACATTCATTGTACGAAAGCATTGCATGCACTTTTAATAGCACTTGTACATAAACAGATATTTACTTCAATATCAGTGAGATGGTTATATTGTCTCTCACTATGGGGTCAGTCTGTCTCTGTGTTTGCCCCTCCTAGGTGATACAGCTAGACTACTCTGTATATATTATATGTCAGGAAATGTAAAAGATCTTAGGGCGCATTTTATTTGGTGCTGTCCATTTTAAGTTCCCTCCCCAAGACTATTTTAGCCTGAAGAGCCAACACTCCCAAGGTAGATCATTGAATATGGAGCTAGGAGTCGCCTGCATTGTCCCACATAATCCCATATTGAAGGTCCTGATTGGTCTATTTCCTTCCCAAAGCTGAGACTCGCTCTCCCCATGACCAATCCTCCCAACGTGAGCCAGAAATTTCAGCTTCTTCCTATCCCTTCAAATCCTGACACTAAATTCCAATACCCAGCCAGAAATCAGAAACACAGACCCTTGGGATATGCAGTTTAGGCCCTGCCTCTGCGGTCCCTCAGAATTCCAATCACTGGCTCTCCATTTCCTCACCGCCAACAGATCCTTGAGCTGAGCCTGACCCAGCTGTTAGCCCTTAAGGTTCACTGTGACACCAGCACCAAGCTCCTTGTAGATAACACAGAACGAGCAGGTGTCAGCTCCGCTGGAAGATACCTGAAGCCTAATATCCTACAAGCTGTGGACCTCACCCCTTGTCACCATCTCGCTCCCCCATTCCCCTCTCCACAAAACCCGAAAATAATGTTTGTGGCCGTGCAGTGTAAATGAGATGCAACTTGCTTGCCTTGCACCAGATTTAGTTTTTGCAAACTGTGACCACCTCCCCCCCAACCCCAACCACCCACTCACCTCAGTGTCACAGAAGTTTATTTACACTCAGCCTGGTTTGCTCCAAACCCAAGGAGCCAGATGATAAGATAGATTTCTGGTGAGCCTAGACCATGTGGGACATGGTAGATGCAATTAAATCTTTAATCGCTTTTTATTATTGCTTTTTTTTCAGTGCTGACAAGGCAAAAAGTGAAATCCAGACTCTGAAAGATTTCGGTGGGCAGGATAGCGTTGGAAAGCATTTCCTAAAGCAGAAGGACCTAAAGTTGGTGAGACAGTTTCACCCGAATGAACCAGTGCCGCATTGATTAATATTTCATACACTCTGACTGAAATTGGCTTTGGGTTATTGAGTGTGATGTCTTTTAAAAATAATTGCGAAGTGATTGCATTCTGCATTTTAGAAAATATTGGAATAATTTCAAATATTATCATTGTCAGCCTTGTCTCTGCAGTAGTGCATTCACTCTCACCTACAGACAATAGATTCCCCCATACTATTCACAGAAGAGTAGGGAGGTTATTGACATCAAAGGTTTGTAACTGACACTCTGCCTTTTTCATGTCAGTAGAATCATGGGATTCACCTTTGATGTCAGTCAGCCGCGCTCTGCAGCACCTCTTAAAAAATTATGAAATGAATCCACATGATCAGTCACTGAAACTGGTATTTTTTTGCCAAGGCTAGCACTGCACGTGCGTGCACTTCCACATTAGCAAGCTGGATCTCTCTTTCTCAACCCCTTGAGATGGGTCATTTTGGTGGCATTGTAGTTGTTGATCTTAGCCAGGTCATTGTTTGGCGTGGGTCCAGGAAAGGCAAAATGTTTCCGCAACAGGGAAAAGCGGGGGATTTCATCCAGAATTCTGTCTTCAGTTAGAGAACTTCACCCATCCAAACCAACCAGGCACCCAGTGGAAAAGCAAACAGCTGCAGATGCTGGAAACCTGAGACAAAAATAGACAAATTTTAGAATTACTCACCAAGCCAGGCAGCATCTACAGAGAGAGAAAGAGAGTTAACATTTCATGTTGATAGCCTCTGGTCGCTGCTAACTCTGTTTCTCTTTCCCCAGAGTGAACAAGACACGCTGTGTACACAGAACATAGAACAGCACAGGAACGGGTCCTTCGGCCCACAATGTTGTGCTGAACATGATGCCAACTTAAACTAATCCCTTCTGCCTGTCCTTGGTCCATATCCCACCATTCCTTGCATATTCATTTGCTTATCTAAAAATCCCTTAAACAGCCCTGTCATAGCTGCCTCCAACACCACCCCTCTGAATCAGCAGATCCCAGAGTCCTACCATTCTCTGTGCAAAAGACTTGCTCCTCACATCTCCTCCTTCTCACCTTAAATGCATGTCCCCTAGTTTTAGAAATTAGTAATTGCAGCATCTTTTTTATTTCTATTTCTGGGCACCAAATGGCTAAGTTGAAGTAGGGTCTCTGAATACATCCTTTTCAATTTAAACAAAAGTCTCAGAGTCACTAAAGATAAAAGGCCCACCTGCAATGGTTTAAATGTTAAAGACACACCAATGATGTTGGTAAACAAGTTATTGTGCATTGAATTAAACATTACATACCGCATTTTAGAAAATTTTGGAATAATTTCAAATGTTATTTCATAACACAGGCTGGATTGCACTTGGGGAAGAGAATTACTGGAAGATAGAATGAGAGGAGATCAATGCCATGCTGCAGGCAGCTCTGAAGGGTGTTGGCGTTCGAATGTCAGGAGGACTCCTTGTTAGTAATCATTTGTATCCTGAGGAACTCGTTTTCTGTATTATGATTCCAAAAGCCCATAGTGTCTGAGCTTTTTCAAAAGAAAAGCTGAAGAAGTTGCAGTTTTTTATATAAAAGTAATTTTTTTCTATTGCGCTAAGATTTTTAATGACTATATATATGTATGTGTGTTAGTCATCATGTTGGTGAAGTAGCTAATAAATCAGTTACCATTTCCATTATTCTCTGAATGTTGTCCCCCTATTTTCACTGCTCATTCATACTGATAATATTGTTCTTTCTTAGTGCATGAGTCTGAAATTGTCATAGATAAAGTATGATCCATCTTATGTGCCTGATCCCCTCTGTGGCTGGTATCCAACCTACTGACTCCCCAGTGCCTGTCCGATATCTACAAGGCACAAACCAGAATTGTGACAGAATGCTCTCCTCTTGTCTGGGTGACACCAACTTCAACCACATTTCAGAAGCTTGACACCATCTAGGACAAGGCAGCACAACATGATTGGCAAACATGAAGTATATTCAAGGCTGAGATAGATTTTTAATCAATAAAGGGATCAAGGGTTATGTGAAAAAGGCAGGAAAGTGGATTTGAGGATAATCAAATCAGGCATCATCTCAGTGAATGACAGAACAGACTCAATAGGCTGACTGGCTTAGTTCTGCTCATACATTATATGGTATTCATCACCAATGTCCAGTGGCAGCAGTGTGTCTCATCTGCTAAAGCTGTTTGAATGGGTCGCTCAGTGGTTAGCACTGCTGCCTCACAGCACCAGGGACCTGGGTTCAGTTCCAGCCTTGGGTGACTGTCTGTGTGGAGTTTGCACATTTGCCCTGTGTCTGTGTGGGTTTGCTCTGGTTTCCTCCCACAGTCTAAAGATGCGCAGGCTAGGTGGACTGGCCATTGTGTCCAGGGATATGTGGGCTAGACGGGTCAGCTGTGGGAAATGTGGGGTTGGTCTGGGTGAGCTGTCCTTCAGAGGGTCAGTGTAGACTGAATGGCCTGCTTCCACACTGTAGGGATCCTATGAACAGTATCTCCAAAATTTATTATTGCTAACACTTAGAAGGAGCAGTGCAGCAGATGCATGGGAGGACCACTGCCTTGTGATTTCCCCTCCGTGTCAAAATACTGGAGCTCCCCCCCTGAACAGCACTGTGGGTGTCCTTACACCAAATGGACTGAAGCAGTCAACTCACTACTGCATTCTCCAGGACAGTTAGGGATGGGAATTAATGCTGGCTTAGTCAGCAACATACTCATTTCATGAATAAGTGAAAATAGAGGATAAATATGTCAGAACATAACTTTGCTTGACACCACTAGGGATCTCAAAGTGTTGCAGTGCTGCACTGTTGTAGCTAGGCCTGCACATTGTGTTATCACAGAAAGGGGAGATAACATTAAACAGCTTCTGCCAAGACCCAGTTTTTCACGTGTGGAATGTCTTGGTGAGATCAGTGAAGGCAATGCGTAATGGTCTCCTTTGCTCATGATATTTTTCTTTAGGCACCAGGCTGGGAAGATCGTGCCATTTGCAGATGAGAATAGGAGTAGATGTGTTCAGCCAGTCTGCCAAGGGCAACATGGGCAAATAATTTTCTCACAGTTCCTATCAAAGAGCTGTCTCAGTGATTAGCTGTGATCGCTTTACATTGTCACATTCTTTCTATATCCTGAGACACTGCGTCCTCCCTTGAGCCAAGACATAGAAGGTTGTGCAAATTCTGCAGGAGAGCCACTTTCCCAAGCTGGCTGGGTTCAGGCCATGGAGCATCATTACCTTGAGCTTTGACCATGGAAAGTGAGTCAATAGCTTTGCTCAGGGGTTCAGTTGTGCCATGACAGACAGGCATACTAGAAGTACCTTGGTGACAGTTTCCTCCATAGATTACAACTTGATGTAATGTTACGCTCAAATTATTTATTGCAGTAACTGTTGACTTTTGCTGCCTTTTAAATGGAACTGTTTTCTTCACTGATGGACCTGTTGCCTTTTTGAGCCCTTCATGCATATCCCTAACGTAGAGAGAGAATCCTCTGCATATTCCAGTAAAGTTGTAACCAGCGATAAAAGGTACTGCAGATGCTGGAGAATCCAAGATAACAAGCATGGGGCTGGATGAACACAGCAGGTCAAGCAGCATCATAGGAGCAGGAAAACTTGACGTTTCGGGCCTAAACCCTTCATCAGAAATGGAGGACGGGAAGAGAGTTCTGAAATAAATAGGGAGAGAGGGGGAGGCGGATAGAGGATGGATAGAGGAGAGGATAGGTGGAGGGGAGGCAGACAAGTCGAAGAGGCGGGGATGGAGCCAGTAAAGGTGAGTGTAGGTAGGGGGGTAGGGAGGAGATAGGTCAGTCCAGGGAGGACGGACAGGTCAAGGAGGCGGGATTCCCCTCCAGCCCCACCACACCCGGCACTTTTCCTTGTAACCGCAGGAAGTGCTACACCTGCCCCCACACCTCCTCCCTCACCCCAATCCCAGGCCCCAAGAAGACTTTCCACATCAGGCAGAGGTTCACCTGCACATCTGCCAATGTGGTATACTGCATCTGCTGTACCCGTTGTGGCTTCCTCTACATCGGGGAAACCAAGTGGAGGCTTGGGGACCGCTTTGCAGAACACCTGCGCTCAGTTTGCAACAAACAACTGCACCTCCCAGTCGCGAACCATTTCAACTCCCCCTCCCATTCCTCAGACGACATGTCCATCCTGGGCCTCCTGCAATGCCACAGTGATGCCACCCGAAGGCTGCAGGAACAGCAAATCATATTCAGCCTGGGAACCCTGCAGCCCAATGGCATCAATGTGGATTTCACAAGCTTCAAAATCTCCCCTCC
>JAHRHZ010000094.1:272595-287723 GCA_024137785.1 Ginglymostoma cirratum | reverse complement strand
TTCCTCTCACCCCAAGCCACACCCCCATCTCCTATCTACTAACATCAGCCCGCCCCCTTGACCTGTCCGTCCTCCCTGGACTGACCTATCTCCTTCCTACCCCCCTACCTACACTCACCTTTACTGGCTCCATCCCCGCCTCTTCGACTTGTCTGCCTCCTCTCCACCTATCCTCTCCTCTATCCATCCTCTATCCGCCTCCCCCCTCTCTCCCTATTTATTTCAGAACCCTCTTCCCCTCCCCCATTTCTGATGAAGGGTTTAGGCCCGAAACGTCGAGTTTTCCTGCTCCAATGATGCTGCTTGGCCTGCTGTGTTCATCCAGCCCCATGCTTATTATCTAAGTTGTAACCAGTGATTGGTGCGCCACCTAGCGGTCTGCTCTTTGCACTTCGGGTCTTCTCACTCTGATAGTTGTAATTGGATGAGAGTAGATCCACACAGTAAGCTAGATTCAAACCAGTCAGCATTTTCCACTCTTCCACTTCAGATGTTGAGAGGGCAGTATTATAGATCATTATTATCTTATTGTTATAGATGGTGCCTCAAAGTACAGTCCATTTGGCTTTGTACTCTGTGTGGGTGTCTGAAGGTTATCATTCGCAGTGTGGAGGATTGGAGGATCAGGCCAATCTTTGATCAATAACAATCAAGAAAGACTGGACGAGCTCTTTTATCAAGTTCTTTACATAAAGACTGAAGGGTGTATAATGCGCTACTTCTAGGATTGATTAAGGAGATAAACATAGATGAGAAAGTGTACAAACCAGGAAGGAGTAGCAGAGTCTGCTGTGAGAAGGACAGAAGAAGGCTAATTTGGACCATAAACCCCAGCACTGCCCAGCTGGATCAGAACGCTGGTCTCTGGTGGTAATATTCTGGCAATTTTAGGGAGCTGGGAAGACCAATCGCTGGTTGTAAATGTAAAATAGACTAAATGTCAGAGAAATCATAGAGAAGTTAAATGTATTTATAATTGCAATTAATATTAAGTTATTTCTTAGAGTTTTATCTAATTGCAGACATTTAGGAAAATGAAGTTATCTATAATATAAACACTACTACTGTATATTTCTCTTGCTATATATCAATGACCTAACCATGGTGTGCAGAGCTAAATTTCCAGATTTGTGAATGACACTTAGAGACGTTTATAAAATGTGTGGGGCATGGATGGTGTGAACAGCCAAGGTCTTTTTTCTAGGATGAGGGAGTCTGAAACTAGAGGGGCATAGGTTTAAGGTGAGAGGGGTAAGATTTAAAAGGGACCTGAGGTGTAACATTTTCATGCAGAGGGTGGCGCACGTACAGAATGAGCTGTTAGAGGAAGTGGTGGGGGCTGGTACAATTACAACATTTAAAAGGCAGCTGGATGGGTACATGAGTGAGTGGGCAAAGGTCTGGCAGATGGAATACAATGTAAATAAATGTGAAGTCATACATTTTGGTAGGAGTAATAGTAAAAAGGATTATTACTTGCACGGTAAAAAGTTGCAGCATGCTGCTATGCAGAGGGACCTGGGTGTCCTTGTGCATGAATCACAGAAGGTTGGTCTGCAGGTACAATAAGTAATTAGGAAGGCAAATGGAATTTTGTCCTTCATTGCTAAAAGGGATTGAGTTTAAAAGCAGAGAGGTTATGTTGCAGCTGTACAAGGGGCTGGTGAGGCCACACCTGGAGTACTGTGTGCAGTTTTGGTCTCCTTACTTGAGAAAGGATATACTGGCACTGGAGGGGGTGCAGAGGAGGTTCACTAGGTTGATTCCGGAGTTGAGGGGGTTGTCTTATGAGGAGAGACTGAGTAGATTGGGATTATGTTCATTGGAATTCAGAAGATTGAGGGGGGATCTTATAGAAACATATAAAATTATGAAGGGAATAGATAAGATAGAAGTAGAGAGGATGTTTCCACTGGCAGGTGAAGCTAGGACAAGAGGGCATAGACTCAAGATTAGAGGGAGCAGATTTAGGACTGAATTGAGAAGGAACTTCTTCACTCAGAAGGTTGTTAATCTATGGAATTCTTTGCCCAGTGAAGTAGTTGACGCTACTTCAGTAAATGTTTTTAAAGCTAAGGTAGATATTTTTTGGAACAATAAAGGAATTAAAGGATACGGTGAGAGCGCGGGTAAGTGGATCTGTGTCCACGAAAAGATCAGCCATGATCTTATTGAATGGCGGAGCAGACTCGAAGGGCCGGATGGCCTACTCCTGCTCTTAGTTCTTATGTTCTTATGTTCTTATGAATAGGAAGGGTTTAGAGGGATGTAGGCTAAATGCTGGCAAATGGGACTTGGTCAGATTGGGATGTCTGGTCGGCATGGACGAGTTGGACCGAATGGTCTGTTTCCATGCTGTATGACTCTATGACTCAAGAGTTAAATGTATTGAGAACTGTGAGGAGAATAGTGTAGAGCTTCAAAAGTTATTTGATACTTTGGTGGATTAGATGGACATTAGGCTGATGATATTAAATGCACAAAGGTGGGAATTGATTCATGTTGGTGGGAAGGATGCAGAGGGATAACATAAAAGATATAATTCCAAACTGGGCTGTGGAGCAGACGGACCTGGGCGTAGATGTGCACAAATCAGGACAAGTTGTGAGAGCAGTTAATTAAGTAGATGTTCCCGGCTTTTATAAGTACAGGCTTCAGAGTGTAAAAGAAAGGACATCGTGATAAAAGTTTGATGTCAAATAGAATATTGTATTCAAGTCTGAGCACCGTACCTTAATGCATAAGAGAGGATACAGAGTGATTTACTAGAACTGTATCATGGCTGGAGAAATTGGAAGCCCTCTTCGGGGAGAAGAGAAAGTTCAGATGAGATTTGGTTTTCACAGAGGGTATGGAGGTGACTACAATTTGCCATGGCAAAAGAAGGAATGGTGACACGATCAAAATGTTTTTTTGTGCACTGCAGAACGCTGACAGAAACCGTGCGGGAGGCCTACTCAATCATGGTAATCAAAGGAAACTGGATCATCATTTGAAAGGGAAAAGATGGGCCAGATGGTCTCTTTTTGTGCTGTAACCATCCAATACTTCCGAAAGGGATTGACAATTGGCTCCCTACAGTCTGAAACATAAAAGCCTAGGAGATACACCTGGTTAATCATCACAAAGAAGGACACATTGCCATAGCAACCTATAAAATCCTGCCGAAAAATTTACGTCCTTCAAAGACAGAGGAAATGAAATCGAGTGTCAATTTCCTGGGGCTATACTTGGAAAAAAACCCACAACGTAGGTGTGGTTCAAGAGTAAGAGGAATAGAAACTGAACCAGATGGGAGAAACTCTGTGTCCTTCCTGCTCTACCCTGCCTTGCAGCTTTCTCCCAGGATGCAGATATATAGACTGCTGCTGGAACAGCTCTGCAAAAGCACCAAGCAGAAAATCCTGATGTGTGTATACATAAACATCCAGCATTAGGAGATCAGAACGTTTCCCCATCTTTGTATAAAACAGTTCAAAGTCATGCCTGACCCAAAGAAGTGATTTAATCCTTATGTTGATTTTTCTGGCAGAGGTGTATAATAAAAAAGAATGTGGAGGTGCCGGTGTTGGACTAGAGTGGGACAAAGTCAGAAGTGAAACAACACCAGGTTGTAGTCCAACAGGTTTATTGGAAATCACAAGCTTTTCGAATGCTGCTCCTTTGTCAGGTGAAGTGTTCTACTCTGTACAATGATAACTTCTCTTTTATTTTCTGGTATGATAGTGATGTTGTGGTTGGTCTTGACAGCATGGATGACGTCGCATTGTGCCTAAGTGGCGTTCTGCACCATCTTATGAGCATGGCTGATGGCCCCTCCTGATGGCTCAAGCCTAGGCCTTCCAGTGGGGTCCAATTCAACTCGTTCTGCTTTGGTCATTGCACTGTGGATCTCTCTGTCAACTGTTCGTTGGTTGTCTCATTGGGCTCGCTACCGACATCTTGGGGTTTGTGAAGGAATCCTTCACTGGAAGAACACTTCACCTGACGAAGGAGCAGAGCTCTGAAAGCTTGTGATTTCAAATAAACCTGCTGGACTGTAGCCTGGTGTCTCATGACTTCTGACTTTCTCCCTGATGTTTTATTAGGAAAAGGAATCAAATCTAAAATTAAATGATGTAAAATTGAAAATACAATTGTGTGCCCTAAGACTTAAGATTAGCAAAACGTTGCAGTGGTTGAATTAAAAATGATATCTTCAAACCAGAACCTTGAGAAGAGTCATCTAGCCTGGAAACATTAGCTTGCTCTCTCTCCATGGATGCTGCCTGACCTGCTGTGATCTAAAGCATTCGTTGTTTTTGTTTTCAGTACAGATTCCAGAATCTGCAGTAGTTTGCTGCTACCTTCAAGGGTTCATCGTTAAGGGTCAGTGGGACATGATAACAAGCAATTGAAGTAAAGTGGAAAAGGATGTGGAAAACAGACCTAATGCAAACACAGCCTGGTTTGACTGAGAGGTGACCATGTGACACTAAACTGTCTGTGAGAACTATCCTGTTGGGCTACCACATGGAGCCACCTGGAGATGTTTCTCTGTATCATGGAATGCCTGGAAAAGTACTGGAAGTACCAGGAAATGGTGAAACAGCACAGAATCTTCAATTCAGCATAGCACTAATGTGAAGGACTTTGCCCCATTCATCAGACTTCATCGCAGGCTGGGATATGTGACTGTAAGAAAGCAGCGAGACTTTTTGTTAACTTAATGCATGTTTATTTGCTGTTGAACTTCACCTCAGACCAGGATTCACAAATGGTGCCAGGAACCCTGAGCTCTCCAGGCCAGCCATTGTGAAGCAGAGTCCCCAACAGGTGGGAGGGTGTGAGGCTTGTCAATGTACATTTACTGCTTTATATATATATTTACTGCTTAATGTATATATTCACTGCTTTATATTTAAATATATATACTGCCTAATACAATTTACTGACTAAGGTATTTACTGGTTAATATCCACTTAATATATATAACCGCAAACAAACGTGTTAATTTGGATCACTGAAGCCATAGAGTTTTCTGTTACACTCCACCAAATCCACTATCAAACTTCAACATTTCACAATTTGTCCCTGTGATTCTTCAAGGATAAACAGGAAGCAATGTCACACCAAAATGAAACCAGCCAACCAGCTGTCCATTTGGCAGAATCGCAGGTACCTGGAAATCATAGAGGGTGTTCATTCAGCCCTTTGTGCCTCTGCCTTGTCTTTGAAGAGCTCCTAGTCCCACTTTGCAGCTCTCTCTCCCCATTGCCCCACAATTCATTTGCCTCTTCAGCTGCTTGATGCAATTCCCTTTCGAAAGTTGCTAAATCTGCTTCCAATATAACCTTTTCAGGCAAAGCATTCCAAATCATAGCATCTGTTTTCTCAGGGTCACCGCTGACTATTTTAAATCTATAATCTTCAGTTTCTGATCCTTCTGCTCCTGTAAGCAGTTTCACATTGTATATTCTAACAAACTATTGCTTAGTCTTAATCACCACCATCAAATTTCTTGTTAACCTCCTCTGATATCAAGGGGACAGTCTCTCCTGCCTGATTCCATTCGAGTCAATTTCTTTGGCATTCTCTCAAAAATCTGAACAAAAACCAAACACTGGGGCCTAACCAGTGATTCATGAAGGATCATAGAATTCCTACAGTGTGGAAGCAGAGCCTGGAACCCTGCATTTCCCATGGCTAACTCCCCTAGCCTGCATATCCCTGGAACTATGGGGCAATTTCCCATGGCCAATCCACTTGCACATCTTTGGACTGTGGGAAGAAACCGGAGCACCTGGAGCACACACACAGACGCAGGGGGAATGTGCAAACTCCACACAGACAGCCCCCTGAGGGTGGGATCGAACATAGGTTCCTGGTACTGTGAGGTAGCAGTGCTAACCACAGAGCCACCGTGCCGCCCCTAAAGTTTTAGTATAACTTCTGTAACTTATTGTATTTTATATTAATAAAGCTAAAGATTCCACGTTTTATTAATAACCTTTTAAACATGTCCTCTCACCTTCTAAAATATAATTGGCCTTTGTTTGAGGAAACACTCCCCTAACACTCCCACATCAGAGCTCCTGGTTCCTCTCCTCCCACCAGCTATCATGTGCTCTGGGACCATGCCAGGGCCTCACCATGATGACAGCAATCTCATTCAGTCCACAATAACGTACCTCAGTCTCAAACTTCAGAATGAAACTACGTATTGCATGTACTGTATCAAAAATAAATTGACCAAATTCAGAAGTGTGTCACAGTTAATGCTTCCTGTAACTGTGGATTTGTTGCACTCACCTCACCCCTGTGATGGGAGCTGGGCGAACAGCTGGCTGCTGAGCGTGGGATATTGCTGTCGTCAATCTGGCCCCTGGCCTTTATCAGGTTTCACACTGGGTGTCCTGTGGATTACTGTTCCTCTCTGGAAGGTGGCTTGTCATGTTTTTACTTGTGTAGAAAAGGAGCAGGGGCAGGGAGAATGCCAGTGAAAAGATTTGGTGGTAATGGTCAGTAACCCATCATGGACAGGGCAGACCTAATGTGCCACCTGATTTTTTCCTGCCTGTCAATTGTGTATGTTTGTAATGGGACCTTGGAGGAAGATTGGTAGAAATGCAAGGTTTGGAGATAACAGACTAAGGTAGTATGGAGCTCATATAATATATGACAGGGAAACCTTATCTTCTCCTACTGGATTTCTACCAGGGCATCTGGATTGTACTGGTCACTTTAATGGACACTGTAACACCTTGACATTCTCTTCAGCTCACAGTTTAGGTCCCATCACCTTAAAGCAAGAAAGGAGAACTCTATTTACTCCTGTTCTTATTTAGATTATTTGTTTCTGGGATGTGGACATAATTCTGGCCAGGTCTGTTTTGCTGTCTGCCCAGAATTGTTCTTGAGAATGAAGAAAGTAGCCACTTTCTTGGACTACTGCAATCCACACAACGTTAAGTGTACTCACTGCCCTGTTAGGACATTTCCAGAATTTTGATCCCACAGCAGTAAAAGAATGGCCATACGTTTCCCAGCCAGGATGGTAACATAGTGAGGAGTTTGCTGGTCAGCTGCTACAGTGTATCCTGTAGATGGTCCATCAAGCTGACTGCTTTGTCATACAGTCTTAAGCATCCCAGACCTATCATCATTCAGGCAATAAGGAAATATTCCATCACACACCTAGCCTATGCCTTGTAGACTGATTTTGGAGAGTCAGATGGTTAGTCTGACCCATTGTTTTATCCACACTGTTTGTCTAACTGATTCCAGTTGAGCTTACACAGTGTTAATGGTAAGATCTTCCATAGTGGGAATGGAATTGAGGGTGGCCATGCCTGACACTTTGAGTACACAAATCTCACTTGCTACAAATCCACACAAGGTTGAATGGCATGTGTGTGCATGCATGACTTAATTTTCTGAGGAGATAGATACAGCTGGAACTGGATGCCACGCAATTATCAGTGACTATCCCCACCTCTGACTTTATGATGGCGATACAGATTGCTAGCGCTGTTATGGAAGGTTTAAGCCAAAGCTTCCCAAATTATTTTCTAATGCAAGCCCTTCCTAACACTCCAGAGTTAATTACCTGACCTGCAAACTCAAGCAACGTAGTAACATTCAATACATAAATATTAATATTTGTATATTGTAGATAATCATAAAGACACGGAAGTCAGTGATTTTAAACAACTTTGTAAAATGTTGTTGTAAGCATTCAACAGACCTAATTAGATTCATGGGCTTATCAAAATGATAATCGCTTCCTCCAGGAGATAGCGAGGACTGTAGATGATTCAAGTCACAGTCAATAAAATGTCGAGCTGGAGGAGCACAGCAGGCCAGACAGCATCTGAGGAGCTCCAGCTCCACATTTTATCAATCGCTTACTCTAGCTGTGTCAGTATGACTTCTAAAAGATGTTCATTCAACTGCATTCAACAATGATTCATTCAACAATTTGCAGAAATCAATTCATTAACCAAATAGGGGTGACATTTTGGGAACAGACACCACACACATCTGCAGTTCTTTCGGTTTTTATGATTGGGTGGGGCTTGATACGAATTCTAAATGTTGTGTGTGTGTTGTCACATCTTGCATTTTATCCTGTAATTCATTGCCACACATTGAAGGCTTTGAGATTGACATGGTTTTATTTCTCACGACGCTCTTTATTGATTCTAGGATCCTAATTAGAGTTGCAATCCATAGTTTGAGAACCACTGTATTAAACGGGCTTGGCAGAAAGGTGGGAAGTAGCATTTGGCAGTAAGATCTATTTCTGGATTACCGTGCACATGTGTAAATGAACAGAGGGTGATAACTAAGCTTGGTGAACTACAGGTGCTAATAGCCACATGGGAATAACATGTAAATGAAAATCAGATTCAAATTAAGGAAAGACTAGATACCCAGGTTCTCAGGAAAGATAGAGAGGGAAAGAAAGGAAGAAGGATGGCAGTATTTATTCAGGAAAACATTTACAATGCTTTTGCAGGGAAGATGTCCTGCAGTCAAGATGAAGCATGTTTGGCTACATTTAAGAAAGAATACAGGTATCAATACTTTCTAAAAACCACCAAATAATAGGTAAGATACAGAGGAGCAAAACTGTTAGAAACTTACCAAGAATGCAAGATTTTTTTTACAAAAATGTTTTATTCACTTGTGGGACATGGTGTCACTGACTGGGCCTGCTTTTATTGCCTGTCCTGAGTTGCCCTTGAGAAGATGATGGTGAGCTGCCTCTTGAACTGGTACAGTCCATGTGCTGTAGCTTGACCCATAATGTCATTAGGAAGGGAATTCCAGGATTTTGACCCAGTGACACTGAAGGAACTGCGATATATTTCCAAGTCAGGATGGCAAGTGGCTTAGTGGGGAACTTGCAGGGGAAGGCGTTCCCATGTATCTGCTGCCCTTGACCTTCTAGATAGTAGTCATCGTGGGTTTGGAAGGTGCTATCTGAGGATCTTTGGTGAATTTCTGCAGTGAATTTTGTAGATGGTACACACTGCTGCTACTGAGTATTGGTTTTGGAAGGAGAGGATACTTGTGGATGTGGTGCTAATTGTGCAGGTGTAACAACAAATCCAAGACATTCTATAGGTTTTTTTTAGTCTTTTGTGGTAAGTAGGCATCACTGACTGTATTGTTTGTCTATCCCTGATTGCTCCTTGAGAAGGTGAGCTGCCTTCTTGAACCCCTGCAATTCATGTGATGTAGAGACATCCACAGTGCTATAATGAAGAGAGTTCCAGATCATTACTCGGCAACAGCAAAGGTATGGTGATCTGGTTCCAAATCAGGGCTGTGTGCCTCAGAAGTGAACTTGCAAATAGTGGTGTTTCCATGCTTCTGCCATGCATATTCTTCCCTGGCCTAACCATCTTTCATCAATGACCTTCCCTCTGACTTAGGGTTAGAAGTGGGGGATGTCTGCTGATGATTGCACAATGCTCAACAACATTCAAAACTCCTCAGAAACCGAAGCCACCCACGTCCAAACATAACAAGTTCTGGACAACTTTCAGGCTTAGACTGATTAGTGACATTATTGCATTCAGTCCACACAAGTGTCAGGCACTGACTATCTCCAAGAAGGGAGAATCCAAACATCTTCCCTTGATGTATGATAGCATTACCATCACTGAGTCCCCTTTTAACAATATCCTGGGGGTAACCATTGGCCAGAAATTGGACTGGATCCAACATGTAAATCATGCAGCTGCAAGGGCAGTGCTGAAGCTGGAAATTCCAAGGCAAATAATTCAGTTCCTCCCTCCTCAAGACTGTCCGCCATCAAAAAAGGCAGAAATCCTAAGTGATGAAATACTCTCGACATTCCCGAACGGGCTCTGCTCCAACAGCAATCAAGAAATGGGATACCCACCGGGACAAAGGAACTTGCTTCATTGACAACCCCATCCACCCAGTTCAATACTGACTCCCTCCACCATGAACACACACTGGCAACACAAGGCACCATCTACAAGATGCACTGCTGCAATTCACCAAGGCTCTTTCAACAGCCACGTTTCAAACCTTAATGAGAGCCAGCACAGATTTAGAGCCACAGAGTCTGAGAGATGTACAGCGTGAAACCAGACCCTTTGGCCCAACTCATCCATGCCGACCTGATATCCTAAATTAACCTAGTCCCTTTTGCCCTCATTTGGCCCATGTCCTTCTAAACTCTTCCTATTCCTGTACCCATCCAGATGCCTTTTAATTATAATTGTACCAGCCTCCACCACTTCCTCTGGCAGCTCGTTCCATACACGCACCAGCCTCTGTGTGAAAAAATTGCCCCTTTGGTCCCTTTTAAATCTTTCCCCTCTCACCTTAAACCTATGCCCCTCTAGTTTTGGACTCCCCCCTCCCCCCCGGGAAAAGACTTTGGCTATTCACCCTCTCCATGCCCCTCATTATTTTATAAAGCAAATTAAATCTAACAAATTTGATTGTGTTTCTCGATAAGGGTTGATTACAAAGATACTATGATTGGTTTTTGAAGAAGTGCCACGTAATAGGATTGCAAGCATAGAGGAAGATTAGGGCACAGTGGTCTGTTTCTGTGTCAAAGCCACTGCATGGACAAGAACATGGCTGAATAACAGGAACAGATGATTGGAGTAGGTTGCTCCTCTGTATTCAGTACCAGAACCACTGCTTTTCTTCATTTACATTTGGACATGCCGAATATTGTTTCCAAATTTGCAAATTGGACAAAACCTGGCAGTTATGTGAATGGTGAGGAGGATGGTGATGGTTTTCAAGAGGTCACAGGCTGAGGGAGTGGGTGGGATACTTGATGGCTGCTACTGAACGTAGAGAAATGTGACGTGATACATTTGATGGGAAGATGGAGTAAAGGCATTGCAAGTTCGAAGGTACAATTGGGAGGAAGGGACAGGCGTTAACCCTTGGCATTAAATGAGCACCATGTTGGAAGTGGTGAAATATGCCTTACAGGATGTTTTCTTTATAAATCAAGACACAGAATACAAAAGCAAGCTAGTTATAATGGGCCTTTATAAAAATTCCCTCGGCAGGAACACTGTGTCCGTCTTGAATATTGGAGTTTGGGAAGAGCACGCAAACTTTACAGAGAAGAGGTTGGTAAGCGTTGATCCAAGGGTGACTGACTTCAGTTACGAGGATGGAGTAGAGAAGCTCTGCTGTCCTTAAGTGAAGAGAAAGGTGGGTGGGGGAGCAGTAGCATTGAGTTGAAGTTCTCCCAGGCAGAAGAGTCAAAAACCAGGCCACCCTGATTTAAGTTGATTGGCAACAGAGCCAAAAATACAACCAAAAAAATGTTATTTCAGCGCATCTGGATTGGGAATGAACTGCCTGAGAAGAGACTGGAGGCAGATCCAATGCTGGCTTTGGGATAGGAAATAAGCACCAGAAGCTTTCAAATAAAAAGGTTATAAAGGACGGGTTGTTCTTGCAGAGAGCTGGTACTATTTGGACGGGCCGAACGGCCTATTTCCCTGCGCGATGGATCCAGCATTTGTGTGCAGCAGCATTCCATAGGGGAGATTGGGGAACCCTGTTTGTTGCGGAGGCTGAAGGGTACAGTCCCAGAGGTGAACACGGTGCGGTACCGTTATGTCCTGAGCCGACTGGAAAAAGGAAGTGAATACGTGGAGGAAGTGGAGACAGAAGAAGCTGTTGGCCGAACGTTTGTGTCAGTGCCTGGTGAGCAGACCCGGAGCGGACATTGGCCATGGCAAGTCCCATGAAAGAAGGAATCCTGCACATTCTGCAGTATAAATTTGGCATGGTAAGTTCCGGTAGACCGGGCAGGGCTGGAGGCGATCAATGCAAACTGGCACAGACCCTTAACAGGGCTCTCCCCACCCAGTGCACACCTAACGCGGCGCTTCGTTTCTATATAACCCGCAGCTTCTCCTAAGTCCCTCAACCCCATGCACTCGCTGCCAGCTCCAGGCCATTCCAATCTGGTCATGTTTCCGCGAACCCTTGCATTCCTGAGCAGCCTGGACCATCCCTGCTGAGCCCAGCGCTGGCTGGTTACTGAGGCAGGGACCCCAGAATCGCTTCGGAAATTGTGGGGGGGAGTGGCATTGCCCCTAGGACGGCACCGTCGCCCCTAGTCCCTCTGGCGAGGTCAGTCACGGCTGGGAATCACTATCCACAGCCAGCAAGCCGGGGCTGGGAGTTGCGGGGTGGGGGGTGGTGTGGTGCCCTGGCTTTCATTGGATGCAAATTTATTCCTGAGGCTTATTATCCCTTAACTTTGAGGTGTCTGGGCATGTTTCTATTTTTTTTTGTAAAGATTGGATGCACTTGGGAGATTTTGTCTAGCTCCAGGAACAGAAAATATGCATTTTTCGGTTGAGGTTACTATTCTAATCTCACCCTAACAGCCGTTGGTGACAATGGACTTCCCCTTTAAGAGATTTTGTAATCAAGGGAGAGTTTATATTGTCTTAGAGTCACAGTCATGGAGTCGTACAGTCATATAGCACAGAAACAGACCCTTTGGTCCAACTTGTCCATGCTGACCAGATATCCTAGATATCCTAAACGGACCTAGTCCCATTTGCCAGCATTTGGCCCATATCCCTCTGAACCTTCCTATTCATGTATCCATCCAGATGCCTTTTAAATGTTGTAATTGTACCAGCCTCCACCACTTCCTCTGGCAGCTCAGTCCATACACGTGCCACCCTCTGTGTGAAAAGATTGCCCCTCAGGTCCCTTTTAAATCTTTCCCCTCTCACCTGAATCCTATGCCCCTCTAGTTTTGGACTCTGCTCCCCTGGGGAAAAGCCCCCCATGATTTTATAAACCTCTATAAGGTCATCCCTCAGCCTCTAACGCTCCAGGGAAAATAGCCCCAACCTATTCAACCTCATCCTATAGCTCAAACCCTCCAGCCTTGGCATCATGCTTGCAAATCTTAGTTGGGTAGGATGCCCTTTGGAGGGACTTGATGGGCTGAATGGCCTGCTTCCACACTGTAGGGATTCTATAAAGTGGGTTCTGGTTTGTGGTGCACTGAGAGCAGCGGCTGCGTTGCAAGGACTCAGTATTAGGAATATTAGGGGGCAGCTACTTTACTGGGAGACTGTTATAGGCCTCCAAAGATTCAGTGGGAAATAGAGGAGCAGATATGTAGACTGTTCACTGAGGTATGTAAGAGTAATTATACTAACAGATTTCAACTTTCCCAACATAAGTTGGGATAGTCATAGTGTTAAGGGGGCAGATTTCCTGTAACGTATTCAGGGGAGATTTTTGTATCAATTTGTAGAAGGCCCAACAAGGGACAGCACAGTGCTGGATCAGGTTCATAGAATCACAGAATCCCTACAGTGTGGAAACAGGCCCTTCAGCCCAACAAGTCCACATTGATTCTCAGAGCATCCCACCCAGACCCATCCCCCTATAACCCACCAAATCTACACATCCCTGAACACTACAGCAATTTAGCATGGCCAATCCACCTAGCCTGCACATCTTAGGACTGTGGGAGGAAACCAGAGCACCCAGAGGAAACCCATGCAATCATGGGGAGAATGTGCTAACTCCACACAGACAGTTGCCCGAGGGTGGGATTGAACTCAGATCCCTGGTGCTGTGAGGCAGCAGTGCTAACCACTGAGCCACCGTGCTGCCCTAAATGACAAATGATAATAATTATTCTGGTCACCATTCCTAAGACTAAGCTCCAATTCCTAATTACATATTCCACCAGTTGGTCCATTGGGATTTGAACCACGCTCTTCGAGCACGAGCTGACATTACCATTACACCACTGCCTCCCCTATTCTGGGGAAAGAAGCCGGACAAGTGTTCAATGTGGCAGTGGGGGAGCATTTAGGTGATAGCGGCCACAACACAGTATGGTTTGAAAACACAGTATAGTTCAAATTTGTTCTGGACAAGGAAAAAGGTACCCTGCAAGAAACAGGACTGGGGGAAGGCAGATTTTATTAGGATAAAGCAGGATCTGGGAACAGTTCCTTGTGGGTAAGTCTACAGCAGAGCAATGGGGGGCATTCCAATAGGAGCTGGGAAAAGCACAGGCCCAACATAAATCTTTTACAGGAAATGTAGGAGCAATAAGTTTAGAGAACCCTGGATGCCGAGGACAATTCAGGACTGGATGAGGAAAAAGGGAAGGACTTTTAGCAAGTCCAAAGGGAGCAGTTCAGCTGCAGCCCGAGAGGAATTCAAGAAGTGCAGGAGGGAACTTAAGAATTTAATTAGAGGGCAAAAAGGGGTTGTGAAAGAGGATTTCTGAAATGATTAGGGGGAATCCTAAGGTATTTTATAAATACATTGAGGGGAAGAGTTTAACCAGGGAAAGAGTAGGTCCCATTAGGGACAAAGGGGGCAATCTGTGGATGAAGCTGCGGGATATCGGAAGAGTATTGAATGTCTTCACTCTGGAATGCGAGAAAGTAGGTACGGAATTCAGGAAAAGGGACTGTGAGGAACTCGCAGTTTGACATAGGAAATGGGAGGCGTTGGAGACTCTGTTGGGCTTAAAAACAGACAAATCCCTTGGCCCAGATGAATTGCATCCCAGGTTGCTATGGACGACGCAGCAAGAAATTGCAGGGGCTCTGACACAAATTCTTAATTTGTCTCTGGCCACAGGGAAAGTGCCAGAGGACTGGAGGATGGCTGGTGGTGTTCCACGTTTTAAGAAAGGTGGTAGAGATGAACCAGGAAATTACAGACCCGTGAGTCTCATATCAGCGGTAGGGAAACTATTGGAGAAAATTCTGAAGGAGCAAATTAATAACCACTTGGAAAGGCATGGTATAATTAGGGATAGTCAGCATGGCTTTGTCAGAGGGAGGTCATGCCTAACCAATTTTTTAGAATCTTTTGAAAATGTGATCAAGTGTGTGGATGAGGGAAGTTCAGTTAATGTAATTTATATGAATTTTAGCAAAGCTTTTGACATGTTCCTGCATGGGACACTAAGTGAGAAGATTAAAGCATGTGGAATTCAGGGAAACTCAGCGAGATGGATCAGAACTGGCTTAGTAATAGTGGTAGAACTGGATGAACACAGCAGGCCAAGCAGCATCAGAGGAGCAGGAAGGCTGACGTTTCGGGCCTAGACCCTTCTTCAGAAA
>JAHRHZ010000094.1:242009-272195 GCA_024137785.1 Ginglymostoma cirratum | reverse complement strand
TGTTATCTCAGATTCTCCAGCATCTGCAGTTCCTACCATCTCTAATAGTGGTAGAAGGCTGTTTGAATGACTGGAGGCTGGTGTCCAATAGTGTACGACAAGGATTAGTACTGGGAATCTTATTGTTTTTTTATATATAGATGAAAATGTAGGGGCAATGTTAGGCAAATTTGGAGACAACACCACGATTGGTAGAGTGGTTAACAGTGAAGAAGATAGTTGTAGGTTACAAGGAGATATAGATGGGTTGGCCAGATGGGCAGACCAGTGGCAAATAGTATTTAACTCTAATCAGTGCGAGGTGATGCACTTTGGAAGAAGAAACAAGATAAGGGAATATTTAATGAATGGTAGGACACTGGGTAGCTTAAAAGAACAGAGGGATCTCGGGGTAATTATTCACAGATCCCTGAAGTCAGCAGAGCACATGAATAGGCTAGTTAAAGCAGCATATGGGACACTTGCTTTCATCAGTCAAGGCATAGCGTGTAAGAGCAAGGAGGTAATACTGGAGTTGTACAGAGCATTGGTCAGGCCACAACTGGGGTACTGTGTGCAGTTCTGGTCGCTTCACTACAGGAAGGATCATAGAATAGAATCTCTAGAGTGTGGAAGCAGACCATTTGGCCTATTGAGTCCTCAGCAACCCTCCAAAGAGCATCCCACACAGACCCAACCCTGCCCACCCCACCAATCCCAGTAACACCAATGGATAACCAACCTAAGCTGCACATCCCTAGAAACTTTGGGCAATGTCCCATGGCCAATCCACCCTAACCTGCACATCTTTGGACTCTGAGAGGAACCAGAGTACCATGGTAAAACCCACACAGACACAGGGAGAAATGTGCAAACTCCACACAGACAGTCGCCCAAGGCTGGAATCAAACTCAGGTCTGTGGTGCTGTGAGGCAGCAGTGCTAACCACTGAGCCACCGTGCCACCCATGAGATCACTAGAGGGACTACACAGGAGGTCACCAGGATGTTGCCTGGGATGGAGAAATTGAGCTATTAGGAGCGACTAGATAGGCTCGGATTGTTTGCTGTGGAGCAGAGAAGACTGAGAGGGACATGAGTGAGGTGTATAAGATTATGAGGGATATGGACAGAGTGAATAGAGAGCAGCTGTTCCCCTTGGTGGGGCGGTCAATCATGAGAGGGCACAGTTTTAGGGTAAGGGGCAGGAGATTCAGGGGGGATTTGAGAAAACTGTTTTCACTCAGCAGGCGCTGAGAATCTGCAATGCAGTGCCTGGGAAAGTAGTGAAGGCTGGAAACCTTACAACCTTTAAAAGATATTTGGATGAGCACTTTAACTATCATAACATTCAAGGATATGGGACAAAAAGTGTAGGAAATTGGGATCAGCGCACTTTTAGGGGTAGTTACATCGGTGTAGACTCGATGGGCTGTGCGAATGTTTGGATTGATGGGATGGCCTATACCTGAATGGTGCTGGGACAATGTTCCTGCAAACTGCATAACTCAGGAAGTAGAGGGGGCTTTAAACTGAAGTGTAGGGACCAGATGTGGTATATCAAAGGGTAGAGAGGAGGTTAAAAAAGGAAAACAGTAAAATGGGAAATTTTGACCAGAGACTGACAGGGTGTGAAGACGTGAGACAGTATTACGATATATATCAATGACTTTGATGAGGAAAGTGAATGTGCTATAACCAGGTTTGTGGATAATCCAAAACTAGGCCAGAAGCTAAGTGCTGAGGATGACAGAAAGAGTCTGCAGAGGAAATGGACTGGTTCAGTAAGTGGGCAAAAAT
This sequence comes from Ginglymostoma cirratum, assembly GCA_024137785.1. Classification (NCBI taxonomy): domain Eukaryota; kingdom Metazoa; phylum Chordata; class Chondrichthyes; order Orectolobiformes; family Ginglymostomatidae; genus Ginglymostoma; species Ginglymostoma cirratum. Next base: position 270,417 of record JAHRHZ010000094.1, on the reverse strand, counting down.
ATGGAAAAGGTGGAAAATCATGCGGGAAAATGTGAGGTTAGATACTTCAGCAGGTGGATTAGAGGAGCTGAATATTATTCCAATAATTATTCCCAATAGACCTTTCCTATCCATGTACCTGCTCAAGTGTTTTTTAAATGTTCTAGCTGTACCACCTCTACCACTTGCCCTGGCAACTTATTTCATATACACACCACCTTCAATGTGAAAAAGTTGTCCCTCAGGTTCTTTTCAAATCTCTTCCCCTCTGACCCTAAACCTTTGCCCTCTAGCTCTGGACTCTAAACCTGGGGAAAAGACTTTGGCTATTCACCTTATTTAGGCCCCTTATGATTTTATCAACCTCCAGCATCATAAGATTGTCCTGAATTAGTCCTTGTGTTAAGCAAATCAACTGCCTGCATCCTTGGAGTGGGAACTCTCTCCACATTTGGATAATATGCTGTTAAATGCACACACGTGACCCTACATTGATGAGGCAGTCCAACATAGCTCCCCACAATTTTACTAGCCTCCCCTTGCCTCCCAGCTGAAGGTTGACGGGTGACCTTATAGAGGTTTATAAAATCATGAGGGGCATGGATGAGTTGAATGGCTGGTGTCTTTTCCCAAGGCTGGGGGATTACAAGACTAGGGGACATTTTTAAGGTAAGAGGAGAAAGATTTTAAAAAGACATTATAGGCAACTGTTTTACACAGAGAGCGGTTTGTGTGTGGAATGAACCTCCAGAGAAAGTGGTGGATGAAGATACAGATACAACATTTAAAAAATATTTGGATAGGTACATGAATAAGAAATGTTTTGAGGGATAGGGACCAAGTGCAGGCAGGTGAGACTAGTTTAGTTTGGTGATTATGGTCAGCATGAACAAGTTAGAGATTCTATAACAATTGGTACAATCCTGAACTTTGTGGCTGAATTATTTTTGTTTCTCAGCGTAAATAAATCCTAACACCAGACAAATGTATAACAAATATAGGACCAATACAGTAATAACACTTTCACAAGATAAGGTCAAAGGAATCACCAAATAATGAAAACCTATTCCAAACTGATTCATCTCATGGTGTTTTTTCCCCTATTTTCATTCATGGAATGAGGGCATCCCTGGCTAGGCAGCATTTATTGCCCATCCCTAGTTGCCCAGAGTCAAGAGTCATATGTAGGCCAGTTTCCTTCCCTAAAGGGCATTAGTAAACAGATGGGTTTTTCCCCAACAATTGACAATTGACAATGGAGTCACAGTCATCATTAGACTCTTAATTCCAGATTTCTTTTTATTTTGAATTCAAGTTTTTCCCCAGCTGTCATGGTGGGATTTGAACCTGGGTCTTCAGAATATTATCGGGGTTGCCTGGATTAACAGTTGAGTGATGATACCACTAGGCCATTGCCCCTCCTCTCACTTTGTATATTGATCTCTCCCATACAATTTTAATAAAGGTAGGATAAACTTCACCTCCCTTCTTCAGTGTCACCAGTGTCCTGGTGAATTTCTCATCTTCAGCCACTACCTTGTCAATAAATTATAGAAAATTGTTTCAGCACTTGTCAGCTCTGATTTTCCCCTCAACTTGTGCTGTAGGATATTGTTTGATGTCTGTGAATTCCTCCTTGATATTTTATATCTATCTTGGTGGGAAATGGAAATGGAGCCATTTTGTGGTTTATTGACCATTTTGTGGTGAGCCTTATAGCTTAGAAGACCTAGTAGCCAGTTGCTATTCAGTAATGAAGTTGCTGAAGGAGGAGCTCAGTGTTCAGAAATTAGCCAGAACCCTTGCCCATCCTAACCCCCGACTAATGACCTGTTGCCCTTCGGTGGGTAAACATCATCCATGTTGATATGCAACAACACTGCTGTGAAGTGTGCATTTTTGTCTTATTTTCATTTGGATTCCTTTAACTTCTTGTATTCCAGGTTGTTTTTGTGTTTTGTGACTGCTGATTTAAGTGCTCTCAGATTTGAGAACTTTCTCTATGTTTATGTAAATGAATGTCATGGGGTGCCTAGAGGTTGAGCAGAGAAAACTCTTCAGTTTATTCCATTACTGGTTTTATTAAGTAGTTCTCTTTGAATGTGGTGGAATGATTTTCCACTAAGCTCTATAATATTCGGATCAATGGACTGAGTGAGTTATCCTTGCGCAATGGGCTTGGCTAGGGTTGAGAAGGTGGACTGTACAGTGGAGGGAGGAAAACATCAAAAGGAGCCCCTAAATTCTGTATCATTCAGGATCCTCTCTGGACGCTTAACAGCTCCAACTGCTGAATACATTTATTATACAGTAAAGGCACAAGGAAATCTTGGCAGCAATGCATCATGTATTTTTGTACTGGTTGAGTTCATTTAGTTCTCAAATATCGTGTATGCTTGTTTAAAGGTCGAGTTCCTTAAATCAAGTTTTGAAGCAAAAAGCAAAGGGTCAACTTTAATATTTCATTGGGTTGGGTTCCTGTTGCCCCAGGGAAGGTCAACCAATTTTGACTCCTGATTGGCACCACTTTGGAGTGGCCATGCCCACTTGCTGCTTCTCTAACTTTCCCATTCACTTACCCTTTCATCTAACTTCCTCCATCTTGCTGTTTCTCTCTTGAAACCTTTCAGGGAGAAAACATAATTGGGAGAGTTGGGCAGGGAATTGTTCAGAGAGAGAGGGAGAGAGTCAGTCCATGGGAGAGATGGTGAGCGGTGGGTAGCAAAAAAAGTTAGGTTCTTTAGCCAAAAAGTCCGTTTGACGGATATACAATACATATGAAAAGTTAAAGATATTTTTGCCTAAAGTTAGGGTCAGCTATCACTCAAGTATATATGAAAGTGGAAAACAAATACTTTTCAAATACTGTTCTAAACTAAGAGGAGATGGGGTAGAATTTCTTTTTGGGGAGCACAGTGGTTCATGGTGATTGCAAAGGTGCACACAAAATAACTCCATGTTCTTGCTCCAATTTTGACAATTTAAATGACTGGCTTCATTCATCACCCATATTTTTCAAGTAAAGAACCCACTTTGCACCATGGCTTTTCACTATAATATGAATGTTTGGATATAATATGTTGTTTGGATGTGAGTTCCATGATTTTGACCCAGCGACAGTGAAGGAATGATAATGTCATTCCAGGTCGGATGTTGTCTGGCTTGAAGAGGAAATTGCCAGTGGTGGTGTTCTATGCATTTGCTTCCCTTTCACTTCCTGGTGGTGGAGAGTGCAGGTTTAGAAGTTGTAGTGAGTTCAGTGTAGTCTTGGTGAATTGCTGCAGTGCATCTTGTAGATGATACAGCCACTGTGCATTGATGGTGAGGGTGGTCAGTGGTGGAGTTAGTATGGGTGTGAAGTCAAATGGGCTGCTTTTTCTTGGGTGGTGTCGAGTTTCTTGAGTTTTGCTGGTAACGCACCTGTCCAGGCAATGGAGAGTATTCCATCGCTATCCTGACTAGTCTCCTGTGGATGGCGTCTAGGCACTGGGAGTCAGGACGTGAGGTACTTGCCACAGAATTCCTAACCTCTGACCTGCTCGTGTAGCCACACCATTTCTGTGGCTAGTATCAGGCAAGTTTCTGATGAAAAGCAAAATACTGTGGAAATCTGAAACAAACACAGAAAAAGCTGGAGAAACTCAGCAGGTCTGGCAGCGTCTGTGGAGTTCTGAAGAAGAGTCACACTGGACTTTAAATGTTTACTCTTGTTTGTCACTTCTCAGGTGCTGCCAGATCTCCAGAATTTCACCAGTATTGCCTGCGTTTGTTTCAAGTTTTTGGTTGATGCTGACCCCACTTCCCCCTGCTCTCCCCTCCCCCCCCACCTCATGATGTAATAGTGGTGGATTCAGTGGTAGCAATGCCATTAAACTTGGTCGAGATGGTCGTTGCCTGGATCTGTGGCAAATTTCACTTCCTTTTTTACAGCCCAGGGTTCAGGTCTTAACTTTCTGAAGAAGGGTCTAGGCCCAAAACGTCAAGCTTTCCTGCTCCTATGATGCTGCTTGGCCTGCTGTGTTCATCCAGCTCTACACCTTGTTATTTATGAGCATGTGCTGTTTCAGCATTTCTGAGGGGTCATTAATGCTGCTCAACAAAATGCAACCATCAGCCAGCATTCTCACTTCCGAGCTTATGAAGGAGAGAAATGATTCATGTAGCAGCTGAAGATGGTTCAGCCTCAGCACTAGCCTGAGGAACTCCTATAGTAATCTCCTTGGACCAGGATGATTGTCCTCCACCAACCATAACTATCTTTCTTAGTGCTAGGTGTGACTCCAACCAGTGGAGACTTGTTTTCTTGATTAGCAGTGACTTCAGTATTGCCAGAATTCCTTGATGTCTCAACTAGTCAAACATTACCTTCCTGGGTGGCACGGTGGCTCTGTGGTTAGCACTGCTGCCTCACAGCACCAGGGACCTGGGTTCAATTCCACCCTCGAGCAACTGTCTGTGTGGAGTTTGCACATTCTCCCTGTGTTTGCATGGGTTTCCTCTGGGTGTTTCCCACAGTCCAAAGATGTGCAGGCTAGATGGATTGGTCATGCTACATTGCCTGTAGTGTTCAGGGGTGTGTAGATTAGGTGGGTTATAGGGGAATGGGTCTGGGTGGGATGCTCTGAGGTTTGGTTTTGGCTTGTTGGGCCAAAGGGCCTGTTTCCACACTGTAGGGATTCTATGATCTACCAAGGGCAGTCATGCTCAGCTCTTGTTTGAACCACGGCTGTAAAGATGTCAGAAGCTGATAGACCCAAGCGGAATACAAACTGAATGTCAATAAGCAAGTTATTGTTGAGTTAGTGTCACTTGAGCGTATTATCAGTGACCTCTTCTGTCACTTTGCTGATAATTGGGTGTAGGCTGCGATAACAGTAGTTGGTTGGGTCAGATTTGTCCTACTTCTTATGGACAGGTCTTACCCAAGTAAAAGGGTTGGTTAGCTCAGTTGGCCGGTCAACTGGTTTGCAATGCAGTGTGATATCAACAACTATCCTTCTCAACCACTACTGAGGCATGGTGACCCTTAGGTTAAACCACCACCACTCATCTCTCCATAATGATAGAATAGAGCTATGACATCTTTAGCTTTAACCTTACCTGGGCAGTTTTCCACATTGCCAGGTAGATGCCAGTGTTATAACTGTAGTGGAAGAGCATGGCCAGTTCTGTAGCACAAGTCTTTGGTCCTATTGCTGGAATGTTTTCAGGGCCAATAGTCTTTGCAGTATCCAATATTTTCACCCTTTCTTGATATGATGTGGAGTGTGGTAGATGCAAATTCAAGCATGGCTTTCAAAATAGATTGGATAAGCAACTGGGGACTGGGTTAATGCAGGGCTACAGGGACACAATGTGGGAGTGGAACTTGTGGATTTGGTTTCCAGAGAGCCATTACAGGCATGGCAAGCTGAATAACTTTCTTCTGTGCTGTATCCATTACTTAATTATGGATTTCCCCATAAATCCTCGCCCAGGCACCTTTTGCACACTGTTGTAAACCTGTCCCAATTTTCTTACCAATGGCATGATGCTCGTCTGCTCTTGAGTATTATCTCTCTTTCCACTCTCCAACTTTCCCTTTCCCTGCCCCATCCAGAAGAACTTTCACCAGATTATATCTGGTCCTCCTCCATTACAACTCTGCCTGTTTACTCTCTCATTCGGTCAAGTGAAAAATTCCAAGGAAATTAAAGTAGTCCAAACATCTTCCATCTGTCCAAAACCCAAGCTCACTAATGGAGAATAGGTATAACAGTGATACAAACAGCCAAGTGAAGGTAAATTTCTAACTTTACCTGGGCATAACTCACTAGAGACAAAAAAAAACTGCAGATGCTGCAATCCGAGGTAGACAAACAGGAGCCTGGAGTAACGCAGCAAGCCAGGCAGCATTGGGAGGAAAGGAGCAGTCAATGTTTTGGGTATTACCGTTCTTCAGGGCTGGATGTGGGGGTAGGGAGAGCTGCAGATAATCGGGGAGGTGGGGTGGTGGAAGCAGAATGGTGGCGGTAGGTGGACACTGGTGGTAGGTACAACCTGGTTGGTCGATGGGAGGGATGAATCTGGTTGGTGGCTGGAAGGGAGTGTCAGTAGGTGGAATGGGAGGGAGGAGGTGGGGCTGGAAAGGAGAGCTGGGGGATGGGTAGGAAGGTTGATTGAAATTAGAGAACTCAATATTGAGTCCCTCCGGTTACCGCTCACCTCAACTCCCTCTCCTCACTCACCCTCTGACGTATCAGTCCTCGGCCCCCTCCAGTGTCGCAGTGACTCAGAACGCAAATTTGAGGAACAGCACCTCCTCTTCCACCTGGGCACCCGTCACCCTACATCCCTCCCATCGATCAACCAGACGCTGCCTGGCTTGCTGTGTTCTTACAGCATCCTGTTTGTCTACGTAACTCACTAGAGATGAGATGCCTTTCTGAAAAAAAGGAACTCTCATAAGTTTAAAGGAAGTGCAACTTAGTTTTGTACAGGGATCATGATTAACTGCCTCTGTGCCTGATGCATTGGTCTAATTACATGGAGCAGTGTAAACAGAATGCCACCAAGTACCAGAGATATTCTTCTCCTTATAAACCAACATTTCTCTAGCCACAGTCAGTTCTAAGGAAGGGTCAGTCGACCCAAAACCTTAACTCTGATTTTCTGTCCACAGATGCTGCCAGACCTCCTGGGCTTTTCCAGCAACTTCTGTTTTTGTTTCTGATTTACAGCATCTGCAGTTCTTTTGGTTTTTCTGAGAGTTGTTCTTGATGGGGTTTTGGTTTTAGTTTGCTTATGTTGGACAGGGAAATGTGAGCTTCTGCTGCAGTTGGTTCTAAATCTAACTTTGGTCCGGCAGTAGTTTCCGTGACAAGACTATGGCTTTAAGATGTGTATTCTGTCCTGGTTTTTTTCATGAAGAAAGACTGAGACAGAGGTGCCAAGCAGTGTTCTCCAAATGCAAAGGAGTAAATAGCTTGTGAGGCCTTGGGTTTCTTTTTAAAGTTGGGACAATAGAAGCAGCCTGAAAGGATGGAACAAGCTCCCCAGGAAACAGGAATTTTAGTTCTGGTTTTCTGCAGTTGCTGGGGTCTTGAAGCTGGATGTGGAAACTGTTTGTTCTCTCCCTGTTACAGCGAAAAGCTGGGGGTTCTCTTCCTGCTGCTAGAATTGCATGTGAGACAATCTATTTTACTGAATATTTTTTCCTTCTTTGTGGGATGTGGGCGTTGCTGGCTGGCCAGCATTTCTTGCCCATCCCTAGTTGCCCTTGAGAAGGTAGTAGTGAGCTGCCTTTTTGAACCGCTGTAGTCCACCTGCTGTGGGTTGACCCACAGTGCTGTTAGGGAGGGAATTCCAGGATTTTGACCCAGCGGCATTGAAGGAATGGCGATATATTTTCAAGTCAGGATGGTGAGTGACTTGGAGGGGAACTTGGAGCTGATGGTATTCCCATTTTATCAGCTGCCCTTGTCCTTCTCGATGGAAGTGGTCGTGGGTTTGGAAAGAGTGTGTTTATGGGATGTTACTGTGTTAGAACAATTGCTGTTTGGCAGTTAAATAATCTATTATTGTGTGAAGTTTTCCAGTAGATTTATTTCAATTTCTTCTTTCTTTTATTGCCTTTGAACGATAGTGTATGACTAATGTGTGTTTTGCTTCAAGACTGGTAGACTAACCAATTGAATTGCATCTGAAACACAACATCTAGCATTTGCCTTTAAAATAAGAAAAGATAGGGTCTAGGCCATCTTCTTCGTATATTTTGAGGGGGTTTGGTCTGATCCATAACATTTCTTATTGAAATCATTTATCAGGAATAATATGGTAACTTACAATGCACTCAGTGTTTGTGACTGATGGTATACGTGTATGTGGGTGGCACTAGTGAGTTATCTCAGGTAGCTGAAATCACAAGGTTATTCTGGATTTAGTGGAGAGCATATTAGGGTCAACTGAGTATGCTTCTATCTCAGTTTTCAGAGATAAGAACACACATTATTTTCAAAAATCTGTTTGGACATGTTACGACACATCTATGGTGCAGTCAGGAGTTGAAATTGTACCTTCTGGCCCAGGGGTCAGGACACCAATGAATGGGCAAGTAGTTTCTGGAGAACTATCATATCCTTCTCCCCATCTCAGTACTTAAGGGCCAGGTGAGAAGATCCGCTGGGGATCTGCCGGCTAGTAAATCCCTGAAATGATCTGTCATTGGCCATTTAGGGACTCAACTTGCCACCAGCCCAATTATCATCAGGTAACTGAGAAACAGAGTGACTTTCCTGCCAGGTTAGGAGAAGGCCTCCAGTTGCTGCAATCTGGGGCAATCAGAGGCAGAGACTGGGGGTAAGGAGTGACCTTTGAATGCCACCTACTGTCTTTACCTCCAACCCCTCTCTCCCTGCCACCTTCTCACTCTGCAGGAGGTAAGGGAAAACAGCCTGCACATCTTCTTTGTGCAATTCCTGAAGCCTAGGCCTCAACCAGTGATGCTCAGAACTCGACCCGTGACCTTTAGGACCCAGAAACTGCTGGCCTCTGATTGGGCAGAAGATTCTGTCAAGGTGGGACTCTACAGGCCAGGCCTGCGAATCAGTGAGAAGCTTGCTCAGTCAGCTCTTAAACTGTTTGGCTTGAGAATGAGCTAATCGCAGGGGTGGGGGCAGCAATTTAATTGCCACTGAACACATGCCTGCCCCCCAACACATTTGGGATGTAATTTTCCATTTTAATTGTTTATTAACTGCTGTAGCCCTGCAAGAAACACACACTTACTTCACAGAGACTGTAGTAATATGATTGGCACATTTCTCAGCAGGTCAGAACTGAACATGACATTCTCTTGGACAGGCAGTTCCAGAGCAGTCTGTCCTCATATTGTTCGAGTGTCATTACGGTACTGTACTCCTTATGCAGCGATTGTCCCTAAAACATTTTCCTCACTTTGGGCAATGCAGTGGGGGAGTTTGAAACTAGAGGGGCATAGGTTTAAGGTGAGAGGAGAAAGACATAAAAGGGACCTAAGGGGCAACTTTTTCACACAGAGGGTGGCGAGTGTATGGAATGAGCTGCCAGAGGAAGTGGTGGAGGCTGGTACAATTACAACATTTAACAGGCATCTGGATGGGTACATGAATAGGAAGGGTTTAGAGGGATATGACCAAATGCTGGCAAATGGGACTAGATTTATACGGTATATCTGGTCGGCATGGACAAGTTGGACTGAAGGGTCTGTTTCCGTGCTGTACATCTCTATGACTCTATGACTTGTGTACTTACTGCATTTGTTTCATTTCTTTGTTAGTTTTACCAATAGTTTTCTCCCCATTCCTTTATGTTCTTGAGCTAGACACCAGATGTACACAAGAAGCTGTGTGTTCGGCTGTATTCCATTCAAAACTCCCTCAGGATACGGGTGCAGAAACTGGTGTTAATTATGATTCAGTCTCAGACATGCTGCAACTGTTGTTGACCCATTTTATTCCTTTTTTAAATATTGTGGGGATCTCCTGTTATAAACAGTGAACTAAATGGCATTCAGAAAATATCTACAAAGTGGGAAGGTGATAGCCTGGTGGTATTATCACTGGGCTTTTAATCCAGAGACCCAGCCAATGTTCTGGGACCACCCCCTCCCCCCCCACCCCCGGAATCCCACTATTGGCCGAAGATGGAAATTCAATAGAAATCTAGAATTAAGAGTCTAATGATGCCCATGAAACTATTGTCAGTTATTGGAAAAACCCATCTGGTTCACTAATGCCCTTTACGGAAGGAAACAGCCATCCTTACCGGTCTGGCCTATTTGTGACTCCAGACCAACAGCAAAGTTGTTAACTCTTAACTGCCCTCTGGGCAATCAGGGATGGGCAAGAAATACTGGTCTGGCCAGTGATGCCCTCATCCCAAGAATAATTAAAAGGAAAATGTGCCGGAACTGAGCAGTTATCGTGATTGCTTGATGTATGAGAATTCTGGTGCCCTCAGTTTCACACGGGTTGAGCCCCATCTCCAATGTTGATTGACATCCTCTCATTATTACAGAAAGTTTGGAAGAAGAACTGGTCCCTATTGTACCCAGCAAGTTCAAACAGCATTGCCAGGCTGGAACAGTTTGACGCAAAGGATTGGACTAACACTCCTGAGAGGCAGAATACAAAACGAGTGGAGAGGATCATCCGTTTGTCTGACTGTATTAGCATCAATCAGAACCAGGTGGAAAACCCTCCAAAAGAGACGGCGACATTTAGTATTATCACCATGGAGAAAACCTACATCATGGCAGCTTCGAAACATGATGTGATGGACTGGGTCAAGTGCCTTTGTGTATTAGCCTTTCAGGTAGGTAGATCAGAGGGAAGTTGAATGATTGGTTATTATATTTTTTATTAAATAAGTAAATATTTTAGTGTCATTCAAAAAGGGAGCAATTGTATACATTTGTTTTCAGGAACAACTTCCCTTAAAATAAAACAAATGATCTTTGGAGTTGAGTTGCTTAGGCAGTGTTCATTTATTTATTTATCACATGTTACGATCGCAGCTGGTAGTACTGTGGACAGGTCTATCACCAGAGTGAAGCCAGCTTTTGTAGATCATTTTTTTAAGAAAGAGGGATCAGTCAGTGAGGACGCCATTCACTTCAACATAATCACACCAGGTTGCTGAGTTGCTTTAACAACAGAACAAGTGTATTACACAATAGACAAAAACAGCTATCTGATATAGAACACAGTTAGACAGATCTTGAAACACACAGCAAAACAAAGTTTGAATCAATTGCCCCCTGCCCAATGCCATCACTTTGCAGTGATTCAAATCCAGAAATATTACCCCTTTGTGTCAAATTTTTAAGTTTGACTTCATTGATTCTTCCTTCTGTTCCCTGAACCGCGCAGTCTTCCTTTCAGAATACCCACAAGGCTGAGAGCTTAGATTTTCACAGCTTCTTATAAACTGCAGATTCCAGACCAAATACTCCTGGCCGGAAAGTTGCGCAAGATAAACTTTTGCACTGAAGTAACTTAAGTCCCCTGACTACTCTGAAAAAAATACTCCTTTCTCGGAGAGAAACTATATTGCTGATCCCAGTCAGGTTTTCTCTGAACTACCCTAAAATGTTTCAGTCCCAGGGTTACCTAATCTGAAATCAATCTTTGATTATTGTATGAGCTAACGGCTTTCAATGTTTATCCTACCTATTATTAATCACTACAGTATAAACAACCCTGTCAAGACCTCTTAGCATCTTTTACATTTCAAACATGTTGCTTCTTACTCTCCTAGACTTCACTGTATAGAAGCCAAGCTTGTCTAATCTTTCCTCCTAAAACAACCTGCCTATTCCAGGTGTTAGTCTTTTCCGAATTACTTCCAATACGTTAAAATCCTTCTTTTTAAAAAAAATCAATATTGTACACACTGCACAATGAGCCTGGAGCTGAAGCTGACCCATCTCTTGATTTTCTCTCAAACAATGATGACATTCTATTTGCATTCCTAATTACTTGCTGTACCTGCGTATTAACCCTTTGTGAATCATGTATGAGGACAGCCAGCTCCCTCTGAATCTCAGAGCACTGCAATTTCTCAACTATCAGATAAAAAGCTTCCTTTTTATTCTTCCTGACAAAATGAACAACTTCGCATTTTTCACATCATATATCCTTTACCCGTGCCTCCGAAAATCGAAAAGACCTGAAAATCCAAAGCCCTTTTCAAAGTAGACCTGAACAGATCTGTTGACCTGCTGTGTTCAGGTCCTTCGGAGATTGGCTCTGCTTCGGCTCAAACTTAGAAGCAAGTTGTTTTTCCGAAAAGGACAAATTCAGTGGCTGTTTGGCTTTGTTTGGCATGACTGAACTTTATTTTCCAAAGGACCCAAACAGACGTATGTGCTTTTGTCAGTAGAATTCCACTTTGCATTTAGTGTACTCCTTTGGTTTCAAGATTTTGGGGGCAGCATGGTGGCTCAGCGGTCAACACTGCTGCCTCACAGCACCAGGGACCTGGGTTCAATTCCAGCCTCAGGTGACTGTCTGTGTGGAGTTTGCACATTCTCCCTGTGTCTGTGTGTGTTTTCTCCAGGGGCTCCAGTTTCCTCCCACAATCCAAAAGATGTGCCAGCTAGGTGGATTGGCCATGCAAAATTGCCCATAGTGTTCAGAGATGTGTAGATTAGGTGGGTTACAGGGTAGGGTGCTCTGAGGGTCACTGCTGACTTGTTGGGCCAAAGGGCCTGTTTCCACACTGTCAGGATTCTAAAGAAAAATCCAGAAAGAGCTATTGTACAGTGCACATCACTTTTTAATCAATTTGACCCAGTAATTAGAAAAGAGTAGGTGATTCACCCACTCAGATCTCCATCATTTCAGACATAGCGCATAAGAAGAGCTTGCTTAAAGCAGACCTAGAGCCTAATAAACAAATACAAATTGATATCCTGTGATGTCAATAGACCTGATTAAACCAGGCGGCGACTGGCATTTAAAGCAGGGAAGCTGAAACAGCTCTTCACTGGCAGACAGTAACAGGTTTTAAGGTAGAGATACTCCTGATTGGTGTAAGTGTATCTAAAACCTAAAAATATCCTTTATCTGAAAAACAATTGGTCCCAAGGTGCTGCATTTGCCAGATCTTTGCCAGTATACTTTGTCTATATCCCTTTGTAGCCTCCCTACATTGTCATCACAACTTACTTTCTGGTCTTTTCTTTGTGTCATCAGCAAATTTGCCAGCCACACCTTCAGTCATAGAGCCATACAGAACGGAAACAGACCCTTCGGTCCAACCGGTCCATGCTGAACATAATCCCAAACTAAACTAGTCCCACCTGTCTGCTCCTGGCCCATATCCTTCCAAACCTTTCCTATTTGTGTAAAAAGTGGAGGTCCCAGCACTGATCCTTGTGACAAGCTGCTTATTACATCTTGCTAACCAGAAAGTCATGCTTGTTAGCTCACTAATGTTCTATCCATGCCAATATGTTCGGCCCACAACATAACTTGTTATTTTCTGCAGTAACCTTTGACGTGACATTTAATGAAATGATTTCTGAAAATCTAAGAATAGTGCATTTCCTGCTGGTTCCCCTCTGTTCAAAACGTATGTTACTTCCTCAAAAAACTCCAGCAGACTGGTTAAAGTTGAGTTCCTGATCACAAAAACACGTTGAATGTGCCTGAACTCCCTGAACTTTTCGAAGGTCCCTGCTTTACTATCTTCAACGCTAGATTCTAACATCTACACAATGATGCATGATAAGCAATTTGATCCAGAGCTTAGTTTTTTTTTCTGAAGAGGGGTCCAGACCCGAAACGTCAGCTTTCCTATTCCTCTGATGCTGCCTGGCCTGCTGTGTTCATCCAGCTCTACACCTTGTTATCTCAGACTCCAGCATCGGCAGCTCCTACTATCTGTCTTGATCCGTAACTTCCTGTTTTCTGTCCCCATCTCTTTTTGGATAAAGGAACTATTTTTGCAATTTTCAAATCTAATGGAACCGTCACCAAATCTGATAAATTTTGGAAAATTCAAACCATCTCATCGACTTTCTCACTAGCCACTTTTTTTAAAGACCCAAGGATGAAGTCAGTCAGGGCCTGGGCCCAAAACTCCAATCCAGTACCACTTCCCTGGTGACTGTAGCTTTCTAGAGTTTGCTTTAGTTCTTGTATGGGATAGGGGGATTTCTGACAAGACCAGTATTTGTTACCCTTGATATATAAAGTTTGTGAGGCCATTTCAGAAGATAATTAAGCGTTAAACACATTACTGTGGGATTGGAAACACAAGTAAGCCAAACTGGGAAAGGTTGGCAAACTTCATTCCCCAAATGACCACTGTTCACAGCACCAGGGTCCCAGGTTCGATCCCACCCTCGGGCGACTGTCTGTGTGGAGTTTGCACATTCTCCCCGTGTCTGCCCAGGTTTCCTCCGGGTGCTCCGGTTTCTTCCCACGATCCAAAGATGTGCAGGTTACGGTGGATTGGCTGTGGGAAATACAGGGTTACAGGGATAGGGTGGGGGCTGGGTCTAGGTGGGAGAGTCAGTGTGGACTCGATGGGCCGAATGGCAAGCTTCCGCACCATAGGGATTCTATTCTATGAAATGGCTACATGGGCCTAGCTTTCAATTCCAGATTTTTACTAAATTCAGGTTTTTACTGTCTGCTGTGATGGCATTCAAACTGCAACCTCAGAACAAGACCCTGGTGACATTACCACTGTGACATGGCCTTCCATTTTATGAAATGATTTCTGAAAATCTAAGAATAGTGCATTTCCTTCATTTGGATATGCAATAACAGAAGTGTTTCAGAGAGTTCAATGTACAATATTATTCTTTAAAACTTTACACTTTAGACTTTAAAATGTTATAAGCCATGTTTCGCCTGCGTGCTTTGCCATAAGTAATACAGGGGCGCCATTGCCTGGTACGAAAACAGAAGTTGCTGGAAAAGCTCAGCAGGTGTGGCAGCATCTGTGAAGGAAAAAAATTGCCTGGAGATGTTTTCAGAACACAGCATGCATTTCCTCAGTTTCTGCTGTTTCAACTTACTCCCGCCGACTTGGAGGAATCGTTGCAGTTGTTAGTTCAATACACTGGGCTTCACTGAGCAGTCCCCAGCAACACTGGAATGCTACATTTGTGGCCTGACATGCATTATTGGCTTTTAAATGTATAATCAGATCTTTCATTTCCTCCACCTTCTCAGAATACCAGTACAAAAAAACCAAATGAAGATATTTCTGCATCCAGGGCTGCGTTGCCTGGTGACTCGTTAATAATGGAAGAAAATGAACTTTATTCAACAATACCCCAAGGTGCAGTATTAAATGAAATAAGGAAAATGTGCTATCCACTGTGAATTTATGTCCATGTCTAGAACATGTAACTTGTGACCCACGAGGGAAATGAATGTAATAGAGCCAGGTTTGCGGATGACACAAAAATAGGTGGGAAGGCAAGTGAGGAAAGTGATACAAACAGACCGCTAGGGATGTTGGCAGGTTAAGTGAGGGGGCGATGTGGACATAGTGTGGAGAGATGTGAGATACTGAACTTTGGCCAGAGGGATAAAGAAGCTGAATATTAATTAAACGGGGACAGACTGCAGGAAGCTGTGAGATTGAGGGATTTGGAAGTCCTCATCTGTGAATCATAAAAAGTGAGCATCTAGGTTCAACAGGTCAAAGGCAAGGCAAGTGGAACGTTGGCTTTTATTTTAAAGGGAGTGAGATATAAAAGTAAGGAGGTTTTGCTAAAAATATACAATACACCATTCAGACCAGAGCTGGAATGCTCTTTGAAAACAACTTTGGGACCTTATCTAAGGAAAGATATGCTCACATTTGAGGCAGTTAATAGAGGAATCACTAGGCTGATACCAGGAATGGAAGGATTATTTTGAGGAGAGGTTGTGAAGATTGGCCCTGAACCCATTGAATATAGTCGAATGAGAAGCAACCTTATTGAAACATGAGATAACAAGGTGTAGAGCTGGATGAACACAGCAGGCTAAGCAGCATCAGAGGAGCAGGAAAGCTGACATTTTGAGTCTAGACCCTTCTTCAGAAATGATCCTTCTCTCCTCATTGAAACACGCGCATTTCTTAGGGGAATTGACAAAATAGGTTTGGAAAATCTGAACCCCCTTGCAGGAGAGTCTAGGAACAGAGGGCACAATCTCAGAAGAAGGGGCTGCCTTTTTGAGGAGATGAGGAGAATTCCTTCTCTTGGAGAACTCTTTACTGGAGAAGGATGTAGAGGCTGGGCCATTATGTGTATTCAAGGGTGTGATACACAAATACAAACACTGGGATTTGCACGTTATTTTGTACTTCCTGGAGTTTAAAAATTTTAATGAAGTGGGTGACTTTTGGAAGTCTATGTAAAGCAAGTTGGATCAGAGGTTTCAGAAGCTAAATGCATGGTGTTGCATTTTGGTAAGACAAACAAGGGCAGAAGTTACACAGTTTAATAGTTAGGCCCTGTGTAGTGTTGTAGAACAGAGAGACTGAGGGATTCAGGTACAGTGTTCATTGAAAGTTTTGTCACATGCAGGCAGGGTGGTAAAAGTGGCATTTAGCACGCTTGCTTTCTTCGCTCAGGCCATTGAGTTTAGGAGTTGGAATATCAAGTTGTGGTTTACAGGACATTAATTTAGCCACTTTTGGAGTACTGTGTACAGTTCTGGTCGCCCTGTTATTAGGAAGGATATTATTAAATTGGAAAGGGTGCGGAAAAGACTTACTAGGATTTTGCCGAGACTGGAGGGTTTGAATTATAAGGAGAGGCTGGATAGGCTGGGACTTTATTCACTGGAGTGTAAGACATTAAGGGTTGACCTTATGGAGGTTTATAAAATCATGAGGACCGTGAATAAACAAGGGTCTTTCCCTAGCATGGGAGTGTTCAAACTAGGGGGCATAATTTTAAGGTGAGAGGAGAAAGATTTAAAAGGGACCTGAGGGGCAACCTTTTCACACACAGAGGGTGGTTCATGTGGGGAATGAACTGCCAGAGGAAGTGATAGATTAGGTACAGTTACAACATTTAAAAAACATTTGCATAGGTCCATAAATAGAAGATGTTTATCGGGTTATGGGCCAAACACAGGCAAATGTAACTTGTTAAGTTTGGGAAACTTGATCGGCATGGACAAGTTGGACCAAGGGTCTGTTTCCGTGCTGTGTAACTCTAAGACTGTACTGGGTAAGCCTATAAAGGGCAGTGAGCATATTGTCTACTAGATGGAGTGCTGTTCTCCAGCCAACAGCGTTGAGATTCACATTTTAATAATATTTGGATCCTGTGCTTTAATCTTTGCGTTGATTGACACGTCAGCCAGCTCTTGAGCCTTTGAAATGGCTAACCAGAGAGCTGACTTCTTTGTTTGAATGCCCAAGCAGAGAACTGACCATTGTTTCGCTACTTAAAATTTTAATATATTCATCTCTGGAGGCTTTGTTGAATCAGTTATGCAGTCGAATCCTATTAGAAGTGTTTGACTAAGCTCTAAACTTCTCTTATGGGTTCAAGTCAGTAGGTCATATTGACAGAACTGTGAAAAAGACTGTGAGCTATTTTGTTGACGGTTTTATGAGCATTTAATAGGATTGCATTCATATGAAGAGGTTTTTGAATGGATGTTTGTTTATTTAAACAGTTTTATGAGCATCTCAAAGACATTCCAACACATTCTTGGATTCATAAGTCCATAGTGGATGCTGGGTAAGAGGATATGAGTGGGGCTGAAGGGGATTGAGAGGTGTTGTATAAACAGTGAGAGCCAGGGTATAAAATTGGGCTTCTGCCACTGTGAACAGAACCAGGCCTTCAAAACTGCTTGTCTTGGTATCCCTTCATTCCTGCTTCTGGAAGCAGAAGTATAACTGCCACCACCTCTACCAACCTGAATCACGGATTGTTATGTTTCAGTTCACTGTATCTGCTCTCGCTCCCCAAATGAAGACAGGCAGTGCCTCTTAGGACGTGGTTTTGCAACATCAGGAATGGTCCGTATCATGACCCCTGCCTCAAAGGACAAAAGCCTGGCACCGGATGTCGGACGGACAGTCTGACATGATAGAGGGAAAGCAGGGACCAACAGTGGAGCTGGGCATTATTTGTGTACACAAGAAAGTTGGCCCCCATGCCCACAAATGATTTTGCCAAGGATCAGCATGAAGATAAGGAAGAACAGGTAGCTAAGAAAATTTTTCTGGATGAACCCAGGGTTTGGAAGAGATGGAAATTATTTAGCATTGATTGGAGTGAAAGAGTAAAACAAGGAAAGGTGATACCACTAACTTTGACAATAGAGGAGTGCTCTTGAGAAGCAATGGTTTCACCATAAATTACCCTCTTCCAGTACAAGCGTAAATCCTTTGAGGAAAACTAGTCAGAGCCATCTTGCTGGCAGTAGATATGAGTTCTATTTCTCAGTAACCATGGTCCTTAACTTGTTGAGTAATAGCATTTGCTGGAGAAAAAGCCCAGTGACCGGGATGTTTGTTCTAGCTGTTTCCATCCTGACACCAGATGTGCAAAGGAAACTCCATGTATATGTGGAACAACGTTGGCAGCAGCAATTCCTCGGATTCAGCCTATGAAGATGGTGGGTGTGATGAGTGGGACAATTCTCACCAATGTTATTTGCATTCTCTGAATAAACATTGAAGTCAAGGGTCACTGGGGATGAATAAGTGGAGTTTCTAACTTGATGGACTTATTTCAAGAACAAAATGAACTAAAACATTTTCAAAGGAAAATACCACCAAAATTCTGTGAACGGTAGGTTTAGGAAAAGTGAAGAACTCATGTGTAAGTCTCAGCAGAATGCCAGGCCATTGATATTTTGAGAATGCTGATCCCAAAAAATATTCTGTTTGTGTGAAAGACTACTTAAAGGTAAACGTTAACAACTGAAACAGAAATTGCTGGAAAAGCTTAGCAGGCCTGGCAGCATCTGGAGTTCTGAGGAAGAGTCACCAGACCAAAAACATTAACTCAGATTTCTCTCCACAGATGCTGCCAGACCTGCTGAGCTTTTCCGGCAACTTCTGTTTTGGTATTCCTATTTACTGCATCCACGGTTCTTTTGTTTTTTTTAAAAAGGTAAACATTCCTTGTCACTAAATGATTCGAAAATGTATTTAACAGCTGTAAATCAATTCACTGTGACAGTACAGAAGACTGAAGCTTCAACGAGATGTGAGCTTCACGGAACCTATGTGTTAATACCAGGCAAAGACAGCCTGATTCTGAAAGATCCCAGAACAAAACAAGATGTCTTCAAATGGCCTTATAACTATCTTCGCCGATATGGAATAGACCAGGTGAAAATATATCTGCTTGAATCTTCTTCCTGCTATGTTGCTTTCTTGGTGTTGATGTTTATCTTGGATATTATTGTAATATTCAGAAAGTAATGCTTTTGCCAAAGTCAGGTGCCTCCAGATCATTGCCATGAGCAATGGCCATTAAAATGAATGAATGTGCATAACCTGAGAGACAGTAAACATCGCAGGAATGTTCGGGAAGAACAGTGAACCAAGTAACTGGTCTCAATAAGGTCAAAATATAGTATTAAAGAAGTGATTTACAACAGGAAAGAGCCTGAAGCCTTGACTTTATTTGGAGGCACATTTGATATGAGCATCCCTTCTGAGGAGCCCGGGCCATTTTAACTCCTATGCCTCATATAAATAATCCAGGTCAGTCCCTCTAATCCTAATCCCCTCAGGTCAGGGCAGTAGGAATTGGGCTCCATTGATTTAGGACAGTGGTGTCAGGTAGGAGAGATGTCTGGCATATGCAATGACTGTGATAGCTGAACTAACCAGTGCAGGAAGAGACTAGATCAGGACTGTAGATGTCCAGGAACTAATTGTGGCATCTGCGCAGGGGTGGGGGGAAGCTGCCCTGCCCTTCCTGACCACAGGCGGTTCACTATGCACTCAACACCTGCTGGCCATTTTCTCCGCAGTTGGCATCTCCTGCCATTGAGACTCGAGCTGTCTGGGTTGTCACCAGATGAGCCTAGGCCAGAGTCATTGTTAAAATCATAATCATAGAACTGGTGACATCACTGGCTTCCCACCTTGAATGGAAACTGCATCCTTGTACCTAATAGTGGGAGATTCAGCCAAGTTGACAATCACGGATGTTAAACTGATAAGGGAGGAATTAAGAGGGAAGTAGACGCAGCCTAATTTTAGCCTCTCACATGCTGGTTGTGGAAGCATTAAGAACATGAGTTGGCCCTTCAGCCCATCAAGCCAGACTTGCCATTGAATTCACTCTGCTGAAAGTAACATTGGGACAGGGGAATAGGAATAGGCCATTCAGTCCATTAAGCCTGCCCTAGCGTTCAGTATGATTATGGCTAACCAAACACTTTGGTGCCTTTTATTCACCCCCCAAGCCCATAACCTGTATGCCACTGGTAATCAGAAGTCTCTCAATCTCTCTATAAGACATACCCAAAGACTTTACTGCCACAGGGCCTCTGTGGTAGAGTTTTCCAAAGGTTCATAACACTGTGCCTAAAAAGAATTCTCCTCTTCTCAGATGTAAGTAACTTTCCCTTATTTATAAATTGTGCCTCATGGTTCTAGAGTCCCAACTAAGGGAACCAGCATACCTGCATTAACTCTATCTATCCTTTTAAGCATTTCATTGATTTCAATAAGATCACCTACGGGAAAGATGTTATGAAATTGAAAGGGTTCAGAAAAGACTTACGAGGATGTTGCCAGGTTTGGAGGGTCTGAGCTATATGGAGAGGCTGGATAGGCTGGGGCTATTTTGCCTGGAGCGTCAGAGGCTGAGGGGTGAGGTGTATAAAGTCATGAGGGGCATGGATAGTATAAATTGATAAGGACTTTTCCCTGGAGTAGGGGAATCAAAAGCTAGAGGGCAGAAGTTTAAGGTGAGAGGGGAAAGATTTAAAAGGGACTTAAGGGGCAACATTTTCACACAGAGGGTGATGCATGTGTGGAATGAGCTGCCAGAGGAAGTGGTGGAGGCTGGTACAATTACAACATTTAAAAGGCATATGGACGTATAGGGCGGCACATGGACGTATAGGGCGGCACGGTGGCTCAGTGGTTAGCACTGCTGTCTCGCAGCGTCAGGGATCCTGGTTTGATTCCGGCCTCAGGCGTGTGTCTGTGTGGAGTTTGCACATTCTCCCCATGTCTGCGTGGGTTTCCTCCGGGTGCTCCGGTTTCCTCCCACAGTCCAAAGATGTGCAGGTTAGGTGGATTGGCCATGCTAAATTGCCCATTGCGTTCAGGGAGGTGTCGGTTAGGTGGGTTGTTGGGGTGGGGGGCGTGGTCTGGGTGGGATGCTCTGAGGTTTGGTGTGGACTTGTTGGGCCGAAGGGCCTGTTTCCACACTGTAGGGATTCTATGAATAAGAAGGGTTTAGAGGCATGTGGGCCAAATGCTGGTAATTGGGACTAGATTCATTTAGGATATTTGGTCAGCAGGGACGAGTTGGACCAAAGGGTCTGTTTCCATGCTATATATATCTCTGTGATTCTTTCTATGACCTCTCATTCTTCAAAACTCTAGCGATTACAGACCTAGTTTGCTCAATTTCTCTCCATAGGAGCAAGTCTGGTGAACCTTCATTGTATTTCTCTATGGCAATAATATCTCTGCTGGGGTTAGGAAGCCCTAAGCCTACAGAACGTATTCCAGGTGCAGTCTAACCAAGCTTCTATACAACTAAGGCAAGACTTCACTACCCCAGCGCTCAAATCCTGGTGCAATAAATGCTCACAATTCCATCAGCCTTCCCAAGAGTTTGCTGCACCTGTGTGTTAGCCTTCAGTGATTTATCAATGCGGCCACCTCAGTCCTTATAAAATGTTTACCACAATACCACCTTCCTATACTTTCACCATCCTCATTCATGTCATTAGTCCCCATAAACATGTCGATTTCTGTCATGAACATGCTGAATGATAGACCTCCTACAGATCTCTAGGCACAGAATTCTTAACATCCACCATCATAATCCTGATTCACCAACGGGAAATATCTATCTGCATGTACCCTGTTACAATCTGTGAGAATCTTGTCAGTTTCAACAGGATTGCCTGTCATTCTTCAGAACCCCAGTGATTACAGACCTCTTCCTCAATCTCTTTTCAAAACAATCCTGCATCCCAGGGATTAATCTCATGAATATTTATTGAACTCCGTCTATGTTAATATCATGCTTTCTTAGACAGAGACAATAGAGCCGTACACAATGCTCCAGCTGTGGTCTTGCCAAGGTTGTACAGAATTGTTGTATTCAAATTACCTTGAATTGGCAACTTACAGTCTGCCTCCTCCACAACTTGCTGCACCGCATGTCAGCTTTTAGTGAGAACTCACATAAAACCAGGTGATCGTCCAACTGGTTTATTTGAAATCACAAGCTTTCTGAGCTTTTGTTTTCCAATAAACCTGTTGGATTCTGACTTTGTCCACCCCAGCCCAAAACTTACACCTCCACACCAAAACTTTTAGTGACTCAAAGACAAAGACATCTGTATCCTTTTAGACAGCAGCGCTCGGCAATCTCTCACCCTTTAAGAAATATTCAGCCTTTCTGTTTTGACTGTCAAAATGAATAATTCACATTTGTTCACATTATATTTCATTTGCCTTGTTTGGGTCTGTTTTTTTAGCCTGTCCAAGTGCTCTTGAAGTAACCTTGCATCTTTCTCACAACTTGTATTCCCAGCTAGATTAGTGCCCGCAGCAAACTTAGAAATACTGTGGTCGGTTGGCTCGCCAAGCTGGTTCGTTAATTTGGAGACGTTTCATTACCCTGCTGGGTAACAGCATCACTGCAGCCTCCAATGAAGCGCTGTTGTGTTGTTTTTGCATGGGAGACTGCGACAAACATTACATTGAACAGACAGGAAGGAAACTGGCCACAAGAGTACATGAACACCAACTAGCAACAAAAAGACATGACCAGTACTCACTCATCTCCATTCACATGGATAAGGAGAAGCACCAGTTTGATTGGGACAACATCAGGATCCTAGGACAGGCCAAACAGAGACAAGCACAGGAATTTCTAGAGGCCTGTATCTCCACGAAGAAGGCCATCAACAAACACATAGAATTAGACCCTATATATACACCACTGCGAAGGAAAACCAGAAATGAGGTCACCAATTCCAGCAGACCCCAGAGTTCAAATAACAGGCAAGAAAATACAACAGCACTTTATCGGAGGCTGCACTGATGATGTTACCCAGCAGGGTAATGAAACGTCTGTGAACCAACAAACCAGCTCGGCGAGCCAAGCAGCCACAGCACCCACAACCCGAGCTACAAATCTACTCAAGAACCTTAAACTTAGAAATATTACCGTTTGATCCCTTATATCTAAATCATTTAAATAAATTGTTCATTCAGTTTGTTTTATGGATGTGAGAAGGTAAAACTGTGCAGTATTTCTCCTTTTAAATTTAGGAAGGCAGAATGTGCAATAAAAATCCTTCATGCAGATTATTCCTCTTCATCTAGTTCTCGATGTATAATTGATTAATATCACTTTGGTCCAAGGTAAGATGTTGCTCCACCAAAGCTAGAATTCTGGTGCACAGAATTAACATTCAGCCCACTGCAAATGTGAGCTAGTGAGAAAGCCGATCATGTTACTCTTTATCATCTAAACATCAGGCAACTGAGGGATGAGGATTCCACTTATTGATGATCTCTGATGGTTTATTTAAAGTTAAACTGATATATACAGCACAGAGTACTCTCCAGACACAGACCAGAGTGTTACAGTGCAAAGAGCCTGTGGTGATGTGACGTGACTAAATCCACCTGCTTGGCTCACTTGAAGGCTGAGCTTTTAGAATCATAGCATCCTTACAGTGGGGGGAAGCAGGCCATTCAGCCCATCAAGACACAACAACCCTCTAAACCGTGATCTACCTCCTTACCCTACCCCTGTAATTTTCAGGGATCCTTGCATTTCCCATAGCCAATAGGCCTGCCGCTACGGGCAATTTAGCATGGCCAAACCACCTAACCTCCACATCTTTGGACTGTGGGAGGAAACCAGAGCACCCAGAGGAAGCCCACACAGACACGGGGAGAAGGTGCAAACTCCACACAGTCACCAGAGGGTGGAATGGAACCCAGATTCCTGGGGCTGTGAGACTGCACTGAGCCACTGTGCCACAGTTATATATCTGATCTCTAAAATTATGATGTTATGTGCAGTTGAATGTAGTCAAATGAAAATCGTATTCTGATGTAACATCTCTCTGATATTTTCTTTCTCATCAGGCAACTTTTACATTTGAGGCAGGAAGAAGGTGTGATTCAGGACAAGGACTTTTTCTATTCGAAACAAAGGCAGTCAAAGAAATTTTCCACATTGTTGATGCAGCAGTAAAGGAAAAGGAGTCCAAGAAGAAACAGCAACGATTAAGTTTAACCTCAGTTAGCTCTGAGGCTTCCACAGCGTCCAGTCAACAACTGCTAAGTGTAGCATCCCTTGGTCAGGAATCTTCCGATGAAAAATCATCATCAGGTGGAAGAGTACTTCCCACGAAGGGCACAGACTCAAATCGAAAGGTTAAGAAGAGAAAAGAAAATCGAGATTGTAAAGGCCATACCTCACCTTCTGGAGCTAAAGGAGCCGAAAGGAATCTTCCTACAACCAATGATAGGGAGGGTGTAGGTGGAGTAGTTTATGCTACTGTCAAATATCCTAAAGAAAAACCAACAAAAGTCAATGTGGAGGAGTTGACAGTCAATCCTACAACATACAGAGATAGTTACAGTGATGACTCTTCTATAGAGCCAGTGTATGAGAATGTTTCGGATATAGAATCCCTGCTGTCATTTGAGGAAGAGCCATCTTTTCTCAAAGACATACAAAAGTCAACTTGTGAAAATTCACAGGGTAGTTTTGAAGACCAGAACATCCCTTCTCCTACAGGTTCTGTCCCAGATTATGAGAACATTGCAGTTGAACGCAATCAGCTGACTTCTGAAGATGATCATGATGAAGGGTCAGCAGCCAAGGAGGAAGCTGAGCTACACCAAACTCCTCCTGGGGCAAAACACAAGGAAAGAGATGCTTCCTTAAGCTCCGGAGCCTCTAAAGCCACAAAAGCAAAATTTCCAGCTGGTATCCAAGAGGTTCTAACGGATCTGTACTCCAAAGAATTGAGTAAAGCGCGAGAAGGCAAACTGGAGAAGCTGGGCAGATCGTCTGAGCTGCAGAGAAAGTATTAAACTGGGGGTGTGGATGGCTGTGGGATGGTGGGGTCAGGGCTGGGTGAGTGATGTAGTCAAATGATTATTGAAATAGAAATAATTTCTCTAACAGTGTTTATCATTTTACAGACATTCAATGATTACTTTTTAATATTTATCATTTTCTCTAGTGAATCTGTAAATGCAGTCGGAGTGACATTAAGAGGCACATCTTTTTGACCCTCGTTATTGTTGTCTACAGCTCGGCTAGGGCTGGGGGGGACAGGCAGGAAGATGGAGTGGAGATCATAATCAGATCAGTCAGGGTCTCGTTGACTGGCAGGGCTAAATGACCTACTCCAACTTCCTTCAGCAAATCCTAGCTTCTTCATGTCTCTAGGAGAAAAAGAGTTAGTGACTATACAGGAGCTGGCAGGTTTGAGGAAGGGAACTCCACTGCCTTGTGTTTCTCAAATTGGAAGTGAAAATCCACCCTGGTGTCACTATTAGTTATGTGTAGGACCTTGCCCTTACCGACAACCAACTGTCACCATAGGCAACTGGAAGAAATCTAAAACAAAAACAGAGATTGCTGGGAAATCTCAGCAGGTCTGGCAGCATCTGTGAGGAGAAAATCAGAGTTAACGTTTCGGGTCTGGTGACCCTTCCTCAGAACTGAGTTCTGGACCCGAAACGTTAACTCTGTTTTTCCCCTCACAGATGCTGCCAGACCAGCTGAGCTTTTCCAGCCACTTCTGTTTTTATTCCTGATTTACAGCATCCGCAGTTTCTTTCGGAAGAAATCTAGTCCATTTAGTAACACTCCTCCTTCCAGTGGAGAAATGGCCTGTTTGTGTGCCAGAGTGTTCCTGTTCAAACACAGTGCAGTTAGAAAGGTGACTGCAGTGATTAGAATGAGGTCAGCCATGAGTTCCCTGATTGGGGTTGCTAACTTGGTCCAATCAGGGAGCCCTGGATGATAGATATAAACAGGAGGGTCAGAGGTTCTGCTCACTCTGAGAGCTGGCTCTGAGGGAGCTGGATCAGTGTCAAGGACTCTCCACGTGTAAATAAAGGGTGAGTTGGTGACAAGATATTGGCCTCTGTGCAGTCATTTCAGCTTCAAACACTACACAGATAAAGACTGAGGAGGGGAGGTGATGGCATTGTGGTATTGTCACTGGACTGGCAATACAAGGACCACAGTGTGTTCACGTCCCACCATAGCAGATGGAATTTCAGTCTGAAGTTAAAATTTCAAAGACTGAGGGAGTGCAATAAACATAGAATCCCTACGGTGTGGAAGGAGGCCATTCAAACCCATTGAGTCTACACTGACTCTCAGAAGAGTATCCTATCCAAACCCAAGCCCCGACCCTATCCCCATAACCCTGCATTTCCCATGGCTAATCCACCTAACCTGCACATCTTTGGACTGTGGGAGGAAACCAACACAGACATGGGGAGAATGTGCAAACTCTACGCAGACAGTCGTAGAGTCAAACCTGGCTCCCTGGCGCTGTGAGGTAGCAATGCTACCCACTGGGCCCACTGTGTCACCCCAGTAACAGTCAGTTAGAATACCGATCCTAAAATCTTTGAAATCTAAATTGGAATCAGACCTAGATTTACGGAAGTCTGCTTGGTTCTGTCTGATGGCTAATAAATAGTAAAATGTATATAGTAGATGTATTGTTTTCAGTTCTGGTCGTCTCATTTTCGGAAGGACGTGGAAGCCTTAGAGAGGGTGTGGAGGAGATTTACCAGGATGCTGCCTGGCCTGGAGGGCAGGTCTTATAAGGAAAGGTTGAGGGAGCTAGGGCTTTTTTCATTGGAACGAAGAAGGATGAGAGGTGACGTGATAAAGATGTACAAGATGATGAGAGGCATAGATAGAGTGGATAGTCAGAGACTTTTTCCCAGGGTGGAAATGGCTATTACAATGGGGCATAATTTTAAGGTGATTGGAGGAAGGTATAGGGGAGATGTCAGAGTTAGGTTCTTCACACAGAGAGTGGTGGGCGTGTGGAATGTGCTGCCGGCAGTGGTAGGGGAGTCAGATAATTTAGAGACATTTAAGTGACTCTTGGGTAGGCACATGGAGGATAGTAAAATGTAGGGTATGCAGGGTAGATTGACCTTAGTAGAATAATAGGTCGGCACAACATCAAGGGCCGAAGAGCCTGCACTGTGCTGTGCTGTCCTATGTTCTATGTCAAGTAGGTTTTCTACCTGATGCATTTGTTTGTAGCTCATCAGTACAGACCATTCAGATTCAAACTACATTGGTAATTACACTGTGACAGGCAACGAGGACAAGGGCTGTTATAAAATAAAGTTTACAGTGCAGAGTGTAATAGTGATGTAAGGCTGCCTTCTCAGTTCTCCAAATGAGAGAAACAGGAGTCAGGAGTGGGTTCAGGGGACCATACAGCCTACTCCTATTCCTATTTCTTATGGTCTAGGACAGTGTGCCTCCTCAAACCTGTCATGTCCTGTATTCTCACTAACTACTCTTCTCGTAGAGACATGAAGAGACAGGTTTGTGTCCAGTGCTTCGCCAGGCACACCCAAGGCAGTACAGCCACCGAGATAAGCAGATTACAAGTTGCTGGGGATATTGGCCTAGCTCTCCAGGTATCATCACATCCGCATTCCCTTCAGCCCAGCCCATGTCCTCTCTGAGCCTCCCATCCATAACTCTCATTCAGTATCTGCTCAGGCCACTTCTCAAGAGTCACTTAGCAGCAACGGGAAGTCTTTAAAATGGATGCAAAGAAAATAAACATCTTAAGATCTAAAACAGGTGTCTCTCAAATCCATGCCATCCATACCTTACAGTAAAACAACTTCAGACTCAAGGTGAAAAAAATGAAGTCCATTCCAGTGATCGTTGAGTTGTAAAATAAAATGTCTATTCAGAAACAACATCAAAGACAAATAACCTCTTAAAACTGTCAATTAAATACCACAGACAATCAGGAACAAAAACAGAAGTTGCTGGAAAAGCTCGGCAGATCCGGCAGCATCTGTTTTTGTTCCTGGTTTACAGCATCCGCAGATCTTTGTTCTTATTTTGCTATAAATGATCATCTACTCAGCTAAGTGCTTTTTAGTCTTTTGAAATGCATTAGTGATGGCCTCCCCTATGGAAAAAAAAGTCATGGCAACTTCAGGCAATATTGAAATTTTTAAAAAAGAGGGCTTTTTTTTATTTCTAAGCTTCATATCAGAAGAATTTCAGTACCAGGTAACTTTTTTTATACTACGTTAAAGCAACAGGCCAATGTTTTTCAAACTTACAGCACTGTGGGCATTTCATTCACTTTAGATCACAGTATCAGATCTCCCAAGTACTGACTGTTTTCTACTGTTTAAATACATGGTGATAATTTAGCAATTGTGAAACGTATCGCACAAAATATACTTATGAGAAAAGAAAATTCAATGTTTATACAATACTGGCCAAAGTAAGTGTCAGTTTACCTATTCAGGACAATGTTCAATGTTCAGTCGCTGTAAAACTCATAGCAGTAAACATTAGAGACAACAAGGTGTGGGGCTGGATGAACACAGCAGGCCAAGCAGCATCAGAGGAGCAGGAAAGCTGACGTTTGGGGCCTAGGCCCTTCTTCAGAAATGGTCTAGGCCCAAAACGTCAGCCTTCCTGCTCCTATGATGCTGCTTGGCCTGCTGTGTT
>JAHRHZ010000094.1:215104-232009 GCA_024137785.1 Ginglymostoma cirratum | reverse complement strand
CCGAAACGTCAAGTTTTCCTGCTCCTATGATGCTGCTTGACCTGCTGTGTTCATCCAGCCCCATGCTTGTTATCAGGGATGAGTGTTCTGGTTTGTCCCTTGACCAAAATGCAATTCTGCTAAGACTGGTCTTATGTAGAGAAAACGACTCTCCTTTCGAAGGAATTCGGATAAGTTTGTCGTTAAAAACATGATATGCGCTTTTTAGTCAATTGACCACAGCACGGGGTTCTGAATTTTAGAGACTTATTGAATATTATCCCATTCAGGAAGGCTGATCAAGTCTCATGTCTTTAATGGCAGAGTGAGAAGAAGCTGTGTACTGTAGCAATGACAGGCTAAGGAGAAAGCATGGGGCTTGGGGGTGGGGTGGAGGGGCTGGTGGGGGGGTGGCACAGGGGTGGGAGTAAACAGAGAGCTCTTTCAAAGATGTAGTACAAATAAGGTGGGCAAAATAGTCTCCAATCAGAGAGGTAGGTGAAAAAAATGCACCAAACCAATCTGCATTTTCCTTTTAAAATACACCTCAAAAGCTCTAGATGTTAATTAAAAGGTTAAAATTAAAGTACACTTTGCTTGAAGGATTTTCATTCTGAAATTCCTTCTGAATTTGCATAAAGTCGGAGTGTAGCAGATTTTGCTTTCCTCGTTTTCTTAGGCTTGATCTTTGAATTCTCTGCTCAATAAAAGAACTGGATCAGTCCTACCTATTTAGAATTCAAACGGACAATGTCAGTGTACAGAGTTCCAACTGTCATGTGTGTAACCTGTTATTTCACTGGGTGGAGCATTTTTTTTAACTCATTAGGGGTATGTGGGAATTGTTGGCAGGCCAGCGTTACTTGCCCATCTCTAGTTGCCCCTTGAGAAGGTGGGGGTGAGCTGCCTTCTCAAACTGCTGCAGCCCACCTGCTGTGGGTTGACCCACAATGTCCTTAGGGAGGGAATTCCAGGATTTTGACCCAGTGACAGTGAAGGAACGGCGACATGTTTCCAAGTCAGAATGGCGAGTGGCTCATAGGGGAATTTGCAGGGGGCTGGTGTTCCCATATATCTGCTGTCTTCGTCCTTCTCGATGGAAATGGCTGTGGGTTGGAAGGTGCCATCTGAGGATCTTTGATAAATCGTATTAATTGCACAGGAATGAAGTAGTATTTTGGATAGTCATTTGAAGTTAATGCTCGGTTCAGACAGACCCAATTTTTGCTGTTGCAAGAACCCTAGCTGGCAATATAAGGCACCAAGAGTTTTTTTGGAGGAGACTTAAAGAGGTGGTGAGTGGTGTATTTAAGGAATATTTAAGTGCCATAACCTGAAGTAACTTAAACTGCTGCCCTTAAAAATGTTTTTAAAAAACACATCTATAGCCTTCACTGGAAGGGCAAAAGCAGATACCCACTGCTGGAATGACAGGCCATCTGGTGCTGAAAAGAATTGGCTATCACTCTTTGCAATTTCAATACATTCCATTGTTCACATTTTTCAGCTTTTTTTTAACACAGCTGAGTCTAATTTGAATGCTTAGCAGAGTGTCAAAAAAACCCTACTTATCACAGCAGGGGACTCCCATCTGACAGTTTAAGAGGTTGTTAAAGGATTGGCTGTCTTTGATGTTGTTTGAAAAATAGATGATTGTTTTTGTAAGAGATTGACCACTTGAGGGGATTTGCAATTTTTGAATGGGGGGTGTTGGGGGTGTGAGACAGTATGGGGCTATGAGGATGGATGGGGTTGGATAAGGTAGTATGAGTAGTCCGGGATAGAGAGCCCAACAGTTTTTAATGCAACTGAGCTAAAGTGGTAGAGATCTGTGATAAGCCCATTCCTTAGTCATCCACTTCTGTTGCTGTTTCTGACCTGCCTCCTAAGGTTGCAAGCCTGACTCCATTCTGCTCCTGCCTCCCTAAGGCACTGCAGCCCTCCTGCTTTGTAAAGGAGTGGGCCTACCATGTTGTGAAACTTCCTGACTCTACCTTCCTGCCCTCTTTTTTAGCCCAAATCCAGCCCACAGTATTCATCCTGGTGAAGGGTTAAATTGAATCTAACCTATTGTGGTAGGAGATTGATGGACTGGGTCAATTGTTTGTTTTTGTTTAGACACCATCTGATCTTACTTTCCATTGACTCCAGTGAGTAAAATCAAAAAGGATTTAATTAAGCAGCCAATCATGTCAGGTTTCTAGAGGGTAGCTTAAAATTAGTCGCTCGGTATTTTTGCCATAAGGCATAGTTTGAGAAGGCCCAAACTCTATCAGATTAATTTAGGACATCCGGTTAGCTCAGTTGAGTTGGACCAAAGGGTCTGTTTCCATGCTGCATGACTCTATGATTCACAAAGGGACAAAAGCTTCTGATAAACTGTGCCATAAACTTGCAGAGTGCTTTTGTGTGGGTAAGTTTGATTATTTTCTTAAAATCTATAAATTTATCTATCCTGCATAAGTGTAAAATCAACTGTCAGAAGAAGTGGCGGATGCAGGTACAGATACGACATTTGCATAGGTTCATGAGTAGGAAAGGTTTGGAGGGATATGGGCCTGAAACAGGCAGGTGGGGCTGGTTTAGCTTGGGAATATGGTTGGCATGGACTGGTTGGACCAAAGAGTCTGTTCCCATGCTGTATAACTCTATGACTTGATAAGTGCCATGCTAACTCCTCCAGACAAGGACAGTCTTTCAAGATGCTGCACTGACTCAGATGTCTTCATTATTGAGAATAGGTGCTAGCTCCCTGTGGCACTAAGACCACCAATGCCTCTCTGAAACATTAAACCAATTCGAATTGAAAGCAGCAGAGGTCTGGGTTTATGCATACTACAAATAGTCACAGCTTCAAAAACTCTGCATGTAGCACAGCCCAATGATTCAAACACACGGCAGGAAATGTTAGCTCTTGTTTTTGGAGACATTCTTATTTATACCTTTATGTTCCACAACCATTTGTGGTGGGGACCAACCACAAGCCACTGGAGATGGTTTGACTAAAACCATTGACCAGTGCACACCGTTTGGTGGGTGTCATGGTGGTGCAGTGGTAACGCTGCTGCCTCAAAGAGCCAGGGACCTGGGTTCGGTTCCACATTCTGTGTGGAATTTGCCTGTTCTCCCCATGTCTGTGTGGGTTTCTTCTGGGTGGTCCAGTTTCCTCCCACAGTCCAAATACAAGCAGGTTAGGTGGTGTTGCCATGCTAAATTGCCCATTGTATCTAGGGATATGCAAGCTAGGTGGGTTAGCCATGGGAAATGCAGGGTTAAGGGGATAGGGTAGAGTGTGTGGGCCTAGGTGGGATGCTCTTCAGAAGATTGATATGGACCTGATGTGCCAAATATCCTGCTTCCACACTGTAAGGAGTATCTGATTCTAAGATTACAGCATTCCCTGACAAAGATCCAACGGTGCGACTGTGGCATCAGGTAAAGGCCAGGTCACCGGATGGTGACACCAAATACACTTTGTAGGCTACATAAGCTGTTGGAAACAATTGGATCAGCAAGTTGACCTCATTGACATTGAACTTGAAGATGATCTCCAAATTTACCTTATATATTTCTCACATTAGGCCATTCAGCCCCTGAAATCTGCTGCACCATTGTAAATCATTGACTGATCATCCACCTCAATGCCATCTCCTGCTTTATCTCCATATTCCTTGATGTCATTAATATGTGGAAATCTATCAAATCTATCAAACATTCTTAATGACTGAACTTCCACAATCCTCTGGGCTAGAGAATTCCAAGGATTCACACCCTCTGATTGAGGAAGTTCCTCCTTACCTCATTCCTAAATAGATTTCCATTCATTCTGAGACTATTTCCCCTGGTTCTGGTGAACATCATTTTTGCATCTACCCTGCCTTGTCCTTTCAGTATTGGGTAAGTTTCAATGAGAGCAACTTTCATGTTTCTAAACTCTAGGTAATAGATTTTAGAGTCTCCTCAATCTCTCCTTCATTCCAACACCTCAGTAACCAATCTTATGAACCACTGCCGTACGTACAATATGGCAAATATATCCCTTCATTGGCAAGGGGACTGGACTCTCACAATGCTGCAGCTGCTGTCTCACCGGTATCTTATAGAATTGAAGCAGGATGTTTTTGCACTCGTAACCAAATCCTCTTCAATAAAGTCTAACAAAGTTTGCCTTCTGAAGTTCTTGCTGCACCTGGATGGAAGTTCTCAGTGACTTATAAACAAGAACACCAGACTGCCTTTGGACAGGAACAATTTCCAAACCTCCAAAAAAAAATGCTCCTATGCAAAAGCTGTGGGAAAATGTTTTTGGGGGATGGCCCAATTTAATTTGGCAAGTCTACTAGCACATCAGACCATGGTAGCCTTTCTGGAATGAGCTGGAAATTTCCTGAGGAGTCAGTTTTGAAGGCAGACTGACCATCAGACCAAAATCTTTGCAACTGATATTCTTCAACAAGTTTATCGCTCTCAAATGGGCAGAGATCAGATTAGTAGACTTGCAGGAGACTCAGAATATTGGCCAGGTAAGAGTGGTAATGTCAATGTTCTAATTAAGAACTGAGGGGCGTGTCAAGAGAGTATGACAAGTCAGCACAACGAATCAGAGGCATTGCATGATTCTGAGTCCAAAGCCACATCTTACCTTTCTGGGATAGTAGGAACTACAGATGCTGGAGAATCTGAGATAACAAGATGTAGAGCTGGATGAACACAGCAGGCCAAACAGCATCTGAGGAGCAGGAAGACTTGAAATCTCAGCCTTCCTGCTCCTCTGATGCTGCTTGGCCCGCTGTGTTCATCCAGCTCCACACCTTGTTATCTCTTTCCTTTCTCCTGTCCTTGGAAGTGACTACATTATGTTGATGACTTTACTAAGTACCCCACTTATTTCTCAATTCTCAATCAAAACCTCAAGCACAACTACTGGGCATTCTCTAAGTTCCATTTTTAGTTTATTTGGTGCCCCAGAGAGATCATCAGCAACAATGGTCCACAATTTACTAGTAGACCATTCGGGACATGTATAAGAAACAAAGTATTAATCGCATGAAACAGAAACAGAGATCACTGGCAGAGCTCAGCAGGTCTGGCAACATCAATGGAGAGAAATCGGAGTTACCATTTTGGGTCCAGTGTCCCTTCCTCAGAATTTCCAGCATCTGCAGTTATTTCGGTTTTCCAGCAACCGTAGTTATTTCAGTTTGTATTAATTGCATCACTTATTTTTTTGCATTATCCCATGTTTAATGGTCCAGCTAAACACATGAATCACAGTCAAAAATATAATTCTGTAATGCTCGAGGTCCCCAAGAGGCTTATTGCCCGATTATCTAAAGGCAGAAGATTCAGATGCAAATCTTAAGGGACACCTGATGATCATTGCTGCAAAGTTTGGGTTAACATATGGCTACAGACACATTCTTATTGAAGATGAGGAATGTAGACATTCTGTCTACCACATTCACTTAATATATATAGTGGATGCTAAATGCTTTGGCCACCAGGTTAATTATTACTTGAACATTGATTGATTACTGGAACAATTACTGTAGTCTCTGAAATAAAGAACATGTTACATGCTATGGTGTGCCAACCTCAAAAAGAACCCAAAATCGGAATTCTCAAATGTCGACAGCATGAGCAGGATCTACACATTGCAATGCTACATTTGACAGCACCACCCCTGACTGCAACAATTTTTTCACAGTTTGAGGTCACATTTAGCACAGCAGAACAATCCAACCTACACATGTACCCACAGTATTTTTGTTTGAAACTTCACAGCAGCTTGTAAGTGCAAGTGAAGATAACCAATATTCATAATGAAAATGTGGGAGGACAGTTGCTGAGCGACAAGTGGGACACAGCTTCACATTCAGGATGCGATAGAACGTAGATGGCATCCAGATGAGGTGACAAGAGTGTCACCCATATCCTCTGAGGTCTGTCCATACCATATCCAGCACAGAGGATAAAAATGTCATTATCCTTTTGCAAAAATATCAGGATCTGATTTACCTCAACATCTGTGGCAAAATGTGAACTGAGGCAAAAAAAGTCATCCTCTGAATCTATTTACAGTATCTCTTGCAGAATTCCTCGTCGAAAAATTTGCAACTCACAGTCAGCACAGACACAATTTGTTGATGTTAGTCAGTTGAGCTGTCAAACGATTGACTCGAATAGCCTGCTATATTTGACCTGAATTTGTCCAGAAACAATTGCAAATGTAACACAGAAATCATGGCAAGCAGAATGCAAAAAGGAGCCAACATATTGGAAGAGTGAGGTCATTTATTTGGAATGTAAGAATAGAAAGACAGAACATCTTTTAAGAGGCGTGAAACTTGTGAATATTGTTGGTTAGAAGGACTTGGATTCATCCATGCAAGGAACATAAAGTTAACTTGCAGGTACAGCAAGCAATTAGGAAGACCAATTGTATGTGACGCATTATTAGTGGATTGGAATATAAAAATGAAGAAGTCTCGCTAGAATTGTTCAGGGCTTTGTAGAACTGGAGAACAGTGTGTAGTTTTGGTCTATACACTTCTGTTGTAAGTGACACAGCAAAGATTCCTGACCCTGGTCCCAGGACGAGAAGGTCACCTATAATGTGAAGCTGAGTGAATTGGGTCTATATTTTCTGAATTTAGGGTCATAATCTCATTGCAGCTTACAAGATTCTGAAGGTGCTTGACAGGGTAGATACTGAGAGGTATCTCAAACACAGGTGCACAGTCTCAGCATAAAAAGATTAATCATTTAGATCTGACGTGAAAAGAAATCCCTTCACTCAGAGGATTGTAATTCTTTGGAATTCTCTACCCCAGAGATCTGTGGACATTCCATCATTGAATGAATCTGAGGCAGAAACAAAAACAGAAATTGCTGGAAAAGCTCAGCAGGCCTGGCAGCATCTGTGAAGGAAAAAAAGAGTTAACGTTTCGGGTCCGGTGACCCTTCCCAAGAGCTGTTCTGAGGAAAGGTCACCGGACCCAAAATGTTCACTCTTTTTTCCTTCACACATGCTGCCAGGCCTGCTGAGCTTTTCCAGCAACTTTGTTTTTGTTCCTGATTTGCAGCATAAGCGGTTCTTTCAGTTTTTAGTTTGAATCTGAAGTTGAGTTAGACTGAGATTTAACCTCCGAGGGAAAGCAGGCTTAATACAGAAGACTCGCAATGACCGTGCTGAATGATGGAGCAGGCATGTGGTGGTCTACTCTAAGGATAAACTACCAGTTATTTTGTTATTTTGGCTGTACTTCAAAGGAAACAATGACAACTTTTAGTGGTTTGTAATTTGTCAACAGGAAAGGCATTTTGTCTTGCTAGTGGTTAGGTATGTGTAAACCACAAGCATCCTTACTTCATATTTTATTCTGCTCTATCAGCTCTTTATCGTGGGCCAAAGGGCCTGTCCTGTGCTGTACTGTTCTCTATATAGACTGGGACTGTTCAAATGAGTTGGAGTCTCAGCCTCTAATAAGTCATTGTTTTGACTCAGTGTCTAAGTTATCTCATGACACCAGGGTGTCGTCCAACAGGTTTATTTGAAAATGCAAACTTTCAGAGCCTCACCCCTTCTTCGTGTCTCTCTGTCTCTCTCTCCATGTCTCTCTCTCTCTCTCTCTCTGTCTCTCTGCCTCTCTCTCTCTCTCTCTCTCTCTCTGAGATAGTCCCAGCATGCTTTGCTTTTTGGCCAGTTTCTGTGCCCTGTTCATTTCACTTGCTGTGCTTGTATTCCTAACGTTATGGCAGGTAAAGGAAGAGATTTCTGGGACTCTGGTGGAGATATTTAACACTTTGCTCTAATACTTTAATACTAAGGTGAAGTGCCAGATGACCGGAGGATAGCTAATGTGATTCCTTTGTTCAAGAAGGACAGCAGGGATAGACCAGGGAATTACGGAGCAGTCAGTCTGACGGCAGCGTTCAGGAAATAATTGGAAAAAATTGCAAAGGACGGGATGAACGAATTGGAAAGGCAGGAATTGGTCAGGGATGGTCAGGACAGCTTTGTTAGGGGGAGATCCTGTCTGACTAATGTCTTTGAGTTTTTTGAAAAGGAGACAAATTACATTGATGAGGTAGTGCAGTTAACGTAGTTTCCATGGACTTCAGTAAGGCCTTTGACAGGGTCCCACATGGAAGGCTCATCCGAAAGGTGGGATCCAAGGTGGGATCCAAGGTAACTTAGCCAACTGGATCCAAAATTGATTTGCAAATAAGAGGAAAATGGTGATGGTGGAGGTTTGGTTTTGAGATTGGAAGCCTGTGACCAGCGGTGTACCACAGGGAGTGGTGCTGGGACCCTCACTGCTCGTTGTGTACATTAATGACTTGGATACGAATGTCGGGGATGTAATTAGTGAGTTTGCAGGTGACATGAAAATTGGTGATGCTGTTGATAGTGAGGAGAATGGTCTCAGGCTACAGTCTGATATCGATCAGCTGGTAAATTGGGCAGAGCAATGGCAGATGGAGTTTATGCATTTTGGGGGGTCCAATAAGGGAAGGACATGCACAATGAAAGGTAGGACCCGAGGATCTATTGAGGTGCAAAGGGGACTTGGTGTATGAGTCTATAGATCCCTGAAGGTGTCAGCTAAGGTAGACAGGGTGGTGAAGAAGGCACACAAGATGCTTGTGTTCATTGGCCAATGTGTAGAATATAGGTGTAAGGTAGGCTTGTTCCAACTTTATAAAACATTGGTTAGGCCACAGACAGAATGTTGCACACAGTTCTGGTCACCCGACTATCAGAAGGAAGTGAATGCACTGGAGAGGGTACAGAGCAGTTCACCAGGATGTTGCCTAGGATGGAAAATCTCAGTTAAGCACAGACACTGGCTAGGCTGGGTTTGTTTTCCATGGAGCTGAGGAGGCTGAGGGGAATGGTATACAAAATTATGAAAGGCATAGACAGAGTAGATCATGAGAATCTTTTCCCCATGTCTGATGTGTCTAAGACCAGAAGGCAGAGGTTTATGGTGAGGAGTAAGTGGTTTAGAGGGGATCTGAGAGAAAATTTTTTCACTGAGTGGGTGGTCGATATACAGGTTGTTCTGCCTGAGAGGGTAGTGGGGACAGGTACTCTCACAGCAATGAAGAAGCATCTGGATGAGCGATTAAAATGCCAGGGCAACTGCAGCTCCATGGAATTAGTGTAGTTTGGTGTCTATTGGTCAGTACAAACACGGCAGGACAAAGCGCCTGTTTCTGTGCTGCATGTCTCTCTATCAGTCTTTCTCGATCCCCCCTATCCAAGCCTCTCATAATTTCTTAACTGTACATCAGGTTCCCCCTCAACCTCAGAGATAGCAAGAACTGCAGATGCCGGAGTCAGAGTCAATACAGTGTGGAGCTGGAGGAATACCTTCCCCCAGCCCCACCCCCCTCTCCTTCTATTTATTTCAGAGCTCCCTTCCCTCACTCCAGTCCTGATGAAGAGTGTAAACCTGAAATGTCAGCTTTCCTGCTCCTCTGATGCTCCCTGGCCTGCTGTGTTCCTCCAGCTCCATGCTGTGTTATCTCGGACTCCAGCACCTACAGTTCTTGTTATCTCCAACTTATCTACCTGAATGTTTTTTAACTCCACCTCTTCCTTAATGTTGACATGCCCCGGAATATAAACGTACCCCCTCCCTAATCCTACCATCATCCTAGTCCTTCTCCTTGGTGAATACTGATGTGAAGTACTTATTAATGACCTCACCCACTTCCGCTGGCTCTGTGCATAAATTCCCTTCCTTATTCTTGAGTGGGCCTATCATTTCCCTAGCTACCCTCTTGCACCTTATATATGGATAAAATGCCCTGGGATTCTCCTTAATCCTACTTGCCAAGGACATGTTATGGCCCTTTACCTTTCCTAATTCCTTATTTCCTGCTTCCTCTATGCTCCTCATGGACCTCATCTGATTTCAGTTTCCTAAACGTTATATTAGCTTCCTTTTTCTTTTTGACAGAACTTTCAATATCTATTGTCATCCAGGGTTCTCAAATCTTGCCATCCTTATCTTTCATCCTCACAAGAATGTGTTGGTCTTGAACTCTGATCAACCAGACTCCCAATCCTTGTCAGATGTGGATTTACCCTCAAACAGCTATCCCCAATCTAACTTCTCCATGATCGACAAGAGACGTGGGCAAGAGTAGAAACTTGAAACCAAGCTTGTCTGATGTCAATGACAGTTCAGTGTTATGTTGAGAATGTGTTTTCTACAGCATAATGGATACATCCACTACAAACTGAGGAGATGGATGTGGGTTAGAATGACAGCTGTTTTATGATAGGGACTGAAACATAGCAAATGGGGAGGTGATGGCCTTGTGGTATTATCGCTGGACTGTACTTCCAGAGATCCAGGTAATGGTCCTGGGGACCTGGGTTCAAATCCTGCCATGGCAGATGGCGCAATTTGAATTCAATAAAAAAAATCAATCTGGAATTGAGTCTAATGATGACCATGAGTCAATTGTCAGGGGAAAACCCACCTGGTTCACTAATGTCCTTCAGGGAAGGAAGCTGCCATCCTTACCTGGTCTGGCCTACATGTGACTCCAGACCCACAGCAATGTGGTTGACTCTGAACTGCCCTCTAGGCAATAAATGCTGGCATAACCAGCAAGGTCCTCATTCTGTGAATGAATAAAAATAAATCCATTGTGTGAATGGTATTCCCTACTTACAGCAATTATGGGTACATTGCTATAGAGCTTTGCATGGGGTTTGTTTGTTGGGACAGATTTCCTGTTCTCATTTCTTGTTGTACACAACAGAGCACACACACATCCTCTACAGACATTTTCTGTATCAATGACAGAAAAGGATCTTAATGAACATTTCTTAAACAATCTAATGTGAATACTCAGTTACGTCATCCCATGTGATATAACTATATGGTTTAATATTATTAAGTCCATGATTCACAATAAAAATATAGATACATTATAATCTACAATTCCAGCCTGACTATAGCGAACAATGATTCACTTAAAACTCTGATATTAATTATATATTTCATGTATAATAACGTTAAATGACAAAACATTAAAAGACACATAAAAGTTACATTAAATTGATATTGATCCATGAAGATGCACTTCATCCATTTCAACCTCTAACTATCACTTTATTACCATGCTTCCTTGGTCTGCTTAAATCTTCACTCACCTTACTATCAAAACTATTGATCAAAACAACATCCTCTCCCCACCTCCACACCCCCAGTAAAAGACTGTACAGACGGAAAATGGATGAGCATTCCACAGTTGTTAATAATTTCATTGTGAAATGATTTTCATTGTCAGTTCTCCTGATTTGAATCTTAAACAGAATAAGGTTCATGCGTCTTTGTCCCAAAACATGGGATCAAACAATGTTCCTTTCTGGTCCTCCAGACATGAATAAATAATCTCCAAACATTCCCTCAGCTTCTTGTCTCTCGCCTGCTTCACAATGTAGCCCTATTCGGAAAAATTGGAACATAGAACATAGAACATTACAGCGCAGTACAGGCCCTTCAGCCCTCGATGTTGCGCCGACCTGTGAAACCAATCTGAAGCCCCATCTAACCTACACTATTCCCTTATCATCCATATGTTTATCCAATGACCATTTAAATGCCCTTCAATTTTGTGAGTCTACTACTGCTGCAGGCAGTGCATTCCATGCCCTTACTACTCTCTGAGTAAAGAATCTACTTCTGTCATCTGTCCTATGTCTATCACCTCTCAATTTAAAGCTATGTCCCCTTGTGCTCGCCTTCACCATCCGAGGAAAGTCCACCCTATCTAATCCTCTGATCATCTTGTATGTCCCTATTAAGTCACCTCTTAACCTTCTTCTCTCTAACGAAAACAGCCTCAAGTCCCTCAGCCTTTCCTCATAAGACCTTCCCTCCAAACCAGGCAACATCCTGGTAAATCTCCTCCGCACCCTTTCCAATGCTTCCACATCCTTCCTAAAATGCAGCAACCAGAACTGTACGCAATACTCCAAGTGCGGCCGCACCAGAGTTTTGTACAGCTGCAACATGACCTGATGGCTCTGAAACTCAATCCCTCTACCAATAAAACCTAACACACTGTACACCTTCTTAGCAACCCTATCAACCTGGGTGGCAACTTTCAGGGATATTGAAGTCTGTAAACAGTCCAAGACATTGAGGTGCATGACAGCGTGATGTGGCATTTCCACTGATATTGACTCCTGACTGTTACAACTGAATCTAGTTAGTTATGTGGGATATACTTATGGTGTGTAACACAGGAAGTGCATTCCTATAATTACACCCTGTATCTACTGTAATTACAGACAAATGCACAAATGCATAACCTGGATATAACGTTCGTTTTGTCTGAACTTCCTTTGTCACATTCAGTTCTTCAACTGAGCACATTGTCATACATCAGAGATCTTTCTGCCATTTTTCCTGATTGCAATCCTGGGTATGGCTTAACCAAATGTCATTGCTGCATCGGTGCACTCTTTAATAGACCGGTGTTAACATGCCAGAACGGATTAGATAGCACTGGAAAATGGTTCTTGGTACATTTAACCATACATGTCATACAATCAAGGAATTAGTTTCAAAGCCTTTCCTTTTCATCTCGCAGACCTCCACGCACCCATTCTCCAGCATTTCTCCAAGAAGTATCTACCTTACTACTGGACCCTCTTGCTTGGAAAGAGAGAGAACACACTGTATGTGGGAGCCAAAGGCACTATGTTTGCTCTTAGCCTTACTACCTTGAATCAAGAGGTTAAAGCAATGGTGAGTAAGCTGTGGTGCATGATCATTTTGTATCATTATGGAACTGTTCAACTGCATAGTAGGATGCATGAGGGCAGTCTGGGTGACCTAGAAAGTTGAGAAAGGAGGGCAGAAATAGAGGTGCATCTTCCCCAGCCCTCTAGGCTCAAGCAGATTAACATTCTGTGCTTCCCGTCCCTCCCTCATTGCACACCTCCTCCCTCCAGCACCAGGCCCCTAACTTCAGAGCTGTGGATGAGGTGGGAACAGCCTTAAAGTGACCATCAATTAACCACCGAGGAAAGCAAATGGACAGAAACTTGGCAGATGGAATATAATGTGGGAAATGTGAGGTCGTGCATGTTGGCAGGAAGACCAGAGGAGCTTAACGTTGTTTGAATGGAGAAAGACTGCAGAACACAGAGGGATTTGGGAGTTCTCACAAAAAAACTAGTGTACAAGTTCAGCAGATACTAGGGAAACTTGATCTTTATTTCAAAGGGAATGGAGCATAAAAATAGGGAGGTCTTGCTAAAACTGTACAAAGCACTGGTCAGACCACAGCTGGAAATAGTTTTGGGCTCCATATCTAAGTAAAGATGTTTTGGTATTGGAGGCAGTCCGGAGGAGGTTCCCTTGACTAATCCTGAGCATGGAGGGGGTGTCTTCTGAGGATAGCTTGAGTAAGAGGTGCCTGTGCTTATTTGAGTTTAGAAGAATGAGAGGCAACCTTAATGAAATATATAAGATTCCTAAAGAACTTGACATGGTAAATGTGGAAGAGTCTAGAAAGAGAGGGTGTAATCTCAGAATAAGGAGTCACACATTTAAGACAGAGAAGAGGAGACATTTCTTTTCCCGGGGGTAGTGAATCTATGGAATTCTTCACTGAGGAGAGCTGTCGAGGTTGGGTCATTAAGTGTATTTAAGGCTGACATAGAGGGATTTTCAATGAGTAAGGGAATTGAAGGTTATAGGGAATAGAAAGGAGGGTGGATTTAGGATTATCACATCAGCCATGGCCATATTGAATGATAGAGGGAAGACTCAATGGACTGGAGAGCCTATTTCTGCTCCTATGGTCATACCAGCTGCGATGGACCTCACCTGCGCACAAACCTCCTCCCGGCCCACCCCATGCCTAATAGCAGGCTGATCAGGCATGACATAGAGGGAGACACAAAGACTACTCAGGCAGGTGCCTGTCTGTCAGCAAACCCTTTGGAGGCAGCCTGTAAAACTGTCTCTGTCATTTTCTTATTCCATGCTGGACGTTTTAAATGCAAGTCTTTGACCTTGCTTGAGAACTAAAGAAAAAGTCCAGTTTTTACTCTTCTGTTCACATCTTCATGAAAGTTTAATTGCAACAACAGACTAATTTCATTATGAATTCGAGCAGTGTTGAAAGGCACAGTTTAGTCATGTGCTACGTGCGCCCCGACTTGGATCATTGAGATGGGCAGAAGTAACTTAGCAGAAAACCATTGCCTCCTACGATTTGCTCATTAATTACTTCCTCTTTGCAGTTCCTCAGTTCACCCATGTCTACATCGCCGGCAGATGACATGGGAAGTCTCAGATGACCAGAGGAAGGGCTGCACTGCAAAAGTGAAGGCCAGGGTAGGTGTTTCTACAACTGTGCATCTGCGAATTGAACAGTAATCCCAGGAGAATTGCTAGAGCTTGTGGGAGCCTGCTGCTAGTTATCAGGAAGTGGTCAGATCATGTGTGAGATGAAACAGGCGCTTCAGCAGGGAAACAGAGAAGCTGATCAAAGATTAACAGGGATGCAGAATGCTGGAAAAATAATCCGAAGACAAAGACCTGTGAAGAGAGAAACTAAGTTGACGTTTCACGAGCAACAAATGATGAAGAGTCATTTAGGCTCGAAAAGTTAGCTTGCTCCCTCTCTCCATGGATGCTGCCTGACCCCCTGTGACCTCCAGTTACAGATCCCAGCATCTGCAGTAATTCGTTCCTACATGATGTTTCAGGAAGATTTATCAGAAGTTTTATTAGAATTCATTTCTTTTAATTCCTCTGTACACAGCTTGCTTTTTTTATGGTTTACTGGGAGATGGGAGCAATGTAAAAGGATTATAAAGAATGAGCAACATTGCCTACTGAAGATGGAGAAGGAGGCTGAGATCTTGCTGAAATAAACCTCCATTTTAGTTATCTCTGCTCTGGACAGAGCTCTGACAGCTCAATAAAGGATAAGTTAATGTTTCAAGGAGAGGGAAGAATGAAGTACACAATAAAGCAAGCATGGGGCTGGATGAACACTGTGTTCATCCAGCCCCATGCTTGT
Organism: Ginglymostoma cirratum; assembly: GCA_024137785.1. Taxonomy (NCBI): domain Eukaryota; kingdom Metazoa; phylum Chordata; class Chondrichthyes; order Orectolobiformes; family Ginglymostomatidae; genus Ginglymostoma; species Ginglymostoma cirratum. Next base: position 216,958 of record JAHRHZ010000094.1, on the reverse strand, counting down.
TATCTCGGATTCTCCAGCATCTGCAGTACCTTTTATCTCTCTTACACAATAAAGCAAACATTTACAGAAAAAGAGAACAGCTGACAGATGTAAAAGAGACAAGAAAAGTAAGTGGTGGGGAAAAATAAGTCTAGAGGAAGTTGCAGGAATCCACAAGTCTGAATAGAGTCAGCATTTAATGGTAAATGTCAGTGATGAATTGGATGGACAGTGAATTATATCACTACCCAAAATCTACCCAATTCATTTTTAGAGATAGTAGGAACTGCAGATGCTGGAGAATCTGAGATAACAAGGTGTAGAGCTGGATGAATACAGCAGGCCAAGCAGCATCAGAGGAGCAGGAAGGCTGACATTTCAGGTCTGGACCCTTTCTGAACCTTGTTATCTCCAATTCATTTTTAGATTGCAAAGGCTCAGGACAGATATAGAGAAGGCCACAAAGTTGAACCCTGAGGTCATAATTCAAAAGACATTTGGACAGGGACATGAATACGAAAGGTTTAAAGTGATATTGGCCAAATGCAGGCAAACGGGGCTAGTTTATTTTGGGAAACTTGGATCACATGGATGAGTTGGGCCGAAGAGTCTGTTTCCATGCTGTATGACAGTATATGTTGGGAAGAATCACTTTTGGAGATGCTTTCTTGTTGATGCGGTGTGCAGTAGATCCACAATGGCTTTGACCTCTTTGTGAAGGAAAACATTGGAGAAAGGATGATGGAGGACATCACTTTGGCTCATGTCCTACAGGAAGAACGCAACAATTTCATCTGAGTTCTGCTGTACCTCAACAACACACACATTTTCACATGTGGCATATTTGCCTTTAACCCAAAGTGTACCTACATTGTAAGAGAAATTCTCTTTCATCATTGAGACCTCAATATGGCTGTGGTTGTCTCTTGTGTGTTGGAATTTTCACACTTCCATGAGTACAACAGAGAAGGAATTGTTTACTTGGATTAATTGATATTGTCCTCACAATCTGACAGACAACCCTTCACTCAGGTTCTAAACAGAATTCAAAATTGGGCTTAGAGGAATAGAGATGAGATTGCCAATCATGATAAATTTCTTAAAAGAATTTAATTTTCTGGTCCTGCTATTAAAGAATGTTCCACGAATTCCATTATCTCAAGTTTTGGCCTATCTAGTGACGAGACCTTTGTTTTTCAGGGAGTTTAGTTTTGTAACAGCAGCAATTCAGGGAGCTAGTTCAGGATGTGACTGTTGTGTGCAATAGAGATGGAACATCTGACGGGTATATTCACTAATGTTGGGGTGGGCAGTATTGAATTACAGGGCGAATTTTTAGGAAACAGAAAAAGGCCATTTGGCCCAATTGCACTTGTACCAGTTTTCCAAATGAGCATTGTGTCGTAGTGAATAAGGAAAATTTAGCAGTGCTTCAGTGACAGAGACTGGTGTGTCTGCAGGAATCAATGAGAAACCAGTGAGTTCTGTGCAGTAGGAAGTGAGGGGCTGCGATGTAAGTGCAAATGCATATATGCTGGCGGGTAATGTTTTAGTGATGGAGGACGTTCCATCTGCAGCAGCCAATGAAAAGCCAGTGTGTTATTTGCAGTAGTCAGTGAGGTGCCCGTGTGACAGAAAGGTTTTATATCTATTAGTGATTCAAAGCATACGGCAGTGGGTGGGAAAGTGGAATTGAAGTAGAAAATTAGCCATAAATAGTGACGGATGGAGCGGTCGGAGGGGTCATCCAGTTTACTCCTACTCCTGATCCTTCGTTCTATATCTCCAGCAGTCAGGGGTTGGTGGGATGTGTACAGGACTGAGGGGGTCAGTGAAGGGCTGGTGGGATGTGTACAGGGCTGAGAGGGTCAGTGA
>JAHRHZ010000094.1:177812-198549 GCA_024137785.1 Ginglymostoma cirratum | reverse complement strand
TTGACCTGCTGTGTTCATCCAGCCCCATGCTTGTTATCATATATTAAGTTCCTTACTTCCTCTGTATTTTTCTTCAATTACTTGATCACATTTGCCCCTTAAGTTTCCTTTGGTATTATTTTAGACTGTAAGGAATACAGCCAATCAAAAACACACAGATGGTGCCAAACACAGGCAGTAACATGTTATGCTATTCATAGGCAGTAATACGTTGCTATGAGTGCTGCATGCACATGACCCCTAGGCACTGTAATACCTGTGTAGACAGGAAAGAAACACAATGTCAGATGTGTCATCATATTTCCACTGAATGCAAATTAAATGATTATTGCGATTTTGGCAGGAACTTTTTTATTTTTGTGGAGTATAAGTTCTACAAAATGTTCCACACTAACCTCATTAATTAATTCTTGGCTGCAGGGTGACATTGGAGGGTTGAAAATTCTCCAGAAAATGTGGTTGAGTTCCCTGAAGACTTCACTAGTGTGCAATGATCCATCAAGGAAGCTTTACTTTGATGTGATTCAAGATGCCTTTATGTTGCAACGAGACCCCAGTGACTGGAAGAGTACAGTATTTACACAACATTCACTTCACAGTAGTAAGCTAAAAATGAATCCAAACACAGTCATGCCCATTGTGGTTTATATAGTCATATATAGAATCTTTTACTTACATCAAAAATCAATAGGATTGTTGAAATGGCAGGACCTCAAATGCCCAGACAGTGAAAGAGAGAAAAAAAAACTCATGAACACAAAAAGACTTGGATAGTTTGCAACAAGAGGGCATATGAGAAAGGCACAATGTCATGTATACAGAGGGAAAAGGGGGCTCACTGTGAAGGAAGATGCGTAGGCGTACAGAAATGTGCCCTACTGTTGACTGAACATCAGGTCTGCAGGGTCATTGTTAGACTCTCCCTGACTTGCCAACTTGAGAGCTTGGTCAGTTTAACATCTGGGCTTTTTGGAATGAATCACTAGAGTCTGGGGGATGGGTGTATGTTGTAACAGTGATTGGGGATTCACCAAGATGACCCATTGAAGATCAATAAGTTGGAGAAGCAGTGGAATTTATTTTTATAGAATCCCTACAGCAAGAAAACAGGCCATTTGGCCTATCAAATCCACACCAACCCTCCAAAGAGCATCCCACCCCCCTACGGCTAATCCAGCTAATTGGGAACATCTTTGGACAGTGGGAAGAAGCCAGAGGAAACCCATGCAGACACGGGGAGACCACACAAACTCCACATAGACAGTTGCCCGAGGATGCATTTGAACCTAGGATGCTGGCACTATGAGGCAGCAGTGCTAGCCACTGAGCCACTGTGCCACCCAGGTAGATAATGGGAAACCCATGCTCTAAGTCTCCTTGTGGAAACCAGAGGTTTACTCCTGGCTGACAGTGAAAGCTTTTTCTCAAAACAAGTAAAATATCTCACTGACCCTCTTCTGGATATAGACGTGCTGAAGGTAAGCTGGGTACAAGGTGTTAGGCTTGGCCACTCAGTGGTAAAATACAGGGAGATGTGAATGGTATCATTAGAGCCCAATGTGTTAATCTCATTACAGGCCGAACCTGACCCATGTCAGCCAGTGGGTGTAGTAAAATTGGATCCATTAACTGAGACACCAAGTGGAGAAAGGGAAAGAGTGTGCTAAAGAGCAGGTGATGTCTGCAGGTTGAATAATGAGATCGAGTAATTCTTGTGTGTGTTTATATCACATTAAAATATAGTGTCAGAGGCTGATGCAGAAAGTAATGTTGCTGGGCTGACAGAGGTGGAGATGATGGTGTGGGAGGGATAGGTACATACGATCATGCAAACATATAAAGTAGGTACGGGAGCACACCATTCCACCCTTCAAGCCTTCTGCTCTATTCACTAAGATCCGTGTTTGTTCTAAATTCCAGATTGCCATCTATTCCTGACAACCTGCAATTCCCAGCCTAACAAGAATCAATCCACTTCAGGTTTGAAAATAGTCATTGGCTCTACCACTGTCAGTGACCAAGTTCTGAAGTCTCACAACATTTTGAGAGAGAAAAAAAAATCACCTCATCTCTGTCAAGAAAGGAATTTAAAGGAGCAGTTTAGAATTCAGTAAAGGAAAACAAAAGCATTGATTAACAAGAGAAATAGAATGCAAGAGTAAGCTTGTGGTGAACATACAAACAAACTGTACAAGCTTCTGTTGGTATTTGAAGAGTAAAAGATTTTTGGAGACAAATGCAGGCCCCTTACAGTCAGAAACAGGGGAAGTTCTAATAGGTAGTAAAGAGATGGCAGACCAATTAAAGATATACTTTGGTTCTATCTTCATAATGGAACCCCAGAAATGTTAGGGAACGTAACAACAAAAGAACTGGGAGCAGGAGTAGGCCATCTGGCCCCTCAAGCCTGCTCTGCCATTCGCGAAGATCATGGCTGATCTTTTCATGGACTCAGCTCCACTTACCCGCCCACTCACCGTAACCATCGTTCCTTTACTGTTCAAAAATCTATCTATCTTTGCCTTAAAAACATTCAATGAGGTCGCCTCGACTGCTTCCCTGGGTGCAGGGAATTGCATAGATTCACAATCCTTTGGGTGAAGAAGTTCCCTCAACTTCATCCTAAATCTGCTCCCCCTTATTGAGAGCCCATGCCCCCTAGTTCTAGTTTCACCTGCCAGTGGAAACAACCTCCCGGCTTCTACCTTATCTATTCCCTTCATAATTTTATATGTTTCTATAAGATCACCTCTCATTCTTCTAAATTCCAATGAGTATAGTCCCAATCTACTCAGTCTCTCCTCGAAAGCCAACCCTCTCCATTCCAGAATCAACCTAGTGAACCTCCTCTGCACGTCTTTCAGTACCAGAACATCCTTTCTGAAGTCAGGAGACAAAAACAATGCACAGTACCCCAGGTGTGGCCTCACCAGCACCCTATACATCTGCAGCATAAGCCTCCTGTTTTTAAACTGCATCCCTCTAGCAATGAAGGGCACAGGGTCTAGTGAAAGGGACAAACTTAAAGGAAACAGTATGAGTAGAAAAATGGTGTTGGGGAGATTGATGGTATTAAAGGGCAATAAAACCCTGAGCCCGAACAATCTACATCCCAGAGTGCTTAAGAAAATGGCCCTACAAATAGTGATGCATTGGCGGTCATCTTTCAAGATTCTATGGACTTTGAAATAGTTTCTATGCATTGGAGGGTCAGACTTTTCTTCAACTTTCAGAAGGTTTTTGATAAGGACAGAGATCACGATGTAAAATGAAAGCCCCTGATGTTGTGGGTGATGTACTGACATGGATTGAGAACTGGTTGGCAGACAGGAAACAATAAGTAGGAGTAAATGGGTGTTTTTCCAAGCGGCAGGCAATGACTAGTGACATGCCGTAGGGATCAGTGCTCGGACCCCAGATATTCTCATTATATATTAACAGTTTACATGATGGAACAAAATGCAATATTTCTCTCCGCAGATGCTGCCAGACCAGCAAAGTCTCTCCAGCAATTCCTTTTTTGTTTTGTTTCAGATCGCAGTATCTGCAGTTCTTTGTTTTATTTAAGTGTAATATCTCCAGATTTGCAGATGATACAAAGCTGGGTGGGGAGATGAGCTGTGAGGGAGATGAAGAGATGATTCAGTGTGATTTGGAAAGGCTGACAGAGGCATGATGGAGATGGCAGATGAAGGATAATGTGGATAAATGTGAGGTTATCCACTTTGGTCTCAAAAACAGGAAGGCAGATTATTATCCGCACGGCGATAGATTGGGAAAGGGGGAGGTTACAACAAGACTATATTGAATGGCAACGCAGGCTTGAGGAGCTGAATGGCTTTTTCCCAAAACTATTTTGTATGTTTCTAAGTGATGCAAGTGGTCATCAACAGTGCTATTCAAACATCAGCAAAAGACCTGAACTACAGGCAGGAGGTGAGAGTGATTAATTTTGACATTCAGGCCACATTTCATTGAGTGTAGTATCTGTGGATCTGATTTGTCCTGTAGTAAAATCAGCTGGATCATTACACAATTTTTCTTTAATAAGGAGACCAAAATGTCACAATGTTTAAGATGTAGTCTCATAATTGTCCTGTACAACTGAAGCATGGCATTCCAATGTTTGCGTTCAGTTTTTCTTCAATAGATTAGAGAGAAGAGGTGGATTTATAAAGAGTATTTAATTTCACTTGTCACAGTGATGGTTCTTTTGTAACTTTCCTTCGGTTCTGCTGCTTTGTGTCACCTTTAAGAGTAAGCCCATGTCTGCGATGTGTGTGTACCGCATTAACAGCATCAATGAAGCCTTGGATAGGCCCTATAAGGAATATAAATCTGAATGTTCTTCTTCGTGTCAGTACAGAGGTCAAGTTCCATCACCAAGACCTGGCAGTGTAAGAACCCAAATGAATTTGGAAACTAAGACAGCATAGATTTCCTTCCTGTGCTGATGGGTTAGTTCTTGAGTAACCAAGAAACTCACTAATCTATAACTGACATTAGCACTCTTAGATTAGAAGGCAAACAGGAGCAGGATCTCAGCTCCTTATCATTGAATTCTGCTGGAAATGCACAATGTGTGATCTTCTAATTAAAAGTCTGTGATTGCCTTCCCCCGGGCTGTACAACCTGTTGACACTTGCTGTCTAACCTTACTCAATGTAGGATGGCCACTTAGCTGAGACAATGACAAAACCATTGAATTGTATGCCAATGAAGAATAACTGCTTCCCAGAAATAGGGGAGAAAACTGACGGCAAAACAAAAATGGGGAGGGGAAATAATGTCAGTTCATTTCCATCAAATCCCTACAGTGTAGAAACAGGCCCTTCGGCCCAGCAAGTCCACACCAACCCTCAGAGCATCCCACCCAGACCCATCTCCCAATAACCCACCTAATCTACACATCCCCTGAATACTATGGCAATTTAGCATGGCCAATCCACCCTAACCTGTGCGTCTTTGGACTGTGGGAGGAAACCGGAGCACCCAGAGAATGTGTAAACTCTACACAGACAGTCCCTCAAGGGTGGAATTGAACCTGGGCCCCTGGCACTGTGAGGCAGCAGTGCTAACCACTGAGCCAGCGCACAGTTGTAGAAGGTTGCAACACAAAAGCAGGCATTTGGCTGATTGAATCCACACCGCTTTGCAAGAGTAATTCAACTAGTTCTATCACCCTGCCCCTCCATGTCATCCTGCTTTTTAAGTAAATCTTTTGGGTGTTTCTCTAATTTCCTTTTGCAAGCCGTAATTGAATCTGCTTCTACCACGCTGTCAGATAACTAGTGCATTCCAGATCATAGCCACTCATTGCAACATAAAGTTTCCCTCTCACCTTTGACTCTTTTGCCAAACACCAGAAGATCTGTGTTCTCATCTTCTTGACCCCTCACGTGAATAGGAAGTTGAAGAACTTCAACTGAGGCTGTCAATCTTTATTAAATACATTATTAAATGTTCACATCATTAAGGACCATTGATATTCCCTGGCCACTTCTCTCCAAAAGAGTTGATCATGTTGACCAGGCTCAATCTACTCGTGACAACTGCACGCTGCCTTCCTCTGATTAGCTGAAAAATGATTAGGTATTCCGTCATTCTATCCTTAATCATAGACTTTAATAATTGCCTAACAACAGATGTTAGATTTGTTGATCTATAATTCACTTTAAACAGTGGACTAACATACATAGTTTTGCAATCGAAAGTAACAATTCATGATTTGAGAGAAATTTCAAAGATTATGGTTAGGGCCAACATACCTTCGAATTATTTTATATCATGCATGACCGATTTAAGTGCCAGAGCCCTGTAAAACCTATTGTGTGGCTCCATGGGTGCAGTAACTTTGAGGGTTTTGATTTGTGCGTGGCCTATATAGAAATGTTAGGGTTGGTGTATGGCTGTTTCTCTCTGCATTTTCTTGGGGACAATGATTAAGGGATCTGCAGTCTGTTCACCTACTTCCTTTCAAACCCTGGGCTGGAAGTCACCCTGTACTAGAACGTTGTCAGCCTTTTATGGCATTGTTTTCTGTTCCTGTTATTTTGTTTAAACTCATTTTGTTCAGTCCCTGTCCCCAATTTAATATTGGTTTCCTTGGCAAGTCACACATGCCATCTTCCTTTCTACACGCAAATATATTCACATGTGTGTCGAGATGTGCTCACAGGAGCATAGGAACAGGAGTAGGTCATTCAGCCATTTAAATCTGTTCCACTACTCAGTGAGATCATGGCTGGTCTGTTGCCTAACTCCATTTACCTGTCTTTGGCCCATACCCCTTAATACCTTAACAAATATGTATCTATCTCAGATCTAAAATCAACAACTGTATTTACTCCAGTATTTACTGCTGTTTGTGGAAGAGAGTTCCAAATCTCTCACATCATTTGTGTGTAGAAGTGCTTCCTAGCATCTCTCTTGAATGGTCTGGCCCTAGTTCTCAGACTAGAATCTCCAACCAATGGAAATAGTTGATCTTTGTCTAACCCGTCTTTTTCTATTAATATATTGAGGACTTTGATTAGATTGCCCCTTAACCCTCTAAATTCTAATTTGTATAATCTCTCCTCATAACTTAACCCCTGAAGTCTAGATATCATTCTTTTTGTACTCCCTCCAAGGCCAATCTATCCTTCCTAAGGTGTGGTATCTAGATCTGCTCACAGTACTCCAAGTGGGGTCAAACCAGGGCTTTGCTGTGTAACATCACCATCCTTGTATTTCAGTCCTCTAGATAGAAAGAGCAGCTTTCTATTAGCTTTCTTGATTATCTTCTGCACCTGTTTCTGACATTTTATATATCTATGCACCTGAACCTCCAAGTTTCTTTATCTTTATACCATCTAGAAGGTTCCCTGATATGTCTTTTCCTAGTCTTCACAGTTGCTTACATTGAACTCCATCTGCTACAATTTTGTCCATTCGCTTGGTTTGTCAATATCCATTTGAAATTGCATGATATCATCTACACTCTCTATAACGTCATCTAACTTAGTGCCATCAGCCAATGTGGAAATAAGTCTTTCTAATGATCAAGTCATTAACTAATAATGTGAATAACTGAGGCTCTAACACAGATTCTTGAGGGACAGCACTGGTCACATCCTGCCAATTTCGGCAACTTACCCATTATGCCTACTTTCTATTGCCTATCATTCAACCAATTTACCGGCCACATCAGTAATTAGCCTCAATTCCATGGGCTTTTACCTTATCTAACAGTGTTCTATGTGGGGCTTTATTAAATGCATCTGGAAGTCCATGCAAACAACATCCGTAGACATTCCCCTGTCCACTACTGGTCACATCCTGCCAATTTCGGTAACTTACCCATTATGCCTACTTTCTGTTGCCTATCATTCAACCAATTTACCGGCCATGTCAGTAATTAGCCACAATTCCATGGGCTTTTACCTTATCTAACAGTGTTCTATATGGGGCTTTTTCAAATGCATCTGGAAGTCCATGCAAACAACATCCATAGACATTCCCCTGTCCACTACTGTGGTCACTTCTTCATAAATTCTATGACGTTTGTCAGGCATCAGCTACCTGTCTTGAACCCATACTGGCTCACCCTGATTAACTGAAAATTTGCAATATTCGGTTACCCCATCTTTGATGAAAGACGCCAACAATTTCCCCATCACAGATGTGAGGCTGACTGGTCTGTAATTGCCTAGTTTTTATCTTTCACCCTTCTGAAAAAGCGCGTGACCAGAAATGCACAGTATACCCAAATTGTTGCAGTGTAAGTGAACTCCCAGGATGGAACCCATGATGCTCTGTTCGTAGGAACAAGTGAGTCCGATCAGATCCCCTTTTGTGCCAGGCTTCCCAGTGATTGTTCTGTGGATCAGTTGGGAGAGGGGCGAGTACAGCTTGGGAATTTCAGCCAAAGTGCCATGAGGATGAAGATGAGCAGTTGGTGCAGAGGACCTTTATTCCACCTTGTGACTTCCCACAATAAGACTCCGAGTGTAACTGCAACTCAGGAGTTGTGACCATTTTTAGCCAATTATCATTTCCATGAAGTAAATATGTGTCTGATTGTCAAACACTTTCCGGTACTTTGGAATATGTAGTAATTAGTAACCTGGATCAAGGTGGTCGTGAAAATTCTGTGCCCTGCCATTGCCATTGACATGTCACTGATCTCCCAATTCAACACCAAGGTCAACCCAGTGTCCTCTACACAAGATGAAGCAATCTGCAAAATAAACAGTCATCTGGAATTCAAATCCTAAACAGCCGCTGGGATATAATTCCAGCCAGCATATGGAAGTTCTGTTTCGCTGCATTTTCTTTAACCCACAGTTGTGCAACACTGTCTCTTCCTTTACTAACTAGCCAAAAATATGACACAAAGATGAAACTGTGTGCTGCTGAGCAGTCAGACCAGACAGATTGCTAAAGTATGTTCAGCTGGATAAGGCAGGGTTCAGCAGTTCACAGCTGAGAAATAGAGGTGTTAAAGCTGCTCATTTATACTGCCACAGATGGGAGCAGGAGAAATGGGAAATTATTGAGACTGCACATAGGGGTCTGCTGCCTGGCTTTGGCAAAGTGGTGTATTGTTTTTTAATTCATTCACAGGCTGGCTAGGCAGCATTTGTTGCCCATCCCAATTTGCAGTTAAGAATCAACTGCATTGTTGTGAGTCTGGAGTCACATGTAGGCCAGACCAGGTAAAGATGGCTGTTTCCTCCCCTAAAGGGCGTTTGTGAACCAGGTGGGTTACTCCCAACAATCAACAATGGATTCATGGTCATTAGATCATTAATTCCATATTTTTATTGAATTCAAATTCTACCATTGGCCGTGGCAGGATTTGAACCCAGGTTCTCGGAGTGTTGTCTGGGTCTCTGGATTAACAGTCCAGCGATAATGCTACTAAGCCATTGTCTCCCACACAGAATTGAAGCATTGACTTGTTTGTGTTTAAAAATGGGGAAGAACGTGGAATTTTATACAAAACAGCTAACATACATTCATGAACGCTTGTGTGAAACAGAAAAAATAAAGCTGCCAGGTGCAGTGAATCTGCAAAAAGGTTCAAGTCTCAGGCATGAATCCTTTGTTAAGACTGGAATGCAAACACGGACAGATAATAGTTCAAAAGGAAACAGAACAGTGTGCGTGTTTTTCCTTCAAACAAACAAATATACGCTCCTTTGATCACTGAAGTTCTATTAGACTGGATATTAATTTACTTGTAATTAGTGTCCTTTCTCCTGTCCCCTCTCAATCTATTCGTGTGTTTTAGTCTGTAGGTGACAAAACCACGAAAGAGAGTTTCAGTAGTAGATTGGCTGTGGTAGTTTGGGTGGTCAGTGCTGTTAGTTGGCTGTTTGTGTGGAAGAAGATATGTGATCAGAAGCTGTGTTCTGGGTTGAATTAAACAGCAAGTTTACAAACACTTCTTCAGTCCGAGGTGATGACTGGTATACTGGCTGGAATCCGTCGCAATGATGTGGATGTTTTGGCTGGTGCTGGTTGTTTAGGTTTGTCGATGTTTAGCAGTAGATCCAAGGCAAGATGTGAGACAAGCAGTCAGACTATACAGAGGCAGCACAGCAGCTGGAACATGTAGTAGGACAGAGTCTCATTGGCATACTCGATGAAAAGTAATCCTGTATCTATAGGGTTTTCTTCACAGTCACTCATCATCCCTTCAGTGTCACTGGGTCAAGATCTTGTAACTCCTTCCCCCATGGCATTGTGGGTCCACCAACACCAGGCAGAACCTGGTGCTCTAAGAAGGCAGCTCACCACAATTTCCCAACAGTAATTGGGGGCAAGGCATTACTGCTGAGCCAATCTGTGAATGAATTTTAAAATGGCAGTTATCGAGGCACTTTTGCAGATGGGAAAGAGGATGAGGTCATGGACAGATCCTTGCAGGATCCAGAGTGAATGATACATAGTCTGGATTGGAAACCTTTTCTGCAAATACTGGGATGTAGGTGTGACTGGCAAGGCCAGAATTTACCAACCATCTTGTTGTGATCAGATAGGTTCATGAGGAAGCAAACAAGCTTAATCCTGTTGAGCTGGAGAACGGAGGAGAGGCTTTGGAACGAGGTGGTAAGCTGTACTGTTTGAGGTTGAGTAGTGAGTCATACAGTCATAGAAACAGATCCTTTGTTCCAGCTCATCCACGCTAACCATGTTCCCAACCTAAATTAGTCCCATTTGCCTACTTTTGGCCCAGATCCCTCCAAAACTTTCCTATTCATGTACTTATCGAAATGGCTTTTAAATAATGTAACTGTACCTGCATTCATCACTTCCTCTGGCAGTTCATTCCACACATGAATTACTCTCTGTGTGAACAAATGGCCCCTCATGTCCTTTTTAAATCTTTCCCCTCTCACCTTAAAAATATGCCCCATAGTTTTTGACTCCAATACCTTAGGGAAAACATCATTGCTATTCGTCTTATCTATGTCCCTCATGATTTTATAAGGTCACCCCTCAACCTCCTACGCTCCAGTGAAAAAAGTAACCCTAACCCTTTCCAGCCTATTTTTAAAACTTAAACCCTCCATTCCTGGCACAACCTAGTAAATCTTTACTGAACCCTTTCCAATTTAATATTATCCTTCCTACAGCAGGGCGACCAGAACTGCACATAGTGTCCAGAACAGGCCTCACCAATGACAACATGACATCCCAGCTCCTATACTAAATGGTCTGAGCAATGAAGGCAAGTGTGCTAAAAGCATTCTTAACCACTCTGTCTACCCATGATGCAAATTTTAAAGAATTATGTACCTGAACCCCTAAGTATCTCTGTTCTACAACACTGCCAAGGGCCCTACCATTCATTGTATAAGTCCTGCCCTTGTTTGGTTTACCAAAATGCAATAATTCACATTTATCCAAATTAAAGTCCATCTACCACTCCTCAGCCCATTGACCCAATTGATCAAGATCTCTGTAAAATCTTAGATAATTTTCTTCACTGTCCACTATACCAACAATTTTTGTGTCATCCACAAACTTACTAATCATGCCTCCTATTTGCTCATCTAAATCATTAATATAAATTGAATTGTATCACTTGAAAGCTTGTATGATGTTTGTCTGTCCCTCCAACTTTATTTACAAATTACATCAACAATCCCCTCTTTATCATTGGCAGATGATGGTCAGTTACACAAAGCTGTATTCATTGGTTCCAGCAGTCACATCATTGAGGAGAAGAAACTATTCAAAAATCCTGAACCCATTCTGAACCTTGAACACTACCAGGTATGAAAACAACCATAAGGACCAGTCTCTGTGCAACTGTTTCCGGAGGCGATCAGTTTATTGTAGAGAACATTGATACAGTGAAGAAGCTGCTATTCAGCTCAAAAAGTGCACACCAGTATTTGTGCTCCTCTCACAGCAGCTCCCTAGTCTAACTTTATCAGATTAATAAACGCATCCACACTATTCTCTTCAAATACTCCGTCTTATACTGGTTTTTATATCTTCATGCTGTCTTGTTATGGAAGCATTTTCTGAACCCCTTAATTCATTTCTTGATGACTTTCTTGTATTGATGGCCTTTAGCTTTGTTTTTCCCTATAATTGCTTTGCCCTACCGATCAAAACCTCAAGTTAAAATTCTGTATTAAGTACCACTTCATAGAGGTTTATAAAATCATGAGGGGCGTGGATAGGGTGAATAGCCAAGGTCTTTTCCCCAGGGTGAGGGAGTCCAAAACTAGAGGGGCATAGGTTTAAGGTGAGGGAGGAAAGATTTAAAAGGGACCTAAGGGGCAACATTTTCACACAAAGGGTGGTGCATGTATGGAATGAGCTGCCAGAGGAAGTGGCGGAGGCTGGTACAATTACAACATTTAAAAGGCATCTGGATGAGTACATGGATATGAAGGGTTTAGAGGGATATAGGCCAAATGCTGGAAAATGGGACTAAATCAGTTTAGGATATCAGGTCAGCATAGACGAGTTGAAGTGAAGGGTCTGTTTCAGTGCTGTGTAGCTCTAAAGGACAGCCAGTCTGCTCATTTTCTCTTCAGAGAATAACCTCACAGTTCTGGTTTCACCCATACACTTGTCTTTTGATGTTTTCTTGTAATTTGTTGCAGTCCTCTCAGTGATGATCTTCCTCCTAATTTGGTACTGTCTTGTGTGCAGCCCTGGAGTGGAAGTTAAATCATATTAGTCCAAGAATTAATTGTAAAAGTCCATCAGGCATTCTACAATGGGCTGGGAGTGGGTGGGTGGGAGTGAAAGGGCCATTCAGGATTCCTGCTGTGGATTACAGTCAGGTGGGCATTGTTTGAGAGCAGGACCACATTTAGCTGGATGCCAGTCTATGCGTGCAGAGGGAACAGATGAGACAGATCCACAAAGGAAGGGTAAGCCATTTGGATTGCTTTTAGAATTGTGCTGCCACGATCAGGGTAAACAGGGTGGGAAGTGAGAGTCCAAGACAAGATATCAGGTAATATTATATCTACAGGTTGACTTTAAGGGACTATCAGTGTTCTGTTTCTCCCTCGTGCAGGGGTTTCTGTACGTCTGTTCTCTTGGTGGAGTTATTCAAATTGCAGCGGCTGATTGTGATCAGCACAAGAACTTACACAACTGCATCTTTGCCTGAGATCCGCACTGTAGTTGGAGTAAGCGAGCATCTTGGTGCAAATTACACAAGGAACATTCTTGGAGCAGGCAAGAACGAGGATGTAGTCAGTCATGCACTCGAACTCAGAATCTAAGGACGAAGAAAGTAAAACACAGAGGGGAGCAATGAGGGGATGATATATGGTCAATCAATGTTAATTGTGCCTCTGTTCAGATTGATTTGATGCCCTGCTATATACAGGGGAGCTGTGCAGGGTGAGGACAAAGAACCTGATAAAGCTGGAGATGTGGAAGTGTTGACTATCTCCTCCAGTTCTCTGCCCAGAGGCAGGTCTGTGGCAAATTACACCCTGAACCTTGGCAACATGACTTGATTTACTTTTACCGTCAGTATGATGAGGAGGCAAGACCCCATTCCACCTCAGCCAGAGCAGGGATCGAACCATATGTCGGTGGCAATATCAGTCTGTTTAGCAGCTGTTTATCCAACTGAGTTAACTGGCCCTGAAGATGCAAGCCCCGCTCCCCCATTATTGTGGTGGGATTTGAACTCCTATCTGATTAGCACCAGTCTTGAATTCCTAGTCTAGTCGTAGCCGTTATGCTACTTGTCCAGCGTGACTAATGCAGTGTATGATTAACAGGTTTAAAACTTTGATTCCTCCAGTGAAATGACTTGCATTGCCTGGCAGGCAGAGCAGGAAATCGACAGCAGGAAGTTGAAATGATGGGGGGGCAGTGAGGGGTTGGAAGGCCATGGGAGCAGGCCGAAGTCAGAAACTGTGAGCTAGAGAACAGTCTGTCATCAGTAACTGGGGGAGACTGAAATCTGTGGGTAGTCAGTGGGGACAGAGGTCCAAAGCGAAGCTGGAAGTTGGGGCTGCTGTTGGGAATGTAACCATTTGGTTAAGCAGAGGCACCTGACCGAGGGGAACTGGGGATTGTCGAGGGAGGAGGGGGTGGTGGGTGGGAGGGCGCCAGAGATGTGCCTCGCCTCTCCTAGCCAGGGAAGGCTGAGAATTTCTTAGGGACCCTGGGGCAGCCCTCCTGGACAACAGGCCCACAAACACAGCAGCTCCCTTTCATGGCTGAGTTTCCCTTCCTCTTGGTAACCCACCCAGTAAAATACACGATACTCTGGGCTTCTCCTGATACAAGAAATGCCAAGTGGGAGATTAGATCCCGTATTATATTCTGCACAATAGTTTGGACTGCCCTGTAGGAGTGAATGGAAGCAATTTTTGTGGTAACTTTCAAAAAGGAACTGGATATATACTTAGGAAGTAAAGATAAACAAAGATAGTAAGAATTGCTGATGCTGGAGTCAGAGATAACACAGTGTGGAGCTGGAGGAGCATAGCAGGCCAGGCAGCATCAGAGGAGCAGGAAAGTTGACATTTCAGGTTGGGACCCTTCTTCAGAAATCTTTCTGTGTTACCTAAAGATAAACAAAGGACCTTTCGAGACACAAAATGGCAGTCAAATCATTTTGTTAGCTTTTTCAAAGAGCTAGCACAGTTTTTTGAATGGACTGATTGCTTCTTGCTCTGAATGTTTTTTTTAAATATCTTTTCAAGTAGGGCCCAGTACTCCTTTAGTTGCCCTAAAAGTATCTGCAAACATCATTTGGGATGAAGAGACACATCGTCATCCTCCAATACTTTTTATTCACCCCAGGGATATGGGCGTCACTGCCTGGTCCAGCATTTATTGCCCCATCCCTAGTTGCCCCTTCAGAAGGTGGTGGTGAGCTGCCTCCTTGAACCACTGGAGTCCACCTGCAGTGAGATGACCCACAATAACCTTAGGGAGGGATTTCCAAACCAAAATATGCCTCAAGAATGCAACGAAGAGTTAAATACCCCTTTCCTGCAACAGATCTGTAGGTTAGGGAAAGGGCCATTGTAAATTGCCCAGAGTGTCCAGGTTAGGTGGGTTAGCCATGGGAAATGCAGGGTTACAGGGATAGGTGGGATGCTCTTAAGAGAATTGGTGTGGATTGAATGGGCCAAATGGCCTGCTTTCACACTGTGGGGATTCTAAAATTCTATCTATAGTCTCCAGCTTTACTTAAAGTGATTCCTGCTGCAAGTGGGACACTCAATTTGAACTTAACCATGATATGACCTGCTTCTAGTTGCCTATATACAAGGTGAGACCTGACATAACCCACTATCAGGAACTCAGATTTATGAATGGATCTTGCTTTGGCTTTACTGCCCAGTTCTAACAGTTTATAAAATTAGTGTAGTTTACAAAGAATGAGCAAATGGTGCCAACAAATTCCTGCTACCTTTCAGTTTTTAGAGATTTGTACCTTCCCAACGCCATCCGAGGCAGGACAAATTTAAATCATTCTGTTCTGTCAAAATAAAAATCAATTAAATTTTAGCTGAAAACCAACAATTTATATTCCTTTCTTAAAAATGTATATTTTGGGGACTCTGAAAAAAAATTATATATACTCAAGGAGCAGAAGGTAAATCTAACTAAATCTGAATTCCATTATTTTCAGTACACTGAACGAGACAGTGTAGAAAATGTTTCAGTTTGAGTTATAGTATGGAGGGAAAGTTAGCTAGTCAGGTAAACTTCTACCATGGAATAGATATTTGGCCAATGCCTCTTTGGATGAACTGATCTGTTATTGTGCCTTGCAGTGGCTAAAATGTACTGTGCAAATCCTTTGCTGTATTTGTTCACATAACACACATTCCACTCAGTGGATGATAAAACTCTTGTATTATTTCCAACTTTTCTGACATTTTTCTCTCCTTAGGGTTGGTCAAGGACGTATGATTATTGGATATTGGTGGGTTGAACTGTCCATTAGTAAGAACTAAATTAGAAAAAAATCTGGAGAGAGTTAACAAGTAAATAAGGTGGGGAGGGGAAGTGAGGGGAAAGATGCTTTACAACTCATCTGCATGCATTAATGTCCTCTGGAGAAAAATTAGCTCAGTTTTCTAACAGGAGTTTCCAGCGAAACAGTGTTTGTTAAAGCAGGGCAATGTTCGTTTGTCTGAATAAGTTTAGCTGCTTGGTCTGAGTTTGCCTCCAGCAGTGGGTTTTATCTAATATGGCAAGGTTTCTTTTGTCACAGCTGAAGATGTCATGATATTGAGGAATGTGGCAGACATTTATTACAGAGGTTACCTGTTCTGCAGTCAGTTTTTTTT
This sequence comes from Ginglymostoma cirratum, assembly GCA_024137785.1. NCBI lineage: Eukaryota > Metazoa > Chordata > Chondrichthyes > Orectolobiformes > Ginglymostomatidae > Ginglymostoma > Ginglymostoma cirratum. The sequence goes on along the minus strand of JAHRHZ010000094.1, from coordinate 182,758 downwards.
TACACAATGCAGGATAAAGTAAAGCAGTAATTCATTAGCACATCTTTGGAGCAGGTGGGATTTGAACCTAGGCCTCTTAGACTTGAGGTGGGTGCACTACCACTGCACCACAAGCACCCTCAGATACATCCTTCCATGTGTAGGTAACAAGGCATCATGTAGACTTGTGGCACTGACCATCTCTGGCACTTCTGCTGCAACAGTTAAACCAGAGAATAATGGACTAGAGGTTAATGCAGCAAAGCCTAAACCATACTTCACTTGCTGTTCACTCTTAGGACCCTTTACAGCTGAGGTCACCTCCCTGCCTTAGCCAACATAACTCTTGTCTCACTGTGGCTTTCCTCTTGCAGTATTATAACAATATATTTGCTAACTTTCACCTGAAAGTTGTGTTGTCCCCAATTCTTGAATACCTACTGACTTGAATAATTGGTGGTTAAATTCAAAAATTAATACCAGCCATTGTTAGTTGTAGCTTGAGTTAAAATCCAGACACTTAATGCGAGTCAATGTGCCCTAACACACACTTGGAAGTGCCTGTTCTTGCTCCATATATCACTTCTGATACAATGCCAGGAATCCCTTTAACCTCTTGATGGAAGTCTGCTTACGTTAGTGTAAATTTAATACCAAGCTGAATTGTGGACAGTTTTAGATCCTTGAATTCAACATAATGTACGGATTGTATTTGAAGCCAGGGTATGATGTTGAAGCACAGTGCCTAACCCAAATTGCCATCCAGCGCTTCCTGTGCTGGTTTTAAAACTGAATCTGTACCACATTGTTAAAGGTAATGGCTGGCTTTTGCTGTGCATGTGACTCCCTGAACCTTTCTAATGAGAGGTGTTTGAATGAAGGTAACATTAGGCTCTATTCTGTTACGTTGAATCTAGATGTTTCTTTCCTCTAGCAGGGACATTTTACAAGATATTAAAAAAAAGGCAATGCTTTAGTGGTGTGTCAGTCACCATCAGGTAATACACTAATCTGTCCATTGGTTGTGGGGGTGCTACCAAGCATGTTGCTCAATGATTTAAAGCAGTGAGCTCCTGAAAGGACACACTCCACATTTTGTGGATTCCAACTGTGCGAGTTGGCCTGGGATCGGTCGTATGATTAATTGTTTCAAAAAGAACCATATGGGTCCATTGCACCTCCTCTAACACTCAAGGAGTCAAGATTGTGGAATAGTCATTCTTTTTTAATGGAATTGTGTCAGACGCCATAGCATGTAGGAAGATGATAAAGAATTAAAGGAGAAACATACCTCTTTTACAGTATAGAATGAGGCCATTTGCTCCATTGTGTCTGTACTGGCTCCCAAAAGCTCCTACACAGCTAGTCCCACTCACCAGCCCTATCTTCGCAGCCCTCTAATGTCCGAAACTATATCCAGCTCTCTACTGAAACCTGCAATGGAACCCGCCTCCAGCACTCTCCCAGGCAGTGCATTCCAAATCCCAACAACCCTCTGAGGAAAGAAGTTTCTCCTCGTCTCACTCCTAGCTCTCCTGCTGACAACCTTGAAACCGGTAAAATTATTCATGGCCTTACCGTAGCTCTTTCCCACTGACATTCTGCTTAGGCTTTGGTTCAGCTTCAGGGGCAGATTCTGGAGAGCAACGTTAATTGAAACAAATTTAGAATTAACATGATGTCCAACAGTTTAAAATTATTATTTGTTTTTAGTGCCGATGCGTTGCCATAATATTTTCTTGCATTTCATAAGCTGCAATAGAAATTATTCTGGGGTTGTGGATGATCATTCAGATGCGTCGCTGTACTGTAAGATCCCCTCAATAGCCCATTGTGAATGAAGAATATAAACGTTGATCACCACAGCACAGCATTACTAATGGCAGGGAAGGCAATTAGTGCCGATAGCTGTTTTGGATGGCATCCATTAGATTATGCTGTCCACTAGCCTCCAAACTCAGTGATCACGGATTCTATTGATTTTGTTCATTTTGCCTGTTGCATTCATCTCCATAATTCTCACTTTCTCAGGAACTCAAGAAAGACTTAATGTTATTTGGCCCATGATAGATCCTGATAGATCCTTAGCTTTGTAAGAAAGGGCTTGGAGTACAAAAGTAGATTTTCACAATTGATTTATTCTAATCTACAAGTGATTAATTCAATGTAGATACTTAAGCTGGAGAGGGTTCAGAGAGATTGACCAGGATGTTGCTGGGTATGGAAGGCTTGAGTTATAAAGAAAGGCTGGATAGGCTGGGACTTTTTTCCCTGGAGCATAGGAGGTTGAGAGGCGACCTTATAGAAGTCAATAAAATAATGAGGGGTATAGATAGAGTTAAAAGTAGTTGTCTTTTCCCTAGGGTGGGGGACTTCAACATTAGGGGGCACATATTCAAAGTGTGAGAAGAGAGATTTAAAAAAGACACGAGGGGCAATTTTTCTACACAGAGGATGGTTTGTGTGTGGAATGAACTTCCTGAGGAAGTGCTGGATGTGGCTACAATTACAATGTTTAAAAGACGTTTGGATAAGTTCATGAATAGAAAGCTTTGGAGGCAGATAGGCTGGGTGGGACTAGCTTAGTTTGGGATAATAAAAACCGAAAGAATTGCAGATGCTGTAAATCAGGAACAAAAACAGAAGTTGTTGGAAAAGCTCAGCAGGTCTGGCAGCATTTGTGAAGAAAAAAATCAGAGTTAACGTTTCGGGTCCGGTGACCCTTCCTCAGAACCCCGCGTCTCCTACTCAGAGATGTTATCATACATCTCTGGGATAGGTAGGAATTGAATTTAGGCCTCCTGGTTAAGAGGTAGGGACAGGGAGAGAAAGAACTCTGTCTCATGTAAACACTGATGTGCTGTGATTTTATTTTTTGGTGTTCTTTCTATATTAAAAAGACAAACATGCTTCTGCTTTACCAAGGTGATTTTCCTGTAAGGAAGTCATTATCGCTTGTTTATATTCCTAACAATCTGTACAAAATGAAATTGTTTGTTTTTGCATTAACATTGTGAAGTGTTGTCCATAATGATGGTAAGTTGTGGTCATCGTTCATTGGGAATTAGGTTTGTCTGTCTTCTGAGGATCATGGTCTTGCTTAAAATTGCAAAGACAGTGGGAATGAGGTTTTTATTCAAATCACCAGAGCCGGTAATCGTTCTATTTTCATCTTTAGTGTGTGTACGGCAAAATTGTTTAAATTCATTTGTTGTATGTTGTATGGGTAACCCAAGATTCGTGGCAACTACTTTGAAATGTTATTCATCTATTTACTGGGCATTTTGATGATCAAAGTCACTAAAAAAAACTAATGCAGAATATTTGGGATCCTATGTCTTGGCTTTATTGGTGAGGTGGAAGTAGAGCTTACACTTCCCCAGTCTTCCATTATGATGAATATCGGAGCAGCGTTTTCCATAAGGAGAGATGGAACGTTAAAGGAAAAGTTGCAGTGGGCTAAGTAATTGGAAGGTGAAAGCTATATGTGATAAAGAGCGAGCAAATCTATTTCATTTATAAGTCAGATTGTTATCCCACAAATAACTGGACATTAATCAATTTCCTTTTGGAAACTGTGGATCAACATCCAATTTTACTGAGTGATTCACTGTGATCTGGAAATATTTTGCTCTTCTGTGCTTTGTTCTTCACTTATACGCTATGTCAGGTCCTCAGCTGGTCTTTATCCTATAAAAGGCGTTAGTATGCCTATAGGGACTAATAATCTGAAAAGGAAGGAATTTCCAAACAACCCCTGATGAAAGGAATCAATGGAAAAGATAGCTCACTTTTTCCATTTAATGGATTTGCTTTCACCAGCAAACATCTTCTATCAAGATGCCCAGCATGGTTAATGCCCAGATGCAACATTTATGTAGATTCTTATTAGCTGGGTTCTCAAAAGTCTTGATATCACAAATTCCCCGGAGACTCTTTTATTCAACTCTTTTAATAAATCCTGTAAAACAGTGTGACTGACTGGCAAAGCTGAAGCAATAGGGGTGTTTACATTCCACTTTAGAATTTCTACTCTAATTCTGGTTTTCTGTCTGTTTAAATGTTTCTCAACAACTACTCTGTGGTTAGCACTGCTGCCTCACAGCACCAGGGACTCAGGTTTGATTCCACCCTTGGGTCACTGTCTGTGTGGAGTTTGCACATTCTTCCCGTGTCTGCGTGGGTTTCCTGCGGGCACTTCAGTTTCCTCCCACAGTCCAAAGATGCGCAGGTTAGGTGGATTGGCCATGCTAAATTGTCCATTGTGTTCAGGGATGTGTAGGTTAGATGCATTAGCTATGGGAAATATAGGGTTGGGGATGGGTCTGGGTGGGATGGTCTTCAGAAGGTTTGGGTGGACTGGTTGGGCCGAATGGCCTGTTTCCACACTGTGGGGATTTGATGATTCTATGATACTCTGTAAGGGGCTTTAAATTTTAAATGTTTCAATAATCGAATGAATGAATATAATCCCAATTTACTCAACGTCTCCTCATAAAACACGCCCTCCATGAGATCATCTTAGGGAGCCTTCTCTGGTATGCATCTGATGCCAGTCTATCATTCCTTAGATAAAGGGCCCAAAACTGCTCACAGTATTCCAGCTGTCGTCTGATTGATGTCTTTTGTAGTTTTAACAAGATCTCCCTAGTTTTACATTCCATTCCCTTTGAAACAATGACCAACATCTTATTTGCCTTCCTGTACTTTTTTAACTTGGATGCTAGTTTCTTTTAGTGATTCATGCACAAGGATTCTGTGTCTTTTTATTTGTTTCTTTAATCTGTAATTATGTGCTGAAACAAGAAAAATAATTGTTCTAGAACCAGGAATTGCAAGGATTGCTGCATAGTTTGAAAGTAAGTAATAGATATTAATTGTGAACATTGCTTGCATGGCTGTTGGAACAGCTGGTAGTAGGTGTATCGGAGATAAAAGGTACTGCAGATGCTGGCGAATCCGAGATA
>JAHRHZ010000094.1:137411-175403 GCA_024137785.1 Ginglymostoma cirratum | reverse complement strand
CATCCCGCCCCCTTGACCTGTCCGTCCTCCCTGGACTGACCTATCTCCTCCCTACCCCCCTACCTACACTCACCTTTACTGGCTCCATCCCCGCCTCTTCGACTTGTCTGCCTCCTCTCCACCTATCCTCTCCTCTATCCATCCTCTATCCGCCTCCCCCTCTCTCCCTATTTATTTCAGAACCCTCTTCCCCTCCCCCATTTCTGATGAAGGGTTTAGGCCCGAAACGTCAAGTTTTCCTGCTCCTATGATGCTGCTTGACCTGCTGTGTTCATCCAGCCCCATGCTTGTTATCTCTGGTCGTAGGTGTTGGTGACTATAACTGAGGATTACATACAAATGGAGCTTTAGTTGGCAAACAGGTAGCAGAATGGGTTGTGCATTAGTAACTAATTGTCAATAACAAGGAACTTATGCCTGCCAACAACTATATGATTGATTCTCATGCAGCTGAACAGCTTGGGACTGTGAACAAGATACAGTAAATCTTCTGGACCATGACCAGCATAAGAGCTCTCCTTCTGTTCTTTGCAGTAAGAAACTGTATATCTGAAAAAAACTAGTTTATCTTTCTTTCAGCAGTTGCTGTAAGCTCTGACTTTTACAACTAAATCAGAAACCCTGAGTCTTTTGCAGATCAGTTGATATAAAAGCAGTGTTCTGAATAGCACAGAATCATAACCATCCCGATAGATCAACTGAACAATAGCCCTTGGGGCCCGCTTTCCAAGTGTTCACAACAGCCGTTGGGGTGTGTGTGTGTGTGCGTAAGGGGGAGTTTACAAAAGGACTAGAGTTTTAATCTGCAGGGTTAAATACCATGGATTCAAAACTGTTTACATGTAGCTACAGTTTAATTGTTAGCAATAAATAGCAATGTTTGTTCAGTGCAGAAACTGAGTCCATGCTCTCCGGGTCTAAAAAATGTCAGTTTTGGGATTTTGCATGGTTGTTAAAGCTTTAGTTTTGTGATGACTCTGGGAATGGCAGGCCTTCATTTCCATCATGCGAACCCACTGAGGGATAACGACCCTCTGAGCTAGGGTTTCCTGCAGTGTTTCGCTACTTAAATAATATTCAGCTTTGCTATTCTTCCAGACAAAGTCAGAACTCCACATTTTCCCACATATTTCATCAGCCATATTTTTGCTCAATCACTCAACCTTGTCTATATCATATCCATAGATTAATTGTGGCAGGAACCTTGCAAGTCTAATTTCTCAAAAGTCTCATAACCAGGAATTTCAAATACCCCTCTTTCCAGCGTTCTCTCTTAGTTTCATAGAAACATAGAAAACTTGGAACATAAATAGGCCATTTGGCCCTGCCCCACCATTCAATATGATCATGGCTGATCATCTAACTCAGTCTCCTGTTCCTGTCTTCACCCCTTACCCTTTGAACCCTTAGGCCCTAAGAGCGTTATCATTCTGCTTAAAAACAAAACGTGAATTTGGATTAAAATGATATGTCACAATCACAAACTTTTTTGGCAAGTAAAGAGCTTGTCTGTTACAGGTTTTTGGATTTTTAAAGTCGATAATTCTTACGGTTTTATTATTGTAATTTGCTCCTGGAAGAGAATTTCATTGACCCCTGTATTCAGCCAAGTATCTAAATAGGCAAGAGGAGAATGAGAGGATCAAACAGAAACCCTTTAACACGATGCCCTGACTTACTAAAATGTATCTCATTCTGTCAGTAAATTCTCCTCATCTTCAGATCAAGACACAATCTGTAAACCAATAGACTATTTTATTTGACATTAAACAGGTCAATGAACAATAGTCAGTGCAAGGCAGTTTACACATTGTGATTTCCAAATGTTACTCTGCATTGTCTGTCAAATCTCAAAGATCCTACCCTGAGCTATTTTTCAATGTATCTAACTCCTGAAAATAATTGCTCACTTCTTACATATTGAAACATTGTGGTAAACTCAACTCAGCACAACCATTCTCGTTGTATATTCACCTTTTAAGCTTAATACTGTCGCTGAACTGTAATTTTAAATTGTTTGATAGTGTGCAGAATCAGAAGAAATCTGCATTTCTCTTTAAGATGTGATAGGACAGACTTTGTCATCCTTTTGATGTTTATAATTAAATGAAGCGGTTAATTGATCTATGTGAAATACTTTCAATTGCCAGATGGTTCCTTTCCATACACACTGGCAGCCACCAGACCATGCATACCAAGGACTTGCAGAGCTGTTTGTCTCTGCCTTGCCCTAAGGTGGAATATTAGTCAGACTGTAAATTATTTCCAACATGTAACAAGCAGCCTGTTGACTGACTTACAAAATCTTCAATCTAAAATATTGTTGCTCTTGTCACAGGGAACCACTGGATCTGAACATTTTGATCATTTGCAAAGTACAACAACTTCTTTCCACGGATAAATGATCTAACTGGAGGAGAGGAGATTTTAAAAAACTGCATCATTCAAAAACTTCAGAGTCATATTCAAGAAAAAGTGTCCTTAAGTTAGACCTGTAAACGGGCTTTTTGTTTTTACTTTACTCAGTCTAATGCTGTTACAAGAAAAAAAAACCCTGTTAGAGTTCGATACTGATCAATTCTTTCGCCTTTTGTGGTGAACATGATGATAGCAATAATGTCACTGACAAGGGATTGGTCTTTCCGGTCATGACAAAGTTCATATCTAATATTTGATCATGTCGTTACATGGGGTAATTCTAATTGTGTACAATTACAATTGTGTAAGCAGGAGGACAAATTCTTTTATCACATATTGTTGTCCAAGGAAATGGTTCTGATTAGGCTAATGTTGGTGATTGCATTCTTCTCCACTAATATGAAGGTGACATAAGGATTTGTCTAAATTACTAATGTTACTTCTATCTTGTTGTAATCATGCAATAAACTATATTTTGTTTAGGACAAGAATCTGTTGTAGTTAAGACACTCTAGTGGTTTTCCTCTGGTTGTGGTTGCATCACAGCACATACAACCCATATAACTCCCTGTAGAAGCACAAAGTGAAAGAAATGATACCAACGAGCATGACAATCAAAATGGAGATATCAGCCTTGGTTTTTGTGCAGGTGTGGGAGAACGTGGCTTGTGTACTTTTGTAGCTTCCAACTGTCCCGTCACATAACCATCTAGCGCTGCCTAATCTCAATTTCCTATTTAACCCTGAATGATTGGAGCCTTATCCATCACCGCGGCTGTCTATTTGCTCAGCAATGATGCCCATGTCAGCCTTGCTCTGCTGAGCCATTTATCCATATCTGTCATCTCCAAATTCACATTTGTCAGAGATTTCTTCAGTAGCTCCCAAGCACCATTCTGAATTAATACCAATCAAATTAATTTATTCATTCTTTCTCAAGTACCCGTTGTTTGCTGGTTCTCAGTCCAGTTTCAAAAGTCTATTTTTTCAACCTTTGATGACTTCCCTAATTATCTTACTAGAACATAAGTATTATACAAGTGTAGGTAGCCAAGAATGGCCTTTGCAAAGATAGACTTAATCCTGGAGTCTTGAAAATCTGACCCCTTTTAGTAACTCAATCAATGACATGAAGGTTCTTTATTTCTTCTCCTCCTTCAATGTTTTTCTACATTTCAAGTACAGTGCAGTGCAAGTTGTTGTAGTAAAATAGGATGCCTGTATGTAAAATATATCAATGTATACACACAACTCTATATATTTTGCTAACATAAACAATATGTTTTATGCAACAAGAACAGAAATTGCTGGAGAAACTTAGTAGGTCTGGGAGCATCTGTGTACAGAAAACAGAGTTAATGTTTTGAGTCCAGTGATCCTTCTTCTGAACGCAAGAACACAGAATGTGTGTTTTATGCAATGTGTACTTTGTGCGACATTTAGCTGGTTTGAAGGATGTGCATATGAGTTATCAGCAGGAGGATGCTACTTGACCCCTTGAGTCCCTGCCATTCAATAAGATTGTTGCTATTCTGTTTGCAACCTCAGTAGCACGGTGGCTTAGTGGTTAGCTCTGCTACCTCACTGCACCAGGGACCCAGGTTTGATTCTACCTTCAAGCAATTATCTTTGTGGAGTTTGCACATTGTCCCCGTGTCTGTGTGGGTTTCCTCCAGGTGCTCTGGTTTCCTCTCACAGACCAAAGATGTGCAGATTAGGGTGGATTGGCCATGCTAAATTGCCCTGCAGTGTCTAGGGATGCGCAGATTACGTGGGTTAGCCATGGGATATGCAGTGTTACAGGGGTAAGGTAGGGGGTGGGTCTGGGTGGGATGCTCCTTGGAGGGTCGGTGTGGACTTGATGGGTAGAATGGCCTGTTTCCACACTGTAGGGATCCTATGATTAACACATTTCCACCTACTACTGATAAATTTCATCCCCTGCAACTGGTATTCCCTTGCTATACTATTCCAAAACATTTTGAACCTTATTGTAATATGTAAGTATACACATCAATGGAGTGACTCTCAATCACTCCCGTAATACAAACCAAACCACTAGTGTATCTGGTCCACTAATGTCCATTAGGGAAAGAAATCTGCCTTCCTCCTTCAGTTTGGCCCACATGTACCTCAGGCCCATTGTGACGCTGTCCCTCAAAACCATCAAACCATTGCATTGGGTGGATCAGAGCCAACAGATCCAGATTGGATGAATTTTTAAAATCCTGAAATAAATCAGAGTAAAATGAGTGAAAGGCATGAAGTAATTGGAGGAACAGCACTGTGCATTTGTTTTGAGTGAACCAATCTTCAAAATATTGATCCTGTGAATGATACAGTAACTGTATAAAGTTTCATTGATGGGATTATCAATGACTGTATGCGAGCTCAGGAGAATCACAAGGATGCTGAAACCACAGGACAAACACTGAAGTCTTCTCCATTTAATCACTGAGGATTGCCAGTGTTTAATGTACAGAGTACCCATAATGTATCGTGACAGGAAAGTACAAATGATTAATTTCATTGAAGTTGTACTGTCTGATTTGTAAATTATTTCTGGGGTTTTCAGTTATTGCCAATTATTTTCTCTATTTTATGTGATTTATTAAAGTATATATAGACAGTATGTATATTTAACTTATACAATTCAGCACATACAGATATATATATCTATAATATATCGATGTATATGAATTATATATCACTCAGTGAATGGTCCTGTCACACACAGGGCCCCCAGAGGGGAAAGCCCTGAAGGGGGCGGAACGTTTGTTCCGGGCGCGGGGACAGTCGGACTCTCGATCCGGTGGCGCCAGCAGGAGACCGGCCGGAATTGTGTTCCCTGGGCTCGGTGCGGCCTCAGACCCCTGGGGGTGGGGAGGACCGACAGGAGCAGCATCAACTCACCGAGAGCGGCCTGGGTCCAGCTCCACCCGAGAGACCCTCACCACCACCCCCACACACCGGGTCTGTGTCCCTCAGGGTGGGGGTCTGTGTCTGTGTGTGTCCCTCAGGGTGGGGGTCTGTGTCCCTCAGGGTGGGGGTCTGTGTCTGTGTGTGTCCCTCAGGGTGGGGGTCTGTGTCCCTGTCTGTGTCCCCCAGGGTGCGGGTCTGTGTCTGTCTGTGTCCCTCAGGGTGGGGGTCTGTGTCTGTGTGTGTCCCTCAGGGTGGGGGTCTGTGTCCCTCAGGGTGCGGGTCTGTGTCTGTCTGTGTCCCTCAGGGTGCGGGTCTGTGTCCCTGTCTGTGTCCCTCAGGGTGCGGGTCTGTGTCCCTCAGGGTGGGGGTCTGTGTCCCTCAGGGTGGGGGTCTGTGTCCCTGTCTGTGTCCCTCAGGGTGGGGGGTCTGTGTCTCTGTCTGTGTCCCTCAGGGTGCGGGTCTGTGTCTCTGTGTGTGTGTCCCTCAGGGTGGGGGGTCTGTGTCTCTGTGTGTGTGTCCCTCAGGGTGGACGTCTGTGTCTCTGTGTGTGCCCCCCAGGCTGGGGGTCTGTGTCTGTGTGTTGTGTGTCCCTCAGGGTGAGGGTCTGTGCCTGTGTCAGTTGGGGTGAGGATCTCAGTCTGTATCTGTTGACAGAGATTAATGTTTCGTGGTCTGTATCCGGTGATAGAGGTGCGGGTCTCCAAGTCTACCAGCTGCTTTGACAGGAGTGATGATCTCTGGATTTGTCTCCTCGCATCAACAGGATTGAAGATCTTTTGATGCTCATCGAAAGGGTTTAAATCTTTGACTACGTTTCCCCGTGAATGAGACTCTGGGTTGTTCCGTTGGCGTCTCTCTCTCCTCTTTGGGTCATTGAGTTCACTCATCCCTTGGCACTGTACATCAGGTCTGAAGCCATTCGACAAGCCTGGAGCATATCTGTGGATGGTTGTGGATTTTGACAGAAACACTGAGAACAGGAGTCAATCCACGCCAAGAGAGACTATGAGACAGAAACTGACTGAAAGCTGAATGAGTTAAGGAAGATGATGTACTCCTCCAGACGCAAACCTGTTCTCTATTTCACTAAGGAAGATAGCAGGTAAACTGGAATGTAGCATGCACACTGAATAAGAGAGAGCTGAGATCTGCATTTTATTTCTCAAGGCATTTAAAAATAACTTGAGTATTTCCTAAATGGTGAAAAATTCTACGCTGGCTGACTGCTTTTCCAGCAAAGCATTCACCTAGTAAGTGAACTGACCTAAGACTAGTTCGTTTATGGTACAATATAGATTAGCAGTATGAATAGCTTTTGTGTCATAATTTGCTAAGTGTGGTTGTGCATCGACATATCAGGTCTACAAGTATAGAATATGATAAAATGGATAAGTATGCTTTGGTTTTAAATCTTGCTGAAATAAGGAGACTTTGTATTTTTTTAATCTTGCACTTATTAGGACAGATGAATGGCAAATGACAGAGGGAACAACAATTTATCTTGCATGGGACACGGTGTTGCTTGGTTGGTAAGTGGACTCTGGTTGACATGGAGAAGGAACCAGGGATCAGTATCCTCCAGGTGGTAGTAAAAACTGCCGATGCTGGAGTCAGCGATAACACAGCATGGACCTGGAGGAACACATTAGGTCAGGCCCATTTCTGAAGGAGGGTCCCGACCCAAAACGTCAGCTTCCCTGCTCTTTGGATGCTGTCTGACCTGCTGTGCTTTTCCAGCTCCATACTTATTGACTATAGCTTCCCACATCTGCAGTCCTTACTGTCTCAAAGAGATGTGTTACGTGATGCCAGTTGTGGGGATTTAAAGCCTATGTACCTGGTATCACACTGACAGTGAAATTCGGGTACCATATTACTCACGTGGGAGGATGTCATCTTTTTGGCTTTATGGCATCATCTTGTTCACAGTGAATGTCTCATAGCAGCATGAAGTGACCATCTTCACCTGTAGTTGACAGTTTTAAGACACCTTAACCTCCCACAGTAATCTAAGATGGACCGAAAGTGTTTGGCTATACAGGACTGAAAGTGGTTGGCTACATCTCTCTCCTTGTCTATCTATTGATTTCTGCACCACAGTCATCACAGCTCATAATGTTTCTGATTCATGGTTAAACTACTTTGCACTCTGAGGTCTTGTGGCACACTGGATAACATCCCTGCTTTAGAGTGAGTCTGAACCTCTACCACCTAAAAGCTTGATGGGCCGTCTACCTAGGGTATGAGTATATGTCCACGAATTGTGCATAATCATCTGCATACCTTACTAATTTGTCTCAAATCCAGTCATGGGATGTGTTAGGATGGCCATAACTGACTGCTTGTTGAAAATGTAATAATGAGCTGTTGCTGTGAACTGCTGCAGTCCAAATGGTTTGATAAAACTGAGTGGTTTGTTAGGCCATTTCAGAGTGTAGTTAAGAGTTAATCACATTGTGGGTCCAGAGTCACACGTCGGCCAGATCAGGTCAGGCCAATTGAAGACCTACAAGAGGTTGTGCCTACTTTGTTTTTCAATGTGCTATTGAATGCACCGCGTTGAGAGGTGCTAACAGATGAGCATATTGCAGTGTACAGTTAGTGGTCTATGCAATATAGAATCACTGTAAGGTGCTGAATAAATCACAAGTATTAGTTTGTATGTTGCAATTGTTTTTGGCAAATATCATACAGAGCCGTTCGAGGTGCAGCATTGCTCAGAAATAATACATCTTTAAATATATGGTGTAGCAACGTGCTTTGTTGGCATTGTTTGCACAGAGCCCTGTTTGGAATCTGTGTGTCACCATTATGTTCAGTGAGCTTTGAATGCTGTGTTTGTACAGTATTCATTTTCCTTAAACAGTAATTTGTACCTTAATCACTGGCAGTTAAATAAGTATTTACTTCTGTCTTTTGCTGAAATGTGGTTTTTTTTGAATCTGTGTCAAATTAGCATTTTGAAATTGTGTCTTGCTACTGTTGATCTGTTACGGTCACTGTTTCACTCTTGTCTTTAAGTAGGACTTTACCTTTTATAAATAATAAGGAGATATTGGTGATTTGAAGAGCATGCTTATAAAGTCCCTATTCCTCCTCGTCTCCACCCGGCCCCACCTCATGCTTTCTCTTCTCTCCCCTCTCCCGTTTCTGCTCCCATTTAGTTAAACTAGAGTAATGCTGCATAATGGGATTTGAGTAAATATTGTGAGTGTTGACATCAATTACCCAACGTTCTGAGCAGACAGGACCCAGGTGGAGTAGTCTGGGCAAATGCAGCACAAAGTAAGCAGCTTAGTGACGAATAAATGATTGAAAAATATCACGAGCAGTGGCTTCACCACTGGCTAGTGTTCTTTATACATTGTATGCTTTTTAATTGAGTTAAGCAGGTATGAAAAAAGATGGTATTATGAGACATTGTAAAACACCTTATTTATCACATCTGCATGAAGGCTATTGTTCCAGCATAAACTCAAACCTTATATTACAGACGTGTGAAGTTGGTGGATACGGTCCAGTGACTGTTAAGAATTTACTTTAATACTCTCGAGGCTTGCTCTGTGCATGCAGCAGCATGTATTCAGCATTAATGGCCACTTGAATAATCAAACTATTTCAGTGATATATCTTTTAATTGTTTGGTTGTTTGGCAAGGCTGGCGCTTGAGTCAGTCTCTCCGTAGATCTCGTTCTGAGGAACAGTCACCAGACCCCGAACGTTAACTCTGTTTTTCCCTTCACAGATGCTGCCAGACCTGCTGATCTTTTCCAGCAACTTCTGTTTTGTCTCCCTAGGTCAGTCCAGTTTGTGAGGGGCTTATGTTTTTGTGCCGCTGCATATGAGCAAGTCTTGTATAACGTCAGGATCCTAATTTTACAACAACAACAAAAACAAAGTTGCTGGAAAAGCTCAGCAGGTCGGGCAGCATCTGTGGAGGAAAAAACAGAGTTAATGTTTCGGGTCCGGTGACCCTTCCTCAGAACTTTACAACATGTGTAACGATCCAAAAATACTAAGTGTGTGTGTGTGTGAGAGAGAGAGAGAGAGATGTGCATGTTAGTGTATCAGAACTCTGCAGTTAGTACAGTGAACATACTGACTTGTGCACACTTAAGTTCTGAGTGTTTCTTGTCTTTCCCACGAAAGGTTCCTCTATCAGAAGCATTATGTTTGTTCTTCTGCTTCTGATTGGACTGACTACTTTTCAGCAATTTTAAAATTTTGTGCTGAGGGTGTGTGATGAAACACAGGGCTACTTTCAATGACATAGACTATCCTGGGGAGAACACACGTTCATTTCTTAAGAGAGAGTAAGAATTGCTGATGCTGGAGTCCGAGATAACACAGTGTGGAGCTGGATGAACACAGCGGGCCAGGCAGCATCAGAGGAGCAGGAAAGCTGACATTTCGGGTTGGGACCGTTTTTCAGAAACGGGGGAGGTGGAAGGGGGCTCTGAAATAAATAGAGAGAAGAGGGGTGGGGCTGGGGAAGGTAGATGGGATGGTGATAGGTGAGTGCAGGTAGGGAGTGGTGGGGACTGGTCAGTGAGGTGGGAGGGGCGGATAGGTGGGAGAGAAGACGGACAGGTCAAGGAGATGGGGATGAGCGGGAGATAGGTGGGAGAGAAAATGGACATGTTCATTTCATGCGTGTTTTTACACCAGGCCTTCAGTAACCATTTGAGACTACTTGTCATTTAATATTTCTGCATGTTGCCAAGTTGCAGTGTGGGAATGTCATTAAAACCAAGTACACTTTGTTTATTTTGAGTGGGCAAGGAACACTGTCTGCGATGGGACTTTTTTAAAAGCTAGTGATTTTATAGTTGGAACAACACTTATTAACTAAGCTCGTCAGTTGATGTTGGAATCCAGATTTGAATATACTGCATGAAGTTGTGTGTAATAACAATAATATTGTTAACCTGCAATAATATTGGTCCTGGGTGTATGCATTTCTCAATGTATCAGCATGCCAACCGTCTTGAATAGGCTTAGGAGCTAATGAATTGCAAAATATGGAAATATGTTTTGAATTATTTAAATTTGGAGTAAAGGCTGCAACATTTAACAGCTACAGTACTTTGGCATAAACAAGAGTGTCTCTGGTTAGGACCTAAGCCCATTGCAGTCAGGAAAAACAAGCTCTAAGCATTTGCAACAGCTGTTTTGGTAGTCAGTCCCACTACCACAAATGTCTTCTGTAGCTTTATTAAAACTTGCTCTTTCTAGCCATGCCATTTAGTCTGTCTGGAAATTAAAGTGTGTGTGCGCTGTTGTGTTTTTCAGGTCAGGCCTGCTCCTTAGGATGTTACCAAGAAGATGTTCCATCTTTAAACTGTTCTGTTCATTAATAATACTCGGATTCTTCTCAGTTATATGGCTGCATTACAACTGCACAATAAACAGCAGTCAAAGCAGCAATGATGATGTGTTGGTGCACAAGTCCTGCCAGGAAGAGACAGACAATTCTGCATGGGGCCCTCACAAAATCGCAATCATTGTCCCTTTCAGGGAACGTTTTGAAGAACTATTGACTTTTGTGCCATACATGCACGCATTTTTAAACAGGAAGAAAATCAGGCACAAGATCCTTGTAATCAACCAAGTTGATCACTTCAGGTACTGGGGAGGGGATTGACAGAATCACTTTTGAGTAATCTTTTGTCAGTGCGAATCAAATACTTTTAGTAGTAACCATATATTTAAGGAAAGTCACAGCAGGCTGAGAGTTTTTAATCAAGCATTATTAGAATCCTGCCTTTCCATAATCAGTAGCAAGAGTTAATAAAGATATCTAAAATTAATTTGTCTTTTTTCAACACTTCACCTCAGACCACGTTCCTGCGATAATTGCTGGTATTGTGCTGGTCGTTCCTCTGCTGAGATCTTAAAAAGTAGTGAGTTTTCTGCCCTCAAAAATGATTAATGAGATTCTTATGATGCCTCCACTGAAAACAGTCTGTTTTCAATTCAGACCAGAAGAATACAGCTACTGACCACAGTCTAAATGGAGATAATATGTTATTTGTATAACTAAGGTGAAGGACGTGCAGATGGAGGTCATCCACGAGATGATTCCTTGAGCATCTGTAGAGAGACACTTGTTGACATTGGTTGGTGGGATTGGAGCTAAAGACTTGTAAGATTTCAATTTGTGAATAAATTTAAAACTGAGTAAAGATTGACCTCTGGCCTGCTTCACCAATTGGCTGTCAGGAATTTAATACAGTGGGGCATATGTGCATTCGGGGAATGGAGTAATACAGGCCACAGCCAGTAGGCAGCAATTGGAAAAGAAAATGAGGCAGCAGAGGCTGTCCATTTGTTTGTGACTGTCCTGCACTAACACCCAAGATTTACATTTGCTGCATGTTATGTACATGTCCCACTCTAGTATATGCATGTCTGTCCAAAAAAGATATTTTAATTGACATGCTTGGACATATTACGACACATCTCCTGGGCAGGCATGACTTTAACCTGGACCTTCTGGTCCACAGGTAGGGACTCTACCGCTGCACCACAAAATGCTTCCTTTCCAATACACGCTTCAAATTTATTTTTGGTTGGGTTGTTTTTGGGCTTTCTATTTAGTCTGTTTGTGTGTTTATTTTTCACTTAATAACTTTCATCTGCTAATGATTTCCAATGTATGATATGCATACCTATAACTGCTTATTTTCCCTCCAGTAATAAATCTTCCACATTAGTAAGATAACTCCTGCGATATCAGTAGACGGGGTTTCTGGTGAAGGTAACCTCAAGCCAGCTGGGGGGAATAGCAGAACAGGAATCAGAAGTTCTATGGAATTAGGCACCAACTCGATGATGTTACATCCAAGTGCTACCTGTAATTGCAAAAGCAGCAGTGGTCAAGTTTTTCGTTCAACTTTTAATTAGCTAATCTTTCCACTGCCTTCAGCTTTCAAAGGAAAGCTCTGTAGCCCATCACACACAATCAATAATGGTGGTGGTCAGTAAGGCATGATGTGTGAATAGGACACTCCATGTCTGCTTTGGTAAACCGTACGAAAGTGAAAAAGACAAAGCCAAAGTGTTGGCAAGTGCCTTTAGTTAGAAGTGCTGAGTAAGCAATCATATTTGTCTCTCAGTTGTGATATTAGTTGCTGAATGCAATGGAAACAGCAAAGTCTGTGGGTCCTGGCAATGTTCTGAATGCTGAAGATTATGCACTGCAACTAGCCATCTCCTAACCTAAGCTTTTTGAGGCAATTAAACTGGGACTAACCAGACATTGTGGGAAGATTACCCAGGTATGTTCAAAGTGCAGAATCTAAAGTGGAGGAATCTAAAACTAACCAACGGTCAGCCTTTCAGTTTCCTCGTAATCATCAGCTAAACAATGGAAAAAATGATCAATTGTGTCACTCAATTTTGATAACCTACCCTGCTGTTGTTCAGCTCCTTACCGGAACTGCAGCCCAAACAACAATCTATATTTATAAATGCAAGAACAGAGGCGACAGATCTTTGCACCCACACCCAACCCCTGACACACACATACACACACACACACACGTGCTTGTTGTCTAATGTTTTGCTCCTGAAGCTACATTTGCCATATAAGGATTTTGACCATGTTCCCCAATCCCATCCTGCCACCTGAACTGCACCTGTACAAAAAGCCAGATTATTTAGATCAGGCCTCAAGATAGATGGCAGCCCACGAATTGATTGCTCTGATTCTCATACACAAGGCTGTCCTCTGTGTGTACTTTTTTTTAATGGTATCTCACAAAAAGGAAACTGGCTTTAATGAAGCAACTGTATTCTTTAGGATTAGTCAACTGTATTCAGCTATTGACTTCAAATCAGTGATCAGTTTTTTTAAAACTTAGAATCTATAGAAAGGATCCTTTTTTAAAAGGCAAGGGAAGGACCCTGAATATCTGTGATAACATGGTGTAGAGCTGGATGAACACAGCAGGCCAAGCAACATCAGAGGAGCAGAAAGGGTGACGTTTCGGGCCTAGACCCTTTCTAGGCCTGAAACGTCAGCTCTCCTGCTCCAATGATGCTGCTTGGCCTGCTGTGTTCATCCAGCTCTACACCTTGTTATCTCAGATTCTGCAGCATCTGCAGTTGCTACTATCCCTGAATATTTGTGTTCATCTTAATTTGTATCTTCAGGTTTAATCGAGCTTCTTTGATAAACGTGGGCTTCCTGGAGAGTGGCAATGATACAGATTACCTCGCTATGCACGACGTGGACCTGTTACCCCAGAATGACCAGCTGGATTATGGCTATCCTGAAAAAGGGCCATTTCATGTGGCTTCCCCAGACCTTCATCCTCTCTACCATTACGGTAGCTATGTAGGAGGGATACTCCTCCTGACCAAGCAGCATTTTGAACTGGTGGGTAATAATATTACTCAGAGACCATAACTGTGAGGTACTGTTGGTTCAATGGATCAGTAGGGACTGGTGTTAGATAGTTAACTTAGTAATTACTGCCACTGTGAGCAATATTACAATCACTTGGCGCTGTGGTGGAGCTAGAAATGAAAGACTGACTGGTACACAATGAATCCTCAGTTTAGGAACTATCCTGCAGGTATCAGTAAGAAAAGAAAAATAAAATTATTTTTAGAATGTCCCAAATTGCTTTGGAGCCAGTGAAGTACTTTTTAAGTGTAGTCACTGTTTCAATGAAGGGAAACACATCAGCCAATTTGTACTCAGCAAGGTCCCAGGAAATTACTGGCAAGATATTCTGTTGTAACTCTTACGTGAAGTATAACTACTTCTCTTTGGTCACTATAATCTTTTACCCCTGCCTGAGGCGGAAGACTGCTGTTTAACGTCAGCAGCTTTGATACTGAAATACTGCTTCATTATATTGTTGAAATATCAACAGAGATTATGTTTCTGGAGTGGAACTCAAACCCACAAATGCGAGGCAAGGGTGCACTACAAGCTAGTCAAGGCTAAGGTCACTGGATCTGAAGCGTTAACTCTGATTTATTTTCTTCACAGATGCTGCCAGACCTGCTGAACTTTTCCAGCAACTTCTGTTTTTTTGTAACCACACTAAGTAGTTCCCTTTAGTAATCATAGGGCTTAGCGATCGTAAAACTTACTGGAGCCTCGCCTCTTAAAAACAATAGTATATGTTTGGGTCTTAGGCCTTTCAATCCAACACAGTTTCATTCTTATATTTTATCTCCATCATTAGTCACCAAATTGCATCCTTTAAAAACAGTCCCTGGGATGTGTTATATTGAAGCGATGAGTGTTAGATTGAAAAGACACATTCATAAATACCCTCTTTACATTATCATCTAAGCTTCAGTGTGCATTTAGTGTAACATGTTTCTTTTATTATTGACTAAATTTCTTGTGATTAGTTCCCTGCCCAACATATTCAGATCGCAGCTGCGTTTCAATAATTATAAATTGAATAGGGAATACAGGAGAAACTTCTATACTCAGATATTAACAAGACTGTGAAACTGGTTACCAGATGAAATGTTGAAATGATTAACGTATACTATGAGAGAAAAACAAATGAAGGACAAGAGAATGGAAGGATTTAGAATGGGGTGAGTTGAAGTAAGTTTTGAGGAAGCACGTACTTGTGGAAGCTCTGGTATTGATGTATCATCCGAACTGGCGTGTTTCTTTATTTTGGAATCTGTAATTTCTGTTTGTTCTTTTACAGTGTAATGGAATGTCAAACCGGTTTTGGGGATGGGGCCGTGAGGATGATGAATTTTATCGTAGAATAACAGCAGCAGGGCTGCAGGTAATCATTTTGCACTGCCATACACCAGAATTTGAGATAGACTCGAACCTTTCAGTGTTTTGTGTAAGCAAGTCTGAACTCTGACATAGTGAAATTCCTGCTTTGTGTGACCTCGGTAATTTCTGATTCTTGATTGCTTTTCCCAACCTGTGATTTAGCATGAATGGTGCTTAAACATACAAGTAGGAAAGACTTTACAGAGTAGCACTGCCAACATTAAGTGATTGACATTCCAGCAGTCAGTGTAAGTTTTACATTTTATTTATAGCTTATGTTCTTTCAGTTTTGGTTTTCTTCTTTCTTCTCCTCACTTCCCAATTCTCACTGGGATGAAAACATCAGAAATAGCTGAAGAAAGCTTATTAACCCCTTGCACCCCTCCATTATGCAGTATATTTTGATTCCCACTACCACAGGCAAGCAATCATGTACGTCCACGCAACACGAGAAATTTATTAGAGTTCTCTGAGGCTTTTAAAAAGTTGTTTAGATAAAGAGGAGCCAGTAGATGCCACCTATTTGGATTTCCAAAAGGCAGGTGAGGTGCCAGATTAAAGGTTACTGCACAGCAAGATTCAGGGTCATACAGCACGGAAATAGACCCTTCAATCCAACTCATCCATGCTGACCGAGTTTCTCAAACTAAACTAGTCCCACTTGCTTGTGTTTAGTCCTTCTAAATATTTCCAATTTATGTTCCTGTCCAAAGGTTTTTTAAACGTTGTAACTGTACCTGCATCCACCACTCCCTCTGGTAGTTCATTCCACACATGAATTACTCTCTGTGTGAACAAGTTGCCCCTCAGGTCCCTTTTAAATCTTTCTCCTCTCGTCTTAAAAATATGGTGTCTAGGGAAAATACCTTTGCTATTCACCTTATCTGTGCTCTTCATGATTTTATAAAGCTCCATATGGTCACCTCTCTACCTCCTTCATTCCAGTGGGAAAATGTCCCAGACAATCCAGCCCCTTTTTATGACTCAAACCCTCCAGGCCTGGCAACATCCTTATAAATCTTTTCTGCACCATCTTCAATTTAATAATATCCTTTCTATAGCAGGGTGACCAGAACTGCACATAGTCCTCTAAACGTGGCCTCACCAATGTCCTGTACAACAGTGACATGACATCTATACTCAGTGGTCTGAGCAATGAAGGTGAACGTGCTAAACACCTCCTTGTCCCTGTGTACCTGTGATGCAACTCTGAAAGAATTATGTACCTGAACCCTCATGTTGTTGGATGTGATTTATTAGCATGGATAGAGGCTTAGTTAATAAAGGGAAACAGAATTAATACATACCAGTCATTTTCAGTTTGCCAGACTGACTACTGGAGTGCCACAGCCATTTAGTGCTGAGCCTCAGCCATCTATCATCTAAATCAGTGACTTGGAAGAAGGGCCCGATTGTATAGCAACCAAATGTACAGGTGATACAAAGATAGGTACAAAGTGAATTCTTGAGGATACAAAGAGTTTGCAAAGGTATGTTAAGAGAATGGGCAGAAAATTGGCAGGTGGAGTATAGTGTGGGAAGATGAGGTTTTCCACTTTGACAGTGAGAATAGAAAGCAGAGCAGCATTTAAATGGAGTGTGATTGTAGAATGCCTTGAGACTGGGAGTCCTTGTACATGAATCATAAAAAGTTAACAAGTGAGTACAGTGAATGATTAGAATTGCAAATGGAAAGTTGGTCTTTGTTGCTAGGTGGGTGGAATATAAAACTAGGGAATTATATAGGGTATTGACGAGACTGCACCTGCAGTGCTGTGTAATGTTTTGGTCTTCTCACTTAATGTATCATATGCATGCATTGGGAGCAGTTCAGAAATGTTTACAGTCATTTCCTGGAATGAAGGGATTATCTCCTGAGGAGAGGTTGGGCAGATTGAGCTAATATGCTCGGAGTTTAGAAGAATGAGAGGTGATCTGACTGAAAAGGATAGGACGCTTGATTTGGCAGATGCTGAGAAATTCTGTGAAGATAAGGGAATCTAGAACTTGTAGACACAAACCTGATTGGAGATAGAACATAGAACTGTACAGCAGTGGCGGCACGGTGGCTCAGTGGTTAGCACTGCTGCCTCACATCGCCAGGGACCCGGGTTCGATCCCAGCCTCGGATGACTCTCTGTGTGGAGTTTGCACATTCTCCCCGCGTCTGCGTGGGTTTCCTGCGGGTGCACCGGTTTCCGCCCACAGTCCAAAGATGTGCACGTTAGGTTGATTGGCCATGCTAAATTGCCCGTAGTGTTCGGTTAGGTGGGTTATAGGGGGATGGGTCTGGGTGGGATGCTCTGAGGTTCGGTGTGGACTTGTTGGGCTAAAGGGCCTGTTTCCACACTGTAGGGACTCTATGATCTATGATTGAGCACAGGAACGGGCCCTTCGGCCCACAATGTTGTGCCAAACATGATGCCAAATGAAACTAGCAGCAGAGGATGAAAGAGAAAATGTAGTGGAGAAGAGCATAGACCTGATTGAAGAGAGAAGCAACAGCAGAAAGGCTGTGCATGGGAGAAAAGTACAGGCCTGACTGGAGAGAGCAGACTGCGAGGTGCTCCAGTTTAAAAAGTGGAAGAAGAGAAATCAAACCATGACGTCATGGGAATTTGTATTGATTGGCTGGTGAGTATTGCAGCTTTGTTTCCCTTCTCCAAAGTAAGTGACTTAGGCTAAGGAACTGGGAAATTAAACATTTCTTTTTTCTTTAGGTAATGAAACATTTAAGTGAACTTCCCTAATCTGAACTAATTAGCTCATGAGTCTTTATTTCTTTTAGGTATTCAGTATTATTAGCTAATACGTAGAGGAATGACAGGCCATTTCCAACCTCTCGAGTGTATATCCTGTGGTCTGTGGAAACTCCCTAATACATGTAATCCAGCTGTTGGTTCTGGGATAGTAACTCCACGTCGTGCATAGCAAGGGAATCTGTATCATTGCCACTTTCGGGAAACCCAAAGAAGCTTGATTAAGCCTGAAAATACAAATTTAAAATGAACACATTTATTGTCCCTCTTTTACCTCTGAAAATGAAAACAAAGATTCATTTTATGCATTCTGAGTTTTTCAAACTGTCCTTAATAACCATCAGGGCAGAGAGTTCTGTTAGCTGCAGCAGCTCGAGGTTTGGGTTTTTGGATCATTTGGTGTCACCGCAGCACAGTTATGGAATTGAATGCCACGGGGAGAGCTCACTCGTTGGTGATCGCCGTAGGTGAGCATTCACCAACCTTCTATAGATTCTGGGATGGTGGGACTGTCATCTGAAGAGATATTGGGAAAATTGGGCTTGTAGTTCACAAAATATGAGGTGGTCTCATTGAAAGCTCCAAAATACAGAAAGACATGGACAGGGTAGATGCAGTTGAGATGATTTCCCTGGTTAGAGAGGTCTAGCCAGAGGACGCAATTCCAAAATAAGGGGAATGCAACTTGGGGCTGAGATGAGGGGCAATGTTTTTACTCACAGGGTGGTGAATCTATGGAATTCACTGTTGCACAGGCCTGTGGAAACTTGGCCATCGAGTTATGTTTAAAGTAGCGATTGACAGATTTCTAAATATCAGCGATGTAAAGAGGGGTGGGGGGGTGGTAATGTGAGAAAAAGTCAGTGGATGATCAGCCTGCATTGTATTGAATGGTAAAGCAAGTTTACAGGGCTGAATGGTCTCTTCCTGATTCTCTGTTCCAAAGTTTATAGATGTGGTCACACCACAGCTTCAGAGTGTACTGGGAGAGCAGGAATCACGAAGTAGATTGGTAGTGCAAAGGTCTTCTGAATGCTTCTCGCTCTCCAACCAGTCAATATTCAGAACAGAATCCTAATGAGGGTTTGTGCAGCTAGGAACAAGTCCATGGTACCATGGGCAGCCAAGCTGTACAGGGGTGGGGTGGACTGTGAGAGTGACGAAGACTGGTAGAGCAATTGTGACAGGTGATTTGATTAGTCTGGGGAGCAGACTGGCATGTGTGCACCCATAAATGTGAATCCAGGATGACTCGGTATGTTGTCTTTTTGGTGCTAGGGTCAAGGGTGTCACTGGCTGAATGCCACTATAAAAGGGGAGGCACGGGTGTTGGTGATCATCCAGTGGCTGTGGTCTGAATCAGTAACAGTGATATGTAGAAAATGCAATGTGGCCATGCAGTCACAATTTAGGGAGCTAGGTTGTAAATTAGAATGAAAGACCTCAAGAGAAGTAGTCTCCTGATTACTCACCTTACCATGACCGGTAAAGGATTAAAGTCTATGAATCCACCTCTGGAAAAGTGATGCAAGAGGGAAGGGCTTCAGATTCCTGGATCACTGGGACCTGTGTAGCCCAGATTGCTTGCACGTAAATAGAGCCAGGGCCAACTTCTTTTAGGAGCAATTCTCTAGTATTGTCAGTGACACTGGTCTGGGAACCAGGAGGTAGTATTAAAGGAATGCAAAGGTTTTCACAATAATGGGTGGGAGAGACAGCACAGAGAATTAGGAAATTGTAAGGTGGTAGGTGCATTCAGCATAAGGGAGAGTGGTGGAAATAATAAAAGTCTAAATTGGGGTTACTCTGCATTTATGTGAATGTGCTGCGTAGTAAGAAAGATTGAGGAATTTCAGGTAGGTGGTTGGATGTAAGAATAATACTGGGCGATGATAGAGACCTGATTCAAAGAAGGGTAGAACTAGATATTAAATATTTTTCAACACAAGGCTTTCAGAAAAGGAAAGGAAAAAGAAATTGCAGTGTTAATTAAGGAGACCATTGCTATGCTGGAGAGGTAGGATATCTCCAGAGAATCTATGACGGAATGAAAGAACGACAGATCCATTATTTTGTTTAGACTGTAGGCAACCAACTAGAAATGTAGGGAAACAGATTTTCAAGACAATTGCAGACAGATGCAAGCTTTATAGAATGGTTATAATTATGATGTTATTACACAGCTTCAAAGCAGGTGGGATTTGAACCCCAGGCTGCCTGGCTCAGAGGTAGGGATACTACCACTGCACTACAAAGCCCTATTTTTGATTTATAATGTCAATTGTATAAATTAAGGTTAAGTGCATACAAGTGGGAACACTCATCACATAATGATTTGCGTACACATAAGCAGACAGTGATGATGTATGACAGTGAGCATAGTGGCATTCCAGGTCATTGACTCAGGTTTGATTCTTGAAAGCAGGCACATGTGATTCAAATAGAAATATCTCCAACCTCCTCTTATTTGGCAGTGTTTCAATGGTGTAGGCAGAGGGGGGTGGGACTGCCTTATTAGTAAGAAATGAAATTAAATCGATGGAAAGAAATGACGTACGGTCAGATGTAGAATCTGTGTGGGTAGAGTTGTAAAACCACAAAGGTTTAAAAACCATAATGGGAGTTATGTACAGGCCTCCAAACAGTAGTCAGGATGTGGGCACAGGATACGCTAGGAGATAGAAAAGGCGTGTAAGAAAGACAACGTTACAGTGATCACGGGGTATTTCATTGTGCAGGTGGACTGGGAAAATCAGGTTGGTAGTGGATTGCAAGAAAAGGAATTTGTGGAATGTCTACGAGATAGCTTTTTGGAGCAACTTGTGGTGGAGCCCACTAGGGGACAGGCAATACTGGATTTAGTGTTGTGCGATGAGACAGACTTGATAAAGGAGCTTAAGGTGCAGGAATCCTAAGGAGGCAGTGACCGTAATATGATTGAATTTATCCTGCAATTTGGTGTAAGGTAGCGTGATGAGTGTGTTGGGGCATGTAGTATCTTTCTGGTGTTGTTCGTGTAATAGGCATCTGCTGACCCAGTTTTTTGGATATCCATTGTCCTTGAATACCTGGAAGAGGTATTCTTCTTCTTCTTCTCGGCATAGCTTTGTGCTGCTGCAGTCTGTTGTTGCTCATTTAAATAACGTTTGCACGCACGCAGCTTCATTTGTGTGTGTTAGGATCGTTACTGTTGAAGTTCAGTGCTTGGTCAGTGTGTGTGGCTTTCCTGTGTACTTGCGTTTGGAATTCCCCATTTGTCCTGCACTCTACCATGACGTCCAGGAATGGGCGATGTTTGTTCTTCTCCTGCCTTCTGGTGAATTTGATTCCAGTGAGGGTGGTGTTTGTGTGTCTCCTCTAGTTTAGTCTGTTTAATGATGACAAAGGTGTTGTCCACGTAGCGTAGCCATAGTTTTGGTTGGATTAGCGGAGGCCATGCTTTCAAGTCTCTGCATCACCGCTTCAGCTATTAGTCTGGAGACAGGTGATCCCATGGGTGTCCCATTGATTTGTTTGTATGTTTGGCTGTTGAAAGTGAAGTGGGTGGTCAGGCATAGGTCCAGTAGCTTCAGCATGTTGTCTATGGAGATGCTGTCACTGGGGTCTCGTTCTTGTTCCAGTGGTGCTGTCATTGCTTCCCTTGCTAATGGTATGTTGATTGATGTGAACAGGGCAGTGACATCAAACGATACCATGGCCTCATCGTCATCTATCCTTATGTCTTTGATGGAGATGAGGAATTCTTGGGCTGAGTGGATACAGTGGGGTGACTTGTTGACTAGGTCCCTGAGTCTACTTTGCAGTTCCTTGGCTAATCTGTGTGATGGTGTAAAAGCCAAAAGAACTGCGGATGCTGTAAATCAGGAACAAAAACAAAGTTGCTGGAAAAGCTCAGCAGGTCTGGCAGCATCTGTGGAGGAGAAAACAGAGTTGACATTTCGGGTCTGGTGACCCTTCCTCAGAACTGAAGGCTGGGCAAATGTCAGTTTATATGCAGAAAATAGGGAGATGGGTAGGGTATGGGGTAAACGATAAGATAGAGCCCAAAGAGAGAGAAAGACAGTTGGACAGACAAAGGAGTTGCTAACGATCAGGCTGGGAGGGTGAATAGTTGTTAACGGGGACTGTTAGTGACTAACAACGGGGTATGTAGTGGCAGGCTATGTGGTAACAAGGCCTGGTGTGTGGGGTGGGGAGCTGGGACATGGGAGAATTTAGGCCTTAAAATTATTGAACTCAATATTGAGTCCAGAGGGCTGTAGGGTCCCCAAGCGGAAAATGAGGTGTTGTTCCTCCAGCTTGCGCTGGGCTTCACTGGAACACTGCAGCAAGCCGGAGACAGAGATGTTGGCTGTGTGATGGTGTGCCTGGTAGGGATACTATGGGTCTAAGGAGTACTTCTGGTTTGTATTTATTTCGAGAGGACTAGAATATAAAAGCACGGATGTACTTCTAAGGCTTTGTAAGGCTCTGGTCAGACCACATTTAGAGTGTTGTGGGTAATTTTGGGCCCTATACTTCAGGAAGGATGTACTGGCCCTGGAGCAGGTCCAGAAGATGTTCATGAGAATGGTCCTAGGAATGAAAGGCTTAACAAATGAGGAACATCTGAGGACTCTGGATCCATACTCGACGGAGTTTAGAAAGATTAGGGGTGATCTAATTGAAACTTACAGAATACTGAATGGCCTGGACAGAGTAGATGTTGAGAAGATGTTTCCCTTGGTAGGAGGGACTAGGACCCGAGGGCACAGCCTTAGAGTAAAGGGAAGACCTTTTAGAAACAGAGATAATGAGAAACTTTGTCATCCAGAGAGTGGTGAATCTATGGAACTCACTGCCACAGAAGGCTGTGGAGGTCAGGTCATTGAGCACATTGAAGACAGAGATAGATAGGTTCTTGATAATTAAGATTATCAAAGGTTATGGGGAGAAAGTGGGAGAATGGGGTTGACAAACTTATCAGGCATGATTGAATGGTGGAGCAGACTCAATGGGCTGAATGGCCTAATTTCTGCTCCTGTGTCCTGTAGTGTAGTGGCAATCACATTGGCAGAGCACATGATAGATTCCTGCTTGAAACTGGCCACAAATATTGTTGAGACATACTCATCTTGGTGGGAGAAGCTGCACTGTTCCCATTTTGTGGGCCAGAAAGTCTGGCTTTAAGATCCATCTCAGGAGGTGTTATGTATAAATGAGTAACAACATACCCAAACAGATTAAAACTATTGAAAAGTTACAGCACAGAAAGAGGCCATTCATCTCATTCTGTCTGCACTGGCTGCATACATTAGCTTGCTATTCTAATTCCACTTCCCATTCCCTGGACTGTAGCCTTGATTGTTACAGCACTTCAGCTTTACATCCAGGTACCTTTTTCAATGAGTTGAGGGTTTCTGCCTCCAACACCAAATTGGGCAGTGATTTCCACGCACCCACCACCCTCTGAGTGAAAATGTTTCTCCTCATGTCCGCTGTCATTCTTGCACCAAACTCCTTAAGTGTGACCCTATGGGAACTAGATCTTCCCTGTCCACTCTATCCAAACCCCTCATTATTTTGTATGTATTAATTAAGTCATCTCTCTGCCTCCTCTTTTACCTGGAAAACATTCTTGCCTATTCAATATTTCCTCATACCTGTAATTTTCACATGCTGGCAACATTCTCGTAAATTTCCTCTGTACTCTCTCCAGAGCAATTACATCCTTTCTGTAATCATTTGACCAGAACTCTGTACACAACCTCAGCTATCTTCTATAATTCCAGCAGTACATCCCCATTCTTGTATTCAATACCTTGCTCAATGAAGGAAAGCATCCACATAGTATCTCTAGAACAAAGAGAACGAAGAACAAAGAAAATTACAGCACAGGAACAGGCCCTTCGGCCCTCCAAACCTGCGTTGATCCAGATCCTCTATCTAAACCTGTCGCCTATTTTCCAAGGATCTGTATCCCTCTGCTCCCTGCCGATTCATGTATCTGTCTAGATACATCTTAAATGACGCTATTGTGCCCACCTCTACCAGCTCCGCTGGCAGCGCGTTCCAGGCACCCATCACCCTCCGCGTAAAGAACTTTCCACGCATACCTCCCTTAAACTTTTCCCCTCTCACCTTGAAATCGTGACCCCTAGTAATTGAGTCCTCCACTCTGGGGAAAAAGCTTCTTGCTATCCACCCTGTCTATACCTCTCATGATTTTGTAGACCTCAATCAGGTCCTCCCTCAACCTCTGTCTTTCTAATGTAAATAATTCTAATCTCCTCAACCTCTCTTCATAGTTAGCGCCCTCCATACCAGACAACATCCTGGTGAACCTCCTCTGCACCCTCTCCAAAGCATCCACATCCTTTTGGTAATGTGGTGACCAGAACTGTACGCAGTATTCCAAATGCGGTCGAACCAAAGTCCTATACAACTGTGACATGACCTGCCAACTCTTGTACTCAATACCCCGTGCGATGAATGAAAGCATGCCGTATGCCTTCTTGACCACTCTATCGACCTGCGTTGCCACCTTCAGGGTACAATGGACCTGGACCTTATCAACCTTATCAACTTGTTCTGCCAACTTCAGGGATTTGTGAACGTGCTCTCCAAGAAGTCTCACTCTCGTTATATTGTCAGTGCCCTGTTATTTATTGTCTATTCACTTATTTTGTTTGCCCTTCCCATATGTGTAAACCTTGCAATTGTCCAGGTTGAATGCCTTTTGTCATTGTTCTGCCTACTCAACCAAACTATTGATATATCCTGCAGTCTTTACTATCAACTGCACAGCCAACTTTTGTGTCATCTGCAAATTTCCCAAACGTGCTTTGCAGATTATTTTTGTAAGGACACTTGATGCGTCAAACATCTTAGTGTCGAGCCTGCAGCCAATGCCATTTGTCGCCTGGTTGGTTCTGACAGCACTCATAGTATTGAGGAACCTCGGGTATGTTGTGGACTCTTGTCTAAACTGGATTGAATTTCAAACAAAAACAGAAATTGCTGGAAAAGCTCAGCAAATCTGGCAACATCTGTGGAGAGAAATCAGAGTTAACATTTCAGGTCGAGTGACTCTTCCTCAGACCTGAGGCGTTCTGAGGAAGGGTCACTGGACGCAAAACGTTAACACTGATCTCGCTCCACAGATGCTGCCAGATCTCCTGAGCTTTTCCAGCAATTTCTGTTTTTGTTTCTGATTTACAGCATCCACAGTTTTTTTCAGTTTTTACTTTGGACAGAATTTCAGATTGGTTGTCAGTCCTGAAACTTCCTTTGGGAACCTATGCCCCCCAGTTTGAGCTGTCTCACAGAAATCCCCCACTCTGTAAGGAGGGGTTTCCTGTACTACTGCACACCCTGCATTTTCTCACCCTCGTCAAACACCCAGACACTTCATGACGTTCCATCCTGCCCTCTGCAGGTGCCTATACTCCTCAGTGGGAGGCTGGTAATGTGGGGTGCTCTCTTTTATCTTTGAAGATTTGGCACGGAGGATGTTGCGTAAAGCTGTCCTGTGCAATGGGAGATTCCGACAGTTCGACGACTCACGGGCTGCTTGTGTTTTACTTTTGGGCTTGTCCATGTATTCCATGGTTACAAGGGTTACACAAGATTGCAGGCCCTCTTTCATTTGTTTTGAGAAAGTTCCTTTTGATTGTGCCTCAGCCCTCTGCACTTGGCTTTGCCCAGGCGGTGGGTGGGTCTCCTCATTGGTATGTTCCTGGGCTTGTCCCACTTGGTCGTTAGTGCGTCAGGGCAATGGGTTGTGGAAGGTCTGTGTGTGTGAACTGGAACCTTGCCTGAGACGGAACATGCTAAGGTTTCGGATATGCTAAGACCCTCTGCGAATGGTGGACTGCACTGGTGCTGGAGCGCGTCATCAGCACCGTGAATGGCATGTTGCTTTAAGTCTCCTTTTGAAGGGTTCATTTTTATTACATTGTTGCTTTATGGGGCTATTATTAGTTAATTTGGTTATTAATTCAAAATAATATTGAGAGACTTCCACATTGATGGTTGCATAGGAACTGAAGTACATCATCACCTTGAGAAGTATTTTAATTTAGTTTTGAGGTTTCTCATGATGAATTGGTTTTTGTTACAGCACTCCATTGAGGGTTAGCTTTTCAAGTTAACTTTAATTTGTTTGTTTAAAAAAAAGTATGAAGAGATACTGATTGACTCTAGTGATTGGATGGTAGAGTTAAGAGCTGTATATTTGTAATGTTTCATTTTGTGAATCAGTTTAAAACTGAGAAAAATAGACTTCTGTGCCTCCCCCCTTCCTCAAACTGTTGTCAGAAGTTTAATTTACAAGAGACCCCCTCCCCACCCCAGTTATACTCTCTTCCACCCTCGGCCATCGGGCAGAAGATATACAAGTTTGAATACATGTACAAACAGATTCAAGAAAAGCTTCTTCCCCGCTGTTATCAGGCATTTGAACAGACCTCTCAAATGTTAAATTTTGATCTCTCTCACTGCACCTTCTGTGCAGCTGTAGTACTGTATTCATTCTGTTCAGTTACCCTGATGTACTTTGTATAGTACAATCTGACCGTATAGCACAAAAAAACATTTTTCACTGTGTCTCGGTACATGTGACAACAATAAATCAAACTCAGACTCACACTGATGGTTATGAATGGAAGCTGGGAAAGTGGAGGTGTGGCCATAAAGAGACCAGAGGTGTGGCACCGTGGCTCAGAGGTTAGCGTTTCAATGCTGGGGACCCAGCTACAATTCCAGCCTCGGGTGACTGTCTGTGTGGAGTTTGCACATTCTCCCTGTATCTGTGTGGGATTCCTCCAGGTGCTCCAGTTTCCTCCCACAGTCCTAGGGTGTGCAGTTTACGTGGATTGGCCATGCTAAATTGCCCTCGACATCCAAAGACATGCAGGCTGGGTGAGTTAACCATGGGAAATGCAGGGTTACAGGGATTGGGTCGCGGGGGTGGGTCTGAGTGGGCTGCTCTTCGGAGGGTTGGTGTGAACTCAGTGGGCCGAACGGCCTGCTTCAACACTGTAGGGTTCTATGATTCCATGAGATGTGACCTTCTTGAATGGCAGAGCAGGCTTGTTGGGCCAAGAGGCCTCCCTTTTCTCCTATTCCTTACGATCCTATGCCGTGTGCTGGCGCGTGTGTTTGTTTTCTCACACCGGTGGTTTAATTGCTTAGTGGACATTGACCCACCCGCACTTGCTGCATATCTTTGCCTCCCATACCTGACCCTTGCCGCCCCTCTGATTACTGCATTGAGAAAGCACAGGCATCTGTTCCAGCCTCCCCACGGAATGCTCCTGATCCTGGCCCTGCAAAAAAATAATGTGCGGCTCTCTGTATAAACAAGGTTATTGAGAGACTTGTTAATTGTCTCTGCATTTAGACAGTTAGCAAGATCTTGCAATTTCATTATGACGTTTAATCTATTCAGCCATGTCTAACAGTGCCTTTTCTGAAATTATCTGCCTCAATAACATAAAATGGACTGTGGTTTTTCTACTGTACAAGAGACCTGTATCTTGTTTTTATTTTAAATCTCTAGCTGTACCGTCCTACTGGAATTGAAACTGGGTATCAAACTTTCAAACATATCCATGACCCAGCATGGAGGAAGCGAGACCAGAAGAGAGTGTCAAGACAGAAGCAGGTAAGGAATGTACAATCTCTCTATCACAGGTTTTTCCAACCCACTCACATATCAGGGGATCCAAATTTCAATTTCTCTCTCGCTCTCTCAGGGGACCAGAGAGTAAACGTTCAGAAAGCTGAGGCAAAACAATAAACACAAATTTAAAAAATAACCAATTCCAAAGCATTTAAATTGATCATTTTAAATAAATGGGAAATGAATAGAAACATCCATTTAAAAAGTGCCAAGCAGCAGAGCTAACTAATAATGCTGGTTTTGTCTTTGCTGCTGAGAAGCAGACTGAGAGAGAAACAGACTAGAGTGAGTATCCAAGGTGGCCTTGGCAGAATTCATTCAAACTGAGGATTGGAAGCAGCTTTCCACTCAGCCGGAGTTCTTGTCCTCTCCTGACCTGTTTTCTGTGGGCAAGACAAGGAGGCTGAAGGGAAATCGGGTATGAGACTGGAGTGATTCCGTTTATGTTTAAATACATTCCACTCCCTCTCTCACTTGCATCCAACTGTAACCCCCACAAACCATAGACACTCTCCCTCTTATTTCCACCACACACACACACACCCCCCTAAGATGGCGCTGACCCTGACCCACTCAGACTGTGAATGTGCTTGCTGGTTTGCTCAGCAACTTCCACAATGTCTGTACTTGAGTACATGTGACAAAATCTAAATCTAAACTCCTGTTCACATTCCCTACACTCTCACTCACACTCATACTCACGCACACTCCTGCTCCCTTTCCCATACACGTCCCCAGCACAAACTCTACCTCTCACTGCCACCCTAAATTCCACATTCCAGTCCTCGGAGCCTCCCACCCACAATTCCACTCAGCCACACACAAACTCTCTCATCGAAAACAAAGAACTGCGGTATGCTGGAGATCTGCGTTAGAAACAGGAATTGCTGGAGAAACTCAGTAGATCTGTGGGGAGGGAGCAGAGTTTTGTGTCCACTGAACCTTCCAAGGAGCAGAACGTCTTCATGGTGGGCATACATGGAAGAGTGTGACCCTTTCTGGGGTCACTGGAGGTGAAACACATACTCTCTAACCTAGAGTCTTCCGTGACCCTGACCCACTAAGACTGTGAATGTGCTTGTTGATTTGCCCAGCAACTTCCAGAACTTCACCTGCCTCCCCCCACAAAATAGAAAGAGAAAATAGGAGCAGCAGTAGGCCATTCGACCCTTTAAGCCTGCACTATAATTCATTACAAGCTCGGTCTGTCAGCACCAACAGGTACAATTGGGGTTTTCCTGCAGTCACCAAATGCATCCAATAGAGAATGTACTGCAATCAGCATGTGCGACACATCAGAGGGAAAAATACACTGCAGTCAGCAACATCTTGGATCTAAGTAAGAGATGTCCTGTACGCTGTTGACTGTGGCTCAGTTGACAGTCTCGCCCTTGACTGTCAAGCTGTTGATTTCAGCCCTTGTCCAGGGCTTGAACGTAAAACTCAGGACTGAATGCTTCGGTGCAGTGCTGAGAGTGTTGTGTTGTTGGATTGCTGCCTTTTGAATCAGGCATTAAACCAAATTGCCATCTACCTGTAAGAATGGATGGACAAGATATCGTGGCACCACCTCACAAAAAAGCAGAGTGTTTATCCCTGGTCCCCTGGACAATACTTATCTCTCAATCGGTATCTCAAAAGCACAGGTTATTTGGTCATTATCACTCTGTGTGGGAGTTTGCTTCTGCGTTTCCCATATTGCGGCAGTGGACACTTCAGATGTGTTTCGTTCATTATAAAGTGCTGATCATCCAAAGCATTGTATAAATTCAAGTCTCCCTTGTTTTAGTAATAATACTGACACTTTGAGTGGAAAAGCAATCGTCAGTCTGGCAAAGACCAAGTGGAGGATGTTTTATTCTGTATTCTGCAATTATCTGTACTTTCTGGTCCAACTGAGGGTATAGCTCATTTGACTGGACAATTGGTTTGTGATGCCAACAGCCTGGGTTCAGTTCTCATACTAGCTAAGGTTACCATGAAAGTTCCACCTTCCCTATCTTGAAGTGTAGTGATCTTTAGGTTAAACCACAGTCAGTTGTCTCTCTCTAATGAGAGTCCTCTGTGGTCCTCTCGGACTGCAATTCTCCTTCAAAACAAGGGGTCATACCACACCTGAAATGTTAACACTTTCTCCATCTTTCTCTGAGTTTGTTTCAGATTTCCAGCATCCATAGTATATTGCTTTTACAAGCTAGTTATAGTTCTATTTATTCCCATTTTTGCCTTTCTCATGAATTAATTTGGCTCATAGATCAGGAAAGCAATTTTCTCTTAAAGCTACTAATCGTAGAGAGATATGTGATAGCTTCCCAGGGCAGTTATTAATCTGCTTATCTTGGGGTTATGTTGACACACTCCCCGGCACAGTTCACATTAGGAATTTGCCATTTGCGAAATTGCAATGCTCACTCCCTTGATTCTCAGCTTAAAATAATTTCCCTTGTTAACAGTTTCCTGATATGACACAAAATTAAAAAAACGACAAACTTTGGATGCTGGAAATCAGAAACAAAAACAGAAATTGCTGGAGAAACTCAGCAGGTCTGGCAGCATCTGCAGAAAGAAAGCAAAGTTAACGTTTCGGGTTCAGTAACTCCTCTTCAGAACCCTTCTTCAGTTCTGAACGTGCTAAATTTGCTGTTCTTTACATATATGTGTGTGTGTGTGTTTCATCTCTTTTATCTTCAGGAGCAGTTTAAAATTGACAAAGAAGGTGGTTTAAAAAACTTGAAGTACAATGTTGTGTCCAGAACAGAGCTGACAATTGAAGGGGTACACTGCCTCATCATTAACATCCTATTGGAATGTGACCTGAATGAAACCCCTTGGTGCGTCATAAACTGACTGGAGGAAGCCGGAAAATAACAGGATCTCACTTTGCTTACATGGTTATGGCGATATCATGAGTGGACCTATCACTGTGTGATCATGGGCTTCTGTTCTTCCCAGGGATGCCCTTAACACAGAATCAGGTGCTAAAGTAATGCAGTATTAGAGGGAGGTCCGAATTTCTCTTCTGACAGCTGAACTGTGCTGATCATTACGGTCATAAATTACTGCATTGTAAGAACTTGTCTCAGATGGAGTAGTATGCTACCCGTGGGAAGTTGCTCCCAAATGAACAAAGTCCAGTTTTTGTTTTTATTTGGAATGTTTTTAATCGTCTAAACCTTTGTTTTATTATTGAGAACAAGCCCTTTAAACCATTGCAAGTGGTCTCCCCAGTGGATTGTACCATGCCACTGGTGAAGAAGTCATTATCTATCATTGTTATCCAACAAGTTTATTCTGTCTGGACCCCCCGTGTGTGATCGATCCCTTGAGTAATGAGGAGCATTGTCAGTCAAGGGAGCCTTTTACCTGAATTAATTGGCGACCCAGGAATTGTTCGATTTGTAAACTTTTGCCTTCGTGATAAACTGTAAACCTCCTGTGAGTGTGATCTAAAGCCTAAAGGTGCTCCTTTCTGATTCAGATTGATGGAACAAATGTTTACAAAGAACTGGATACTGATATCACTGCATTGATTTATTCCATTTTGTTGGTGAGCATGGCTGCTACAAAGGACAGGCAGCCAACGTGAGTGCTGTAAAGGTTACTGTTTCTACAGTTAGAAAAAGCTACATTCCAAACTAAGTGTAAAGTATGGGAATTATTTTATAATGAAGGAAAAGGACACATTAGGCTAACATGAAGCAATGTGCTTTACGTTTTTACCGTTGAATCACTGTGATGTCATTTAGAAAACCTTTGTGTACTTGAGGCTACTGTTACAATAACAGTTTGGATGACTCCACAGCTGTGACCTATGGGACCCTGCTCATTCTGATTCTTTCCCAGCAAAAATCATGATGAGAAGGGACAGCACGCAGTGATTCCCTTGGGTGTTCTGCCATCTGGTGGAATATTTGCAATACTACAACAGTAAAGTATTAAATGGGTAAACGTTTATTCTGGGTCAGATGATTTAGTTCTACATTTCAAGCTGTTGCTAATTTTTATTTGCCCTGCTTTGAAGCTGTTTTCAGTTCCTGCAGTTTCTTTGGAAATGTCTTTTTTTTTTAAACTTAAACAGATTTTTCAAAAATAAAATCTTTCTGCTGATGAATTATGAAATGAACTTTAAAGAGGAGACGAGAGGAATTGTACCAGGTTCGCAGGAAGAGAATAACAAAGAGGCACAAAATAAATATTGTTTGATCTCGTTCAGTATTCTTGAAGCATTTGGATCCATTGAATTAGAAAAAAATGTCAATGCTTTAAAGTTGCACATTCCTTTTTATGTAGCTTAAAAGAGACTGTTACCTGGTACTTCACATTAATGGCTGTTTGAGGGTTACAGCAGTGAGGTAAGGCAGTGTTGGCATTTATGAATGAAATGGAAGGGAAGATTTATAAGTAAATCTAAAACTGGAAAGACCTTCTAGAAAATTTCCATTAGTTTTGGTGTCTATTATGCTTTGCTGTATAGGTCCATGAGATAGAGGGTACAATGAATTCAGTATTAGTAAGTAGCAGCTGCCATTCCAGTGCATTTCTTTATCATATTTATTAATTTTGCAGGTAACTCCTAGAAATAAACTTAATTTTACCAATTGTGTTGTGCTGTCCTTTAAATATACAGAAAAATTACTTTAAAAACACACACTACTTCATGAAGGAACTGAAATGTTCAGCAGGTTTGTAATTCTGTCTTTTTTTGTTCACCTGAGAGTTTCCATATGTAGTCAAGGTACAGTGACAGAGTCATCCCCGATGGAGCCAAAGTGGCATAATATGCCAGAAAACTTCTGTACCTGAAAATTTCAAGTGAATTTGAACATGTTGGGAGGGTTAAGGCAGATTTTTTGCAACAACATGAAGGCACTGAAGAGTCATTACCTCTTGAGCAAAATGTTCCTGAAGAACATTTTCTTGCAGTGTCTTGCCCACTCAAATTCTCTTCTTGAACATCTTTGCCGTGCTGCAGCCTTCCCTACCTTCAAAAGATTCCCTTTTCATCCATTTCCCAATCTGTGCACTCCCATTCTTGTCAAAGTTAATGAATATTTAATTACTTCTGGTCTCCCTGCTATAGCAAGGATGTTGTGAAACTTGAAAAGGTTCATGAAAGATTTACAAGGATGTTGCCAGGGTTGAAGTGTTTGAGCTATAGAGAAAAGCTGAATAGGCTGGGGCTATTTTCCCCAGAGCGTTGGAGGCTGAGGGGTGACCTTGTAGAAATTTATAAAATCATGACGGGCATAGATAGGGTACATATCAAAGTCTTTTCCCTGGGATGGGGAGTCCAAAATAGACAGCATAGGTTTAAAGTGAGACGGAAAGATTTAAGGGCCAACTTGTTCACACAGAGGGTGGTGAACTGTCAGAGGAAGTGGAGATTGGTACAACTACAACATGTAAAAGGCATCTGGATGGGTATATGAGCTGGAAGGCTTTAGAAGGATATGGGCCATATGTTGACAAATGGGACTAGATTTATCTAGGATAGCTGGTTGACATGGACAAATTGGACCAAAGGGTCTGTTTCTGTGCTGTACATCTCTGACTGTACTTAGAGGCTATATGCTCACCTCTCCCACAACTCTCCGTTAATGCGTTTCAGCCTGCATTGCATCCTGCCCACTGCAGGTTGACTGTCAGAAGAAACTCAGCACAGTTCCTATATAACTCCATACCCTCCTGTCTCTTCAACATTCTATACAGTTAATTAAATTATCCATTTCCTCCATAGTTTTCTTCATTAGGCCTGTCATGACTACAGTGACCCCTGTATATTCACCTCTTTATTCTCTTAAGAATCCATCCTCTGTGGCCGCCTCTTATTCATTTACATGCTTCCTCTTGGTGACACCAACCATAGACAGAGAGTCAGCTTCCCTTAGTATGCTAATGATATGCACTTGTTGTTCTTCATTTTTGTCAGTGCTGTAACCATCATTTTGTTGTGGGTGCGCCATCACTCTTATGTCCAAACACTGTTAAGAACAAAGAAAATTACAGCACAGGAACAGGCCTTTTGGCCCTCCAAGCCTGCGCTGATCCAGATCCTCTATCTACACCCGTCGTGCATTTTCCAAGGATCTGTATCGCTCTGCTCTCTGCCCATTCGTGTATCTGTCTAGATACATCTTAAATGATCCTATCGTGCCCACCTCCACTGGCAATGTGTTCCAGGCACCCACCACCCTCTCCGTAAAGAACTTTCCATGCATATCTCCCTGAAACTTTTCCCCTCTCACCTTGAAATTGTGACCCCTAGTAATTGAGTCCCCCGCTCTGGGAAAAAGCTTCTTGCTATCCACCCTGTCTATGCCTCTCATGATTTTGTAGACCTCAATCAGGTTCCCCCCTCAACCTCCGTCATTCTAATGTAAATAATCCTAATCTACTCAACCTCTCTCCATAGCTAGCGCCCTCCATACGAGGCAACATCCTGGTGAACCTCCTCTGCACCCTCTCCAAAGCATCCACATCCTTTTGGTAATGTGGCAACCAGAATTAAAAATGTACATTCTTGCAACTGATTTCACCTTCCTTTGTAGTTCTATCAGGCTCAATGAGACTGTATTCAACTTCTGCATACTGTTTCAACCAGAGTGACCTTACAAAAAAAACATTCTATCCACTACTAAGGTTTTTTGCTGTCCATTTTTCAACTTTGCTAGCTCTGTCCTTGCCTCAGCATCTGGCTTCTCCAATGTCCTAGTGGATAATTCATCCATAATTGCATCCTGTCCTGTAGGAGCTCCTTTCTACTTGTCCTTACTGATTAAGCCAATAAAACCTTCCCATCTGGAATCAGACACACTATCGTTGCACCACAAGCTCGTCCTTTTTTAAAAAAAAATTTCAGATATTTTCTACAAATGTGACTTAAACCCAGGCCTCCTGATCCTGAGATAGGGCCACGACCACATAATCCTGAGTGCATTAACAGTCACACTAACAACTAATTTAAGATAATTAGTCAAACTTGTAAGATGGATCAGGAGGGACTCTTGTGGTGCAGTCTCCCAGCCTCTGAGACCCGGTTTCAAGTCCCACCTGCTCCAGAAGTGTGTGGTAGCATCTCTGAGCAGGTTGATTAGGGAAAATCTGTAAGGAGGCTTATATACGTTGCTTCTAGCAAGTGTAAATTTCTGCCAACAAAAGGACTATGTCCAAACCTTAACTTGTGCACTATTTAGTGCAATTAGTGACATAATGATTATGCCACTTGACTAGTAATCCAGAACTCCAGGTTAAAGTTCTGGGGACATGGGTTTGAATCCACCATGGCAGCTGGCAACAAAAAGTATCTGGAATAAATAGCAAAATGATAATCATGTCATTGGGAATATCATATCGCAATCATTGTTGATTCTTGTAATAATCCATCTGATTTACTAATATCCGTTCAGGAAAGAAATCTGCCATCTTTACCTGGTCTGACCTATATGTGACTCCAGCACGTGGTTTGCTCTTGCTGTCTCCAGGCAATCAGGGTGACTGAATAATTAAATGAAATACTGCACATGCTGGCAATCTGAAACAAATACAGAATATGCTAGAACAACTCAGCAGATCTGGCAGCATCTGTGGAGAGAAAAACAGAATTAATGTTTCGAGCCCATTCTGAAGAAGTGTCATACTGGGCTTGAAACTCTGTTTCTCTCTTCACAGATGCTATGAGACCTGCTGAGATCTTCCAGCATTCTCTGTTTGTTTAACGGTTGCTGGCTTAGCTAGCAATGCCCGTATCATGTCAATGAATTTTTTTAAACAAATTCTACATGACCTGATGCCTATATAATTCCCTGTAGTTTACTGTATAACACCACCTCACTCAATCAAAAGTCAACTTGCTAACAAATCAGATCTGTATTTCTCCTTGGGTGTAAATTTCTTGATGATTTAACATTGTTGTGTCTATCCTAATGGGTACAAGCCCTTTTGGGTTAATGTCACTGTCTTCAGCAACGTAATTTTTGTTTCGTATGGGTATTCACTTTAGTAAGGATCTGTAGTGTCATCCAAGTCAATGTTGTAATGAGTAAGATTCCTTGGGATTTGAAGACCCACACAAGCTATATTACATTCTTCCACTTTCATTGTATGAATACCACTTAAAGATGTTGATTAGGTGTGTTCTCTTTCTTTGTTTTTATGGAAATGTGCAACACAGATTTCTGTACAATACTTTGTGGTTAGGAGCTCTTGACAGGTTAGATGACATCACAGTATGTTTACTTATTTGGAGTTAATGTTTCCTTGGTTATGAGAAAGACCTGGGCTTGAATCCTGTCAACACATCATTATGGAAATAACTGGTGTACTGGATTATTTTAATCAGCAAGGTGATTTTGAGACACTGGAGGCAAACCCAATTATGCAGATTAGCTAACCTTGATAATTCCTCAGAATAGGTGTTGGACCACAACATTACTGCTTTTAAAGGTCAAACTGTACTGTGCCTTTCACAACTGATAATTGGAACATGTATCAGAATATTGACAATTGTTTGGCCAAAATATTGAAGTGCTGCCTGACTTTGATCCCAGCTTCTTTCTCTCTTTGGAGCTGTAAGATCGCTTTTTTTCACTTCACTGTGTAGCTTAAACTTCCAATTATTTTATTTCTATTCCACTCTATTGATAGACACCTTAATATCTCCAAAACACTTCAGCCTATGTCCTCATCCCCACCCAATGTCTGCATCACTCTCTTTGTCAAGTTGCATTAGATTCCCAGATAATTGAAGGTAAGTCCTAACCTTCAATGGCAGGGACATTTTGGCCTCAACTAACCAGTTACTTCTTGCTTACACATTCCAGTCATCCAACACAAAACTATTCTTTGTTCTGTGCAACAACTGATCCACTGTCAATGTCACTCCTTCCGTTAATAGCTTCTAGCAGCTCTGTCTTTTCAGTTCTTTTCCTGCCTTAAATAGCACCTGAAGACCTTCACCACCTTCTGCTCAGTGTCCTGCTCCTATGATGCTGCTTCGCCTGCCGTGTTCATCCAGCTCCACACCTTGTTATCTCAGTTGCTTCTCTACTGCCTTGTAAAGTGCCCTGCATGTAAGGAGTGCTGGACAAATTAAATGTATTTTGTTCCCAGGGCTTGTTTAGTTATAGATTCAACTCTTGATCAATCTGAGTTTGTTTACCAGCTAGTGTACTCTTCAATTTCCTTAGAGTAGAACACCCACTCTGCTGTTTAGCACACATGAACCAGGAGCAGGAATAGACCGTGTGGACCATATTTCACCATTCAGTATGATCATGGCCCATCTTGGGTTCAACTCCACTTCTCACTGGCTCCCCGAATCCCTTCACTCCTGTGATGCTGCCTGACCTGCTGTGTTCCTCCAGCTCCACACTGTATTGACTCTGACTCCACCAGCTGCAGCTCTTGCTATCTCCATAAATCTAACCCACTCTCAAATGTACTCAGTAATGGAGCATCCACAACTCTCTGGAGTAAAAAATTACAAAGATTTCCAAGCTTTTTCAGTGAAGTAATTTCTCCTTGTCTCAGTTATACATAATTGGTTCCCTATCCCAAGACCATGGCCCCTTGTTTTAGATTCCCTAGCCAGCAGAAACAGGTTCTGAGCATCTACCCGATATGGACCATTAAGAATCTTATCTGTGTCAGTGAGATCATCCCTCATTCTCACGAACTCCAGAGAATAAAGGCTGAATTTACTTACTCCTTCATTACAGAATAACCCCGTCATCCTAGGGACCAATGCAGTGAACCTTTACTGAACTGCCTACATTGCGAGCATATCCTTTCTTAAATATGAAGAGCAAACTGCTCAGATTTCCAGCTGTGGTTTCATTTGTCCTTGTACAATTATTGAAAGACTAATTAATTTCTGCGTTCCAATTTCCTTGTAATAAAGGCCAACATTTGCAGTTTGCCTTAATCGCTTGCTGTACCTGCATGCTTACTTTCTAATTTTTATCTATATGCACACATTTGAACTCTTTGTGCTCTTTGAATATGAACATTTTCAAGTTTCACATCATTCAGGCCTTTGTCCAAGCCTCAATAATAGCGTACAAACTAGCAGACATTTGCAAAACATTTGCAGTCAAATTTGCATCGTTATCACAATAGGACTTCTATAAAAGCAGAATTTCCAGTTGTTCTTTCACCAAAAGGCTTCGACAGAATCTGCATAAAGCTGCCTGTGTTTAAAAACAGGCCCAGGAAGAACAGCACAAATTTTTAAAAGGTCTGACCATAGTTACTGAAACATTGAGTCTGGTATTCTGGTGAAAGGCTGGTAAAGGTCTGATGAGCTCCAAATTATTCATCCGAATAAACATTATTTCCTTAAAATCAGCCTATTATAGTTTCAACCTCCATCATTGGAGAAAATATCTTCCTAAATAACTGAGATAACAAGGTGTAGAGCTGGATGAACACAGCAGGCCAAGCAACATCAGAGGAGCAGGAAG